>OZ005653.1:254525001-255125001 GCA_963930645.1 Salticus scenicus
TCTTCAGTAACTAATAGTATCATCTTCAGTTTAACTAATAATAACCTTATTATTAATAACCGAAAAATACATAATTACTATAAACTACTTCAACTTCCCTTCAATTACTTTAATTATCCTTATATAGTTCTCATACCTAAGTTTCACAAATCTCCAATTAAATTTCGCACTGTCACTATTGGGAGTAACACTTATAACAACAATGCTAATAAATCTCTACTGGATATTCTAAAACAAACTTACAATTGTACTTGTAAAGTTGATAATTTACACTGTCTCGAAAATAGCTTTCAATTAATTCAATACATTAAATAGACAATATTATGCCTTTTGACTTTCAAGGTCTTTTCAATAATATTGAGTTATCAGATCTTAGTAATATCATTTACAGTCTTCTTCAAGAATATAAAACTCAAATTAATCTTCTTCACAATTTTAAAGCAGAAAAATTCAAATTACTTCTTAACTTTGTTATCCATAATAATTATGTCTTCCACAACAACAATATCTATTTGTAACGAATAGGAATCCCACAAGAAGGTAGTAGCTCCAGTATTTTGGCAGATCTCTATCGTTATTATTATGAAAAGCAATTTTGCCATGATGATGTTCGATTTTATCGATAGATGATATTATTGTATTTTATCTCAACAAGAACTCACAAAATGACTTTTCCTTAAATTATCCACCTAATTTAAAGCTAACTCAAAATACTAATCAATTAACTTTTTAGATCTCAAAGTAATCATTGATGGTAATAAAATTTACACAGATTCTATGACAAACGGCAAGATTTTAGTTTTAAAGTAAACTTATTTACACATTTTAATTCCTGTCTGCATCTTTCGGTATTTAGAAACATCATCATTCACCATTTATTTCGAATTAATAATTTATGCTCTCCGAAGTTTAAAAACAAGAATATTAATAAACTGATCACTGCCACTGCTAAAATGGGTTTTCCTAAAAACTTTGTATTTTCTATTTTCTATCCTTACTGTCAGTACTCTGTCAGTACATAAAAAATAAAAAATAAAAACTGTGTACACTTTAGAGTGTATATTAACAGAAAAGTTATAAAATAATAAAAGACAATAAAAAAGGTGGCGGTTGGGTAGGCAGACGTTTGATTACGGAGGTGGGGTGGTGTTGTAAGGCTGGATGGTTGGGTGGGATTGTGGGGAAAAAAAAACAGAAGGCTTGTTGCATTTACTTTGTATTACTAAGCAAACTTTCTTTTTCCATTAAAATTTCAGTTTCTTCTTTTTTGAGTTGTCAACAATTCTTAGGGTTCTAATCATGCTGTTGAACACATTGTAATCAATCAATAGATTTTATTGTTGCTTTGTAGTTTCATTATTATTCATCTGCTTTGGGATTTTTCTTTTTTGGATCCATATGACTCCTATTCTGGTCTTGGCAGGCTGGGGGTGTGTTGCCGGCGTGAAACTAGTTTAACCCCAGAGGCAAGTCACAAGTCTTGCTGCCTGCCTTCTTCCTTCCTTTCTTGGGTTTCTTAAATTATTTTTTCATAAATTTCGATAGAGTTTATTTTTTAAGTTGAGATTTGTTGTGTTGGTTTATTGATTCGTTTGTTTTTCAGGATGTTAGTTAATGGGTCTGGTTTTGGATATGTGTATTTCATCACCTGAAAAAAAAAATATATATATATTATTTTTCTGAACTTCTCCTGCATAAAGATTTTTTTAATCTTATTGGTCATTGGTGTTTCAGTGATCTTGTATCTGTTGCTTGGCTTCTACTATGCTTAATAGATCATCATTATATATATATATATATATTAGTTGTTTAGTGAACACTAAATAACTGACATGATTTATATGTTAGAATTTTCCAAGAAAATACACTGGATGGAAAAAGAAAGGGAAAAAAGAAAGAAAGAAATCCCAACACCAAGAAGAAATTAGTTAAAAATAAATAAAACTTTGGCAAAGTATTTTTCTAGGTAACACGTTTATTTGATTGCAGTTTCAAGGTTACAGCTTAAAGTATGCGAAAGAAGGTTTGATATAGGATAGATTTGCCGATTCTCTTTTTTTATATTCTTTTTCAGTAATAAAGAGGAATAAAATTTTTTGTGTTTATCGAACCCCGGGTAAAACTTTTGCAAAACCAAGCAAACAATCGCGCTTCGAAGGTTAATATCTTAAGAAAGAAATAATTGACTAATTGAATAAAAAATGTATTATAGTGTTCCATATGCGCAAATTGTTTTGGTTTGCGAACAGAAAAACGGTTTCATGAGGTAAAATGCGCACCCGTATGTGTACATATGTAGTCTATATAGATCAAAGATACTGTTTTTTAGTATATTTATCAGCAGAGAGACATTTCATTGTTTCCGGTTTCATTTGTATTAAGAGGCTTCCCTGATTATGGCCGCACAACTTTATAGGTTTTGTTTGTTTTGTCTTGTTTTGATTTTTGCCTGCTTTTCTATTATTTATTACTGCCTTTACTTTTTCTATTATTTATGTATTTCCAACTATTTATTACAAAACCTTATTTATTTGAATGTCTCCAAGAATGGCATAGTTCTTAACGCGATTTTGAAATTCTGTAAGTGAAGTGTAAAGTAAAAATACTGAGAATGTGATGAAAATGAAGCAAATTTGATGCAAATATGAAGAATTATTTAAATTACATGAATTAAATATATATTTAAACAAGTTGTAATATCATTTTCCCCTCAAATTATTCCCTTTAAGAAATTCTTTCACAATTAAACACCGCCTGTGTAAATTAATATATATATATACAGTAAAGCACCGTTTATACGTCTTTTACATTTATTTAGTGAAGTCCCTTTTAGTGATTTCTATAAAATTTAATGCAAAAATTCTCCATTTATACGCCGCTAATATCGGTTATACGTCTTTTCCACTTTACTAAAATTCACAAAATTTCTCGACCCGTTATTATTTTCCATTCTAAATAAGACGGATTTTTCCTAGAAAGCATCTTAAATGGAGGAACACAGGAAAGGTCGAAGAATACTGATCAAAGTATCAATTGAATTCATAGTAGAATTTTTAATATTCATAGACAAGCAGCAAATCAGACGAATATTAATGATTTTTTAATGTTATTAAATAATCATTTGTATGGACATAAATCGTATGCTTATTTTTAAAGATACGCAATATATATAATTAGTATTCAAAATGTGTTCATATAGTTCTTAAGTAATGTAATATAATACTCAATATAAGATGTATGTAATTAGTACCCAGTTATGCATAATATACGTTTACTAACTTAAGAAATATTATTAATTAGTATTTTCATATAAATTTTACTTAAGTGTCATTAAATTTGTAGTAATCAAAGTGTTATTATTAAAATTTCTATTATACGTCCTTTTACGTCAGTCCCTTGAAAGATGCATAAACAGTGCTTTACTGTATATATATATATATGTTTTTTTTTTGTAAGGAGAATATAGGGTCATTACAACTCTGTTGTGTCTCTCTAGTGTCCACCTTCCTTAATTTTCCTTAAAATGAAAACTGCCACCTGTTGATTTTATCACAGATATTTTAATTAGAATCGTGAAATTTATATCTTGGAACATATTTGAAATTCCAAAATTTCAAAAGTCATTATTACATCTTTGAATCTTTATGAATTACAGACGTGCTTTTTAACTCAGATAATTTTCCATGTTCTCCAAGAATTGTCCATAAAATACAAACATGTTTGCAGTTTTTTTTTTTTTTTTTTTTTTTTTTTAGTATGTAAGATTATATAAGTATAATTTCCCTATTCCCCCTTCTGCTTGTTTCTCAGCGCCTCGGGCATTCTCATTTCGAAGGTCTGGTAGAAATGAAAATTCAAAATAAGTAACAGAAAAAATGCTTTTTATGATTCTTTTCATTCTAAGCAGGGAATTTTTTCATTTTTGTTTCTCCATCTTCACTCTTTCTAGAAGCTTCCGAATGTAATTAAAGAGAGATATAAAATATAATTTTTTGTGTTACAAAAATTAATTCTTAGAAATTTTTTTTATTAAAAAAATAATTCCAATTAAGATATAACGATAAAACTTGGTACGTGTTTTATGCATAATTTTACTTATTTACTTATTTATTTTAAATCGATATGTAAGTGCAGAGTTTATCAACCTTGCTTAATTTGTAAGTGTGTACGCATAATATAAATCAGAAAGGAGAGAGTTTAGTACGCTTGAGTCAGTTAAAAAAAATAAGAATAATAATTACATTTTTCGAGTCAAAACTTCTGATACTATCATGCAGGCGGGGTTCTCAGCAGTCACTATTTTGAATACTACTCTGTTGTTTTATTTATTTATTTTATAAAGCATTCTCTGTACTATTTTTTCGAAGATATGTACTACAAACTGAGTACCATTATTCAAAATAATGACCGATGAGAAACCTGCATGCAGATCCACCGATTTTAAAGGAAAATATATATAATAAAAGTATTAAAATACTTAAGTTCTAAAAAAACATACAGAATTTTGATTGTTTCTTATTGACAAAGGTGAATTAAGATTGACTAAACAGAAGGCGACAGAGAGGGGGAAAAAAATGTTAGAACGAGGATTACAAATTCGCGTCTCTGTGTAACAAGTAATCAACTTGGGATGATTTTATTTTGGAATTAAAGTATAAAAATTATGTATATATATGTATATATATCAGAATTAAAGTGGTGTTTTGGCGGTAAAGAGGATTAAAATTTAAATCATAAATGAAGTTTTTACAAGAAATTATTTAAATATGTTTTTTTTTTTTTTAAATAATTATTTAATCCTCCTCTTCGGGAATTTTGTGATAATTATAAAATTTATTCTGCATTACTTTTACTTTATTCAATAAAATTATTTATATTATTTACTTACATATTTTTTTGATGTATTTCAATTTTAGACTGAGATATATTTTTATCTAATCAACTACTAACATGTTTGTTAAAATAGGTGCAGTTGTAAACAATAACACTAGCTATTTTATTTATGTATCAAGTATTTATTTATAATTAATTTTTAAAAGTTAGTTTGATTTATGATTATTAATGTAATAAACATATAATAATGCATATAATAATACATATAATATCTTATACATATTAATATCTTATACTAAAAGGGAAGCATTTAAACATGCGCGAAAATCTTTGAGTCAATCTGAAGCTATCACATTTCCATTATTAGTATGGTGACCACGATTTTAATCCTCCGCGAAGAAAGGGGAAAAAAGTGTGAAGTGTTTTTTTTTTATATACAAATTATTGCATCTAAAGTGTTTAGTAATGGATATTTTGATAATTATGACATAATTTGGAAATTGTTTTCTTAAATTTTAACGGGTCCTTACCTTTTCCATGTGTCATTTTTAATCAGTCGGAAAATATGAAATACCAAGATTTGATTCCCCACATATTTTTAAGAAATTGAAAAATATAACTTTTCAGTTTTTCACATCGGGTGCAATTTTCATCAAAAAGTTTTGTAAAATGCGAATAGACGTTTTAAATTTCGAAATCTGCGAGTTTTCCTGGAAACGAAATATTTAAAAAAAATGTGAAATTGTATGCATAAAATGTCTTGCTTAGTATATAGGGCAGAGGTTGAGTGTTCTTAATCGTTTAATGTTACATAAGAGCTATGCAGCCAGCAGTTGGTGATGGTCTGGAATTTACTTCAGTTGTGGCCAGGAGACATACCATCAAAATTTTGATTTTCCGTGGAGAGGATGGCTCCCCAATTTCGGTTACCACTAGAAGTATTATTATCTTCACGGAACATTGAAGTCATTGCAGCCACGACGGATTTTTGGTTTACTACTAGCCAACATCAATATCTCCGATGGATTCTGGCAAGCTCAAGTATCGTCCGTGCAATCCTCAAATTGCGAACTCGACGCCTTGGAATTCAGGAAAAGCGCAGTCAGGAAACTAATTAAAATTAATTTAATTTAAATAATCTCAATTTAATTTAAGATAAACTTGCTTAATAAAAAGTAATTTTTTCTCCAAAAATTATGTTTTCTATATTTAAGTTTTTTTTTTTTTTTTCTTCCTTGAAAAGAGAAATACAGATGTACACGCAAGTTTCTAAGAAACCTTACAAGATTATTATGATTACTTTAGAAACTTCGCTGCCATCGCTTTAAAAAACGCGATCGAAGGCAGTGATATTTCTCTCCTGTTTGATGTGACAAAAAGGCCTACCCGGCTAGATGGCGGAACATAGACTATTATTTGTTAAAATAATTGAAACTGTAATTTTGATTTTTATTCTATTTGTGAAAATGCACTTTACTCTACTTTTAGCTTATATTGTCTTTTTACTCCACTGACGAATTTTGAATTTCGTTCTTTGGGTTGTTTAAATATCTCATATATATAATAAGTATTTAACATTATAATGATCAAAAACCAGGATAGAAAGTTTTTAATTAGAAAGTTATCAATAAAATATTACATATATATATGGATGGATGTGTTCATGCTAATCTACTGTGACCAAAAAAAAAAAAAAAAAAATCTAAATACCAAAGTTCCATGTTGAACACATAGTCATAGAATGCAGAACACACCTAACTATCAATTATTTTAAACAAGCAGGCTACACCCGCTTTGCTGGTCACTAAATTTAAATGAATTTTCAAAAGAATTGAATCACTATTTATTTTTTATATCACATTTTAGGCTTTGTAACATAATTAAAAATTCCTTTTAAGGTCAGCAAGTCAAAATAACATATTACAAATAAAATAAAATTAAATATTTCTTCCGTTTTGCACTCATTTTGCAACTATGGTCTTGTGTGAATGATTCCCAAGGCTGAATCAACAATGTTTACAAATTTTATGGATTACGTATAGGAAAGAAGTACGTTTTAATTGAAAAATTGCAGCTCTCAGAACTACAAAACTGATAATTTTTAACAAGTTATTCATTATTTTTTAATATTAGACAGTTTTTTTTTTTTTTGTTTAATATTAGACTCTTATTTTAAGATAAAAGCAATCGAATGATATCGCGTTTTGAAACTTTGCAACGTAATATCGTTAAATCTAATAACTTGATGCATATAGTGTCCGCACAACAAATTAACAGCTTTTAGAGCTCTTTTAAAAAAGTATAACACCTATGCTGTATCTTTAAAAAAAAAAAAAAAAGAAAGAAAGAAAACCTCATCAGTTTTTACTTAAAAAAAAAAAAAAAAAAAAAAAAAAAAAAATGGCCGACTTTCATCACAAAAGTAGTTAGATCTAGACCAATCAAAAATAGGAGTGGTCCGTCCGGATGTGTTCCGTCAACAAAATCTTTGCTTCATTTATATAGATAGCTATAATAATAAGTGTTAAAATCATTTTTCCTTGCGTAATTTAACATCTTATAAATGCTAGGAATGCAGAAAGAAATAGATGGACTTACATTATAGCAAAACTTTCCAGAAGTACTCAATTTACATGCAAATATTTTTTTTTGTAATCTCATACGAACAGAACTATCGAAAAAATTTGAAATCGAGCAGAAATGAAGAGCATTATCATAAATGTCGTCATTGGAATGCTGACTTTATTCATTATTCAAGTTTTAGTTTTTTCATTAATGATAACTGAATTAATTAATTATTAATATTCGTTCTCTTTACCTTCAAAGCATGCTTCGCCGGATAAAGTATCTTCCTTTTGTTATAAGATCTTGCTTGAAATTGTCTCAAACATCAAGCAGAATTCCACGCAAAATATGTATCATATTTCAGCTGATAATAATAATAATAATAATAATAATAATAATAATAAAATACTCTCATATTTATTTCATAATTCTATTAACGAAAAAATAATTGAATAATTAATGCGATAGGATTAATTAGTTATTAGTATTTGACACTTTTTTTTTAATTAGAGGGATTGATTTATTACATTTGAATAAAATTTAATTATTTGATAATGTTAGGAAAAATTGACTTTTATTAGAAATAATTGGTAAGATTATTAATTCTCTTACTCTCCCCCCCTTTTTTTTGAGGGGGGGGGGGGCTTAATTATCCGTTTAAAAGCTTTTATTATTATCATTATTTTGTTATTATTTTTAGTGATAAATTATATAAATACTCTTTAACTGATTTCAATGAGTGAATATTCAAATATTTGAAAGAATCTTTCTCTAATAAGGTAAAGCTAGGAGAGATTGCGCACATAGGAGATCGGCAGGAAGGAGTACAGTGGGCGCTCTGAAACTCCAGGTAGTTCTACAAAATCGATAGCGGAGTGCCCACTTAAATGTGCATGTTTATTGCTTGAACAGTCTAATATTAAACGTGGTTATTTTGTATCGTTTTCAAAAATGTTTGCTTAAATTTTCAAAACCCTTTCTAGGAATTTTTATAGAATGGTAGTATTTCAAAATATTTTTAATTTAAACGATTTCCCATGGAATCGTTTATAAATTTTATTTGTGGCAGGTGGTTGCATGAAAGTTGCATCATTTACAACAACGAGTGTAACGATTATAGACAACGACAGATTAGGTCAACAAACAAAAAACCATTCAAACTGAAAAGGAACTTTATTAATTTTAAGTTAAACATATTATCCAGTAACTAAACGTTACTTTTTATCATCTAGTCTTGTTTTTTTTTATCTGTTTCTTTAATTTATTTTCTTTAACTAAAAATTTTTAACCCTTTTTAATTGTTTTTTCATTTTTCATTTTTATTTTTTTATTTTTTTATTCAATTGAAATATCTACATGTAATATAAAAATATTTGTTTACAAAACTCTAATACCAATGTCATTTAAGTACAATTATCATTGTTAACAATTAAATTGTAGTTAAAATTAAGCGCAATCTCTCCTACCCATTTGTGTAATCTCTCCTACCCTATAAGGAGAGATTGCGCAAAATAGTTCTCTTGGTTTTATTACAGCTGTTGCTTTAAATCATAGTATAACAACAAAATAGTGATGGAAATGCGTAGAAAAAGGATCACTTCGAAGCTATGCACCAACTGTATAGCAAAAAATTAAAATTTAGATTTTTTATAACATTTTGTTGAAATTTGCGCAAACTCTCCTAGTTTTGCCTTATAATGTAAATTTAAACGTTAACTTTTTTTTTTTTTTAAGTCATTGTTTTCAGTGTTAAATTATATACTATAACTTTATAACAGATTTCGTTGAATGAATATTTAAATGCAAAAAATAATTGTTTTGTTGTTTTAAAAGATACATATATTTTTTTAAGTCCATTATAATAAGATCAATTTTTCATATTTATTAGCTAGAAATTTCGTTCGTATTTAATGCATTTTTAATAAAAGATTTCCATAATGAGACTTTATTTTTTTCTCTTGAAAAAAGAAAAAGAAAAGAAAAGAAAAAGAAAAGAAAAGAAAGAAAAAGAAAAAACAGCGCGAGAGAGAAATTAAAGCTAACAAATAACACAGGGTTAAAATGGAAAATTACCAAAAGAGATAAAATATAATGTAAATTTGAAAGTTAATAATAATTTTTTTTTTTAGTGCTTATTTAAAAAAAAAATCTTATAATCAAATATTTAAGCATTAATTAGAAAAAAAGGTTTTACTTTAACAGTTGTTTTTAATATCTAGGCTTACTTGAAAGGATATCAAAGAATTGTGCTAGTTCCTAATATATAATATATAAATATAATACAAAAGTTAAAATTTTGATATATTTTTATAAAAAATAAATCATTCTATAAATATCGTCTAAAAAATAATAAATAAATAAATAAAACTACAGAAAATGTAAAAGAGGATAATTGCGAAAAATTGTGATAGTTTTTTTTTGCGCCTGTGTTTATCCGTTGAAGGTTATGCGTAGTCTAACTAATTAATTTTCCTTAGTGAGTATTTTTCCTTAATTAGTAATGTTTAAGCAATAAATTTTCTAATCATCTTACCAGATTTTTGCTTATGAATGTAGAAGTGCTAAAAGCATCGCAATTTCACTTTTGAAATTTGCTTAAAAAGGATTATTTAGAGAATAAAAATTTTCTATTTTAATTTCTTTCGTATATATATATAATGTATTTATTACATGTAATTTCAGCTTATTTTTAATAGTTGGAAGTTTTTATGGAAAATTGGCTGTAGTTTTAAAAGGCTGAAACAAAATCCGGTACATATTACAATTAAATAAAACTATTATTTACTTTTATATGTTTAAAATCAAAGGACTTTTATTAAAATCTATCAACCATTGTCATGAACATTGAACTCCGTCAACATAGCAATAACTTTTAAGGTAGCAATAAAATTATAAATTCATGATATGTATAACATTTATTTGTTGATAAAACATCCTACTTGATTTATATTGAAATTCTTATTTGTTTCTTCATGCTAAATATAATTTATCAAATCTATATTTTATTAATTTAAAAATATAAATGACAAAATTTAAGATTTTAAGGATTCTAACTAAATACATTGTCTTATTTTATGAGAATTCGGAAACATTTAGTTTAAGGGTGGTTTTGAATATGTTACATATTGTATATAATAATATAAGAATTAAAAAAAATATTTAACTCTGTAGTCTTTAGTTGATGTTCATTTATTTACAGGGTGACCACTGATCAGGGAAAGTCAGGGAATCATGGAAAAATCAGGGAATTTAAGTGTTCCTGGAAAAGGCAGGAAATGAATTCCATTTAAAATAAGGGAATTTTGACAAAATTTGTGAGAAAAAGCCATATTTGAAAGCTCGTCATTGTAAATCGCTGAATTGTTCGTTAATGTTGGAAGATTTTCGTGGGGAATAAACAGCATAGTCAGTGAAAAGTCAGTGAATTAGTAAAAGTTCTAATATTAACCACCCTGATTTAATTAATTATTTACACTAGATTATAATGTTATTATAATTCTTATACATCATATATCATTGTAGGAAAAAAAAAAAAAAAAAAAAAAAAAAAAGCTCTATTTTTCTTAAAATAACTTGAAATTTTGTTGCTAATACTATTATTATATATTCTAGATTATTAATAAAAAATATTGATTTATAAATTTAGTGTATCACCTTATGTAAATATTTATGCACAATCAAGGTTAAATTAACTCCTCCTTTCAATGTATTTTTTTTTTTTTAACTTATGCTATATATGCTCGATTTTTTTTTCTTTTTTTTTTAAAAAACCTTATATAATACGTAAAATTATAAACGTACACACTCAATAAGTTTTAATTTACTGGCATAACGAGAAAACTATGCAATTGGGCTGGATCGTATTCTGTACAACCATATAAGTGGGGATATCCTTGGATCTTCATCAATTTACTTATTTTAACCTACTGTTAAACTTGTTCTTACAAGAAATTTCACCCATAGACTTGTATTTGACTTCTCTTAGATGTCCCTCTACATAATTTCAATAAAAAGTTATAAATATCATTTCCATATTATAGAGACTTAGAATACCTAGTTTGAATTTCCTGCTATTATTTGTTTTTGATTTATGCGGATAACTGTTTTACATCAGACACAATCATACATACCTACCTCTGGAAATCTAATTTTTGAATTCAAGAAAACTCAAACCATGTAATATAGCAAAAACCTCAGTTTCGGAAATCTGACCCAAATATAATATTTTTTCTACAATTATATGGGGAGGGGAGGGGAATAATAATTCAAATTAATGCACTGAAGATATACGGTAAGGGTGTGCCATTTTATTTTAAACATTATTTTTTAAAAAAAGAAGAAAACTTAAATATTATGATTTCCCCTTATTCGTTTCGGATACATAATTAAAACTTTGCGTTCTTATGAAATATTGCTTTAACAGAAAATCAAGCACTCGAAGAATTTTTCAACTTGATATGTACTAAGTACGTGCAATTATTTGCACTAGGGAAAAAAAAAAAAAAAAAAAAAAGAAAGTGTACGCCATTTTACACCCCTCCCCCTTTCCCCCGTTATTTGAAACGGTATTTTACAAAGAAAAAGTTCGTGCTCAAATATTAAACGTCTCCCTTTATCCAACCCCGATGTATATTTACAAAGAAAAAACTTTTCTTATTTGCAAGCGACAGATGTGCTATATTCCCACCGGTGATCTTTTTTCCCTCAGAGATCGTGTTTTAATAATGAATTATTGATTTTTTTTTTTTTCCCCTACTAAAAAATGAAGTTTGTAACATTTAGCAGCAGAGTTTTTTCATAGGAAAAATTAAAAACATAATGAAAAGGTGAATTAAATAATAAAAATGTAGCATAGTCGATTTTTTTTAATTACTTAACAAGTGTAAAACTAGCTTTCTAAAAAACCCTGATCTCGAATTTAATTAAATATTTTTCTGTAAAGTATTTAATTTTTAGTTGTAAGAGCACTAGCTCGTAAAATATAAAATGTAAACACAGGCCTGCCCTTGAATTTATTTAAATATTATATATACAGGGGAGTTACAGACCCGCCTTTTTTCCCTGATTCTTCCACCAGAATATTTATATGACAATTTGTACTTAATTAATGGTGCAAACATACTATTAAACATTCCGAAAAAAAAAAAAAAAAAAAAATATATATATATATATATATATATATATATATATATATATTGGTGGGAGAATCAAGGGGTAAATGTGGTCTGTGACCATCTCTATCTCTATCTATCTATCTATATATATATAAATAAGCAAAATAACCGAGGATAAATGAAAGTTAATACCAAAACACATGAGGGAATGTGTTTCCCTCCATGTAGGGAATGAAATATGAGAAATTTCTGAAGAAGGCTCTCATGTGTTTTGGGATTAATTTCAATTTATCCTCAGTTAGTTTACTTATTTATTATAGTTTTATATTTCCTTTTGCTGCATTTGCGCATGGGTTTATAAATACTCTGTTCCAGTTTTATATATAAAAATTCAAGTTTTATTTCATCTAATTTTTGAGAGAGGGAGAGAAAGAGAGAGAATCATCGCATCTTTTTTTTTTTTTTTTTTTAAATCTGAATTTTAGTTTTTACGAGTTTTACATCCTTAATTATTTAAATTAATTAGATATTAATACACCCATATTTAAGATTTGCTTTGTCATCACACTGTATAGGTATACAATTAATATTTTTTTATTTCTTTTATTGCTTACTATTATTTAAGTCTAATTTAAATTACGTGGCGTTTTCTTATACTCCAAATTCACTCGAGCATATCTTATTTCATTTGCATGTAATTTTAATCGTGCCTTTGTTTTAATTTGTTAAGTAATTTTGGTGCAAAGTGGGCTTTGGACTCTGTAAGTGTTGGTTTTAGGCCCATAGAGTAACAGAAATTTACACTTCTTTTGCTATAATCATCAATCAAGGCCCCCACTGAAGTACTGTTCCTCCCCCCCCCCCTTTTTTTTTGTACTTTCCGAACATAACATACGTAAGGAAAGTATTGTAATCATATCGAAAATCTGACTTTGAGATTTCGGTGTTTCTATACGTTTTGAGGTTCCCTGAGTTCATTTTTACTATTTTTACGATGATGTATGTATGTGTGTGTGTGTGTGTGTAAACGAGTATGTATGTGTGCGAGTTAACACGCGTCCAAACGCTTTGTTTGAATGAGCTGAAAGTTGGTACGTAGTATATAGGTCACCCTAGCACGAACCCTATTGATTTTGGTGAATCTAAAACTAACATTTTTTTTTTTTTTTTTTTTTTTAATATAGGGCCATAAAGAAAATATTTTTATCATTATGGTCAATGGGCCCAAATATTTTCAAGTACGATAGCGTGTAAACGCCTTATTCTACTGAGTTGAAAATTTATACATATATTACAGGTCACATTCGCACGAACTGTATAGATTTTGGTGAATTTAGCACTTATAGATTTTACGGGGATACAAAGAAAAATTCTTTATCAGTGTGGCTTATGGAGTCAAATTATTTAAAGTGCTATAACGCCTAAACGCCTCATTCGAATGAACTGAAAATTAAATGCATGTTATAGGTGACCGTCGCACGAATTATAGATTTTGGTGAGTCTAGCACTTATAAAATTTCACAGGAACACAAAGAAATATTCTATATCATTATGATCCATGGGCTCAAATTATTTCAAGTGCAATAGCGTGAAATTAAACTACGGGGGAAAATACTCAAACCCCCTATTATGTTTTTCATTTTTGTTTATTTAACGACTTGTCTTACTTTAATTTATTTATACAACGTTAATTACTTAATGTTCGGAAAGTCGAGTGGAGTCACTCCAGATTTTTTTTCCTTTAAAAGGTTATCATATGTAGAACGACTGAAACAGATAACAGTGATACCCTGTATTCCTTCCCGTTGACTTCTTAACTACTTTCTTATTATAATGTTTTAATAAGTCAGATAGTTTTTTTTTTATTATTTTTTTTTTTTAAATATTATATTAAAGACATAAATTATAAATTATATTTTGAATTTTTCAAAAGTCTTAAATTCCCACAACAACTGATTAAATAAATAAAAATATGCTGAAATAATATATTTTATTTTACTCAAATATCAATGCATTAAAAAAAAAAAAAAAAAAAAAAAAAAAGGTAGAGATTTGAAAGGTTATTTTCATCATAATCTCTGCATTTCGGGAAAAAAGATTACTTTTATCAAATTTTTTTGCATGCTCAGTAATTTTTACTAGTACGAAAATTTTCCAAATAAATTGATTGAAATTTTCGATAAAGGAAAAAAAAGAGTTGATCGAAATATATTTTACTGAGACATGGTAATAAAATTCTATAGAAATTCTTAACAATATATATATAAAAGTAACTTAATAACGACTATTTAATGTTATTAAGATATAGGACTATTTCTTTCAGATAAAATAGAAAACAATTATTTACTTTTTCATTTATTTATTTGACGTATCATCAAATTAAAATAAACAATTTATAAAGGATTAAATCGTGCGTAAGGCAGAATTTCAATTATTACATTTTTTTTTTTTTTTTTTTTTTTTTTTTTTTTTGGAAAAAGATAAATAAATAAACAAATAACAATTTTAATAGGATTTTTTAATTTTAGCCGATCTTTTTTAAGCGGTTTAAACAGAAAAAAAAAAAAAAAAAAAAACAGCCGGCTTTATTTTTGACCTGGCTAAAATCCGGTACCCTGATATTACCCGTTGGATAATATAAGCCCTAATCTAATCAACACTAATTAAAACATCAACATCAAATTAATTTTAAATTTTCATCGAATTTTATTCATTCAGTCTTGAATTACAGTGTCCACAGCATTTGAACGATATGTTACTGCAAAACTAAATTCAAAACTGGTGTACAATCAATATTTAAACTTTAAAACTTCTTCACATACCATAAAATTTAAGCCATATTACCGGTTTCGAAATGACGAGGCCTTTCTTCTTCAGGTGCAAAAAATACGTACCTTGAAGCAGTGGCGGATCCAGAACTTGACTTTTGGGGGGGGGGGGGGCTAAGATTTTTCAAAGTGTTATTCTAGACCAATAAAAAAATTTACAATTGCAAAATTCAATTATGAATGACAGTGTTTTTGGGGGGGGGGGGGGCTTCAGCCCCCTAGCCCCTCCCTTAAATCCGCCACTGCCTTGAAAGCAAAAGCAAGACTTTTGCATCCAAGGCAGTAGCACGTGTTTTTTGCACCTGAAGAAGAAAGGCCTCGTCCTTTCGAAACCAGTTGTGCTGGCTTAAATTTTATGGTGTGTGAAGAAGTTTTAAAGTTTAGATATGCTACTGCACGAGCAAAGAGAGAGTTATTTTCTAAGAACTGTAAATATTTATTCAGTGCATTCAAAATCGTATAAATCCAACAAAATACGTAAAGCCTAATACAATTACGAAGTCATTTTTTTTTCTTCAAATACTTATATATATATATATATATATATATATATATACAGTCGGTAACAAAAGTGTCTGAACACTAGCAAAAATTCTTATGTAAAAAAAGTACGCTTAATACAGTTTTGCTAAATAAATCCTTATCGAAGACTGACTAAGAACAGGATTCGACAAGGATTTATTTAACAAAACAGTATGAAGCGTACTTTTTTTTTCATAGGAATTTTTACTAATGTTCGGACACTTTTGTTAGCGACTTTATATGTGGGCAGAGAAAAAATAAAATTTTAAATTAATGACACATTTCTTTTTCGTGCCTTTTACTAAATTTAATGCATTATTAAAGTGTTAATTTAAAAATCTATGTTTGTGTGTATGTGTGTAATGCATTTCATATGATGTTTACTTGAAGACTGTAAACCTTAAATCTTAAGTATCTATATAATGTAATACTTGTCTCTGCCCCATATTTTTAAACATAGAATGATACCTGAGAATAACGGCTCAAACTCTCAATTAGATATTTATCTGAATCACAAAGAAAGTTATTGAACATCTTTCGAGCCCCTCTGTGAGCGTGAGGATGCAAAAAGTCCCACGAGCCCTTGGAAGCAGATGCAGAACTATGGACCTATCAAAATCAGTGACGTATTAAGAAAAGTACCCTCTTTATATGTACCACATGGCAGATGCTTCAGATTTCATCGCTGTCGTTGTACTTTCGTTATTTATGCTATACACGGTTGAAGAAATTAATAGAATAGACGTAAAATTATCAGTAAACCTGCGATATCACAGTGCAAAAAAACATAGTTATACAGTTTCCGCCGTTTAATAAATTCACTGGTTAATAAAATCAGCCACTTAATCTAATCAAATTTTCAGGACCGGAATCAAGTCAATACAAACTACTTTTAAAACCGCCGTTTAATAAAATCAGCATCGCCGGTTAATAAACTCAAAAAAAAATCTCTTCATCTGCAAAAATGTGCATTTATGCACTTTAAAAAATTTTTTACTTACCGTTTTTTTTTTTTTTTTTCCCAATAAAAATAAAATAAAGTACAACAATCTCCCTTATTATCCCTCTTTGTCGAAAATTTTACATTTGCAGAATAATAACAAAATAAACTCGCTTCATCATTTGTCTTAGTAATAAATTCCAGGAATGTATTCCAAAAATCGAAATAATAAGTTACTGCTTTGATTCACTAGTGACTTTTTTTTTTAACTATTAAAAGATAATTCTTAGTTCTCATTCTAAAATAACTAAGAAGCAAAAAAACTTTTGAAAATCTTTAATATTTAATTAATGTATAAATATTCACTAATTTTGTATCTACTATGTCGACTATATGTTTATTAATTTTATATGGAGTATGTGTGTTTAATTTACTTATTTTGAATAAACAATTAATTAATTGTCGGTCGAAAATTAATTAATACTGTTTATTACTTTCATCAATCGTTAACTTTTGAAATTTCTTTTTAAATTAAAGGAAGTAATACCTTTTTCTTGAGTGCAAGAACCTTTGCCGGATATAAAAATTAGCCGCTTAATAAAATCACTTTGCCTTAGAACGAATGTGATTTTAATAAGCGGCGGGTACTGCATTTACTGCAGAAAAATTATATTCCTGTAGATTTTGTATTAATTACGTCTCTTATGGCATTTCATTCATCACATACTCGTAGTTGCTAAATTTTAAGCATTTTTAATGCCACTATTTTTGTAGATTTTATTATTATTATTATTATTTACTTAAAAATTAATATTCTTTTATCAAATAAGACAAAGAAAACTTAAACAAAAAAAAAAAAAAAAAAAAAAAAAAAAGGAAGAAGAAGAAAAAGTGATATTCAAAATGTACAGAAAAATTGGTAAATATGCATACATATGCAGTTCGAAAAAAATATATATATATCGAACAACAAAGATGCTAATTTCTTTAACTCAGTAGAAAAATTTTCTTGTCATGAAAACGATATTAGCATCTTCAAGAGCGGTGGGATATATTTCATAGTATACCTGCCAAGTCTCCCAATTTAGGCGGGCGACTTTATACAAGAAATTTTCTTCACATTTTTCACTTTATTTAATCGTAAAAAACCAACAGGGTTGATCGCTATTGAAAAATTGTTGTGATGATTCTGATTTAAAATTTTGAATGGCAAGTATGTTACACCATCTTATTTTAATTTCCAAAAGCAAAATTCGTCTCGGAAATTTTCAGCAAAATTTTACTTTAGGGACTTTGCACCTTTGACACCATCACTGAAATAGGTTTCGTATAAAAGATTATATCTCCATTTAATATTTATAAATTGAACTATTTAGATTAAAAACACTTTAAAAACACGTTTTCTAAAATTATACTTTATTTAAAAACATTTTAAAATTATTCAAATCTTTTCGCTTTGAAAAATCAAATCATCATCAGGGATTTAATACATGTTTCCAATGAGCAGTTTTTATATATTTTTTTACATTTCACGGTTCACAGTTAAGTCCTTTAGCAAATTGAGGAGTGTTGAACAAAAGCAGTGGTAACTTGTGAAGTCTGGTGAAGGTTGGATCAAAGAGCGAAGAAAAGGATGGAGTCGAACGTTTATAGTTACCAAGGCACTGCATGTAAGAGTTGTAACTATTGTAAGATCAACAACGTGCTACAAGTAGAAGCTGTAACTATTGTAAGATCAATTTACTAAAGAACTTAACTGTCGACAGTGAAATGTAAAAAATATATATAAACTGCTCATTCGAAACATGTATTAAATCCCTGATGATGGTTTAATTTTTCAAAGTGAAAAGCTTTGGATAATTTTAAAATGTTTTCAAATAAAGTATAAATTTAGAAAACGTGTTTTTAATCTAAATATCAATGACACGTGTTTAAACAAAAATCTCTTTTAGAGATAATTTAAATTGAATTATATTAGGTTTGTTCAATAAAAAATATATATTCAGGCAACAATTCTTATAGTTTTTGATAGATTTTATGCAGATTTGAAATCTGTAATTTGTGTTTTCTCAGTTTGCATTTTTTTTTTTTTTTTTAATGAATTCAGGATTTTCAAAATGCTAAAAATTCTGCAGATATTCAAGAAAAGGAACTAATATCTTATATATATATATATATATATATATATATATATATATATATATATAGAGAGAGAGAGAGAGAGAGAGAGAGAGAGAAATAGATAGATATTTAATAGAACCTACTTAAAAGAACTAGGGATTGATTTTGAAATTTATTAATTAGTTTTGGAAAATAAATAAAAAAAATAGATAAATAAATAAATATAAAGTGCATGTCTTTGTAAAAATTTGCAAAAAACAGGTGATTTTTGTTATATTTTTATTTTAAATATTTTTTCTCGTAAAGTTATCGCAAAATTCATCCCTGATTATTTTAAGTAAATTCCATTCAAACATTAAAAAAAAAAAAAAGAGTCTTTTATTAAATATTTATAAAAATGTCAGCATCTTGAAGTTCATGAATTCGTGAAGAAATGCAAACTGAGAAAACGTATTTTAAAAATTTTAAACCTGGAAAAAATACATTAAAAAAACTATAAGAATTGTTGCCTGAATATATATATTTTAAAGAACAAACCAGATATAGTTCAATTTATACATACTAAATGAAAATATAAGCTTTTATACGAAACCTTCAGATGCCAAATCCCCTTAATAGCTTAGCGATTTTTTTTTTTTCCTTCTAACCATGTTTATGAATTCTGGTGACTTTCCATATTAAGTGGGCATCATTATATTGCCCTTCGAAGGTTTAATAGGAAAAATGCATCTATTTAAATTTAGATTTATGAGATATAAACTTCTTCTTCTTTTTACTTTCCGAACACTATAGTGAGGAAAGTATTGTAATCATGTCAAAAATCCGAATTCGAGATTTTGATGTTTCTCTACGTTTCGAGGTCTCCTGAGTCCGTTTTCACTGTTTTTGCGATGATGTATGTATGTATGTGTGTATGTCTGTGAGTGAACACGCTAGCGTCTAAACGCTTTCTTCGAATAAGCTGAAAGTTGGAACGTATATTGTAAGTCACCATAGTACAAACCCTATTGATTTTCGTGAATCTAGCACTTATAGTTTTTTTTACAGGGACACAAAGAAAAATTCTTTATCATTATGGCCTATGGGACCAAAATCTTAAAAGTACGATAACATCTAAACGCCTTATTCAATTGAGCAAAAAATTTATACACATATTATAGGTCACAGATAGTCAATCTGTATAGATTTTGGAGAGTCTAGCACTTATAGTTTTTTTTTTTTTTTACAGGGACATTAAGAAAAATTCTTTATCATTATGGCCAAATTTTTAAAAGTGTGATAGCGTCTAAACGACTTATTAATCTGAGCAAAAAAAAAAAAAAAAAAAAAAAAAAAAAAAATGTACACATGTTATAGGTTACAGTTGTACCAACTGTATAGATTTTGGTTAATCTAGCACTTACAGTTTTTTTTACAGGGACACAAAGAAAAATTCTTTATCATTATGGCCTATGGGACCAAATTTTTAAAAGTCCGATAGCATCTAAACGCCTTATTCAATTGAGCTGAAAATTTATATGAATATTATAAATCACTGTTGCACTAACTATAAGCATTTTGGTAAATCTTGCATTTATAGGTTTTTACAGGGACACAACGAAAAATTCTTTATCATTATGATCTATGGGCTCAAAGTTCAGTAGCGTTAAATAAAACATCGTGTAATATATGGAGAAAAATACTCAAACACTCGATTATGTTTTTCTCTCTTTTGTTCGTTTAACAACTCTTCTTTCTTTACTTTATCTACAAAACTCTTAATTACTCAATGTTCGGAAAGTCGAGTGGAGTCACTCCAGATTTTTTTTTTTTTTTTTTTTTTTTTTTTTTACATATAACGGTTGTTAAATATTTTTATACGTATATTCACCTACATATGATAAATAAGTGACTATTTTTTTGTATAAAACCAAAATACGACTTTTTCGAGTCTACTTCTCTTCACATTACATAGAAAACGTGCATTGCTTCAACGTCTAACTTTACGACAGTTTTCAACTGACAAAAGAATTAAATTTATTTAGCATTTTTTAACTAGCTCTTTAATACCTTCGTTCACTATAGAAAAACGTCTAAAATGAAGTTTCCTATAACGTCACCAAAAGAATTACGCAAAGAGTCTGTTACATTGACTTCACATTGAAACCACCAAATGACTTCAGGTTTAATCACTTGAGAGAAATTATGTTGTTCAAAATTCAATCAACTCTGATTACCATTATTAACGATAAATTTTCGTCGAATTCTAATAATTCCATCCTTGTATCCTTTAATATATATTACAAATTGAATGGGAGGAGGTGAATATTTAAACGTACATTATAGGAAAGATGTTTTCAATGCTTTCGTTAACAAATAATTCATTGGCTTTAACAGCTTGACCTCGAAACTAAAAGAAGAATATTACACGTAATAAATTTTAGTGTCCGTATTCAGATACTATGTGGGTGGTCTCGAAATAAAATCTTTTCATGGGTTGCTAGAAAAATAAATTTAAAGCACTTTTTCAAGCTCCAATACAGGATTTTTTTTTCTTCAATAAAATGCATGATGCTTATTTATAATAAAGCTCACACAATCAGTAAAAAATAAATTCTCGCTGTCCAAAAATTCAAATCAGCTTTATTGTACAATATACTTAAAAGGTACATGTGATCTATTTAACAACCTATAAATATAATTAATTATTTATCATTGTTGTTGTTAAAATTATTACAATGTATCTAAAACAATCATACGTATTAATAAAACATGGAATAAAATTTTTTTTTAGAACAGTTTTTGTGTGGGTTTATTGAAGTAAAGTTTAACCTGATCATCTTAGCTTTGTTTCCATTAACAATATAGTAAAGTCTTATAAAGTAAAAAAAAAAAAAAAAAAAAGAAGTAACAAATGAATAAATAAAATAATAATAATACTTTAAATATTTGAATAAGTATTAATTAGTATGACAGATCGTACTATTTCTTCCAGACAGCGTCGTTACCAATTCTTATCTATCACCTTGTATGAAATGAACCATTTTTCTTTTTATGTAAACATTTTTCTTTTTATCTAAATGTATGAAGTTGAAAGTTTCTTATTGTATCTGTGCGGATTTTTAGTCCTAATTATAAGAATTTATCAAAAATTGGTACACTTATTAATCAGGACAAAATCTAGCTTACAAAGAAACATTCAAAAGGTGTCACCTTCAAAAAATATTGAAGTATATATATATATATATATGTGTGTGTGTGTGTATGTGTGTGTGTGTGTGTGTGTGTGTGTGTGTGTGTGTGTGTGTGTGTGTGTGTGTGTGTGATTCTACTCATCATAAAACACCAGAAAGGGAAAAAATTATCGGATGAAATGAATTACAGCGACCACAAAAAGTTATGAAAATTAAGCATTTTTCGCGATTTAGCGCTGTTAGACGATAAGTTCGCTAGCACCAAGATTGCCGAACAGAACCGTGTTTTGGTTCTCCGCCAAGTACTCAAAATTAATCGCCTAACAGTGTAAAAGGTCGCTGTAATTCATTTCAGCCGATAATTTTTTCACTTTCCGGTGTTTTATGAAGAGTAGAATCACATATATTTTTTTTTCAACACTTTTTGAAGACGACATCTTTTAAATGTTTCTTTGTTAGTTCAATCGTATACTTGGTTCAAAAGATATTAAATAAAAACTCCATATTAACTTTAAAATTATTAAAAAGAAAAAAATATATATACCAAAAATAAACAAATAAATAAGTAAGTATATATATATTGATGTCGAAAAAAAAAAACAGCGAACTTTTTTCTTCTTCTTTTTTTAAATAATTAAAGTAAAATTGGGGAAAATCGTGCTAAAGAAAAGGAACAGCCTCAGTATAGAACCTTTTGGCGAAATTTGAAACTTGTCACCTAAGTTGCTCGGACATTTCTCGCTAAGATCGTTACTTACTCAATTGCACTAGCCATTTTAATTCATCGCCAAAATAACAACAGAAATTTAATAGCATCCAAGGGGCTCCAATTGCTAAAGTTATACGAAATAAATTTTAAGAAACGAATGTAGTAACTGATGTTAGGGAATGAAACATGGTTAGTGCACTCCTTTATGTGTAGGATAGATTGAAATACATCCTGTTGTACTAAATTGAATTCCGTTTTTGTGCAGAATTTTATGTATAATTTTATATCTGTTACTTAAAAAACAAAATCGGATTTAAGTTTTTTTTTTTTTCAGATATTAATTTCAGTAAATCGAAAAAATTTATATATATATATATAATTTTTTTTTTTCTATTTTTTATTTTATTTTAATTTCTGTTTTAACATTACGCATTTTGAATTATTAATTTTATTATTATTATTTAACCATTTAACCCAGAACCGAATAGAAATACATCTTATATAACATCGAATTCTCTTCAGCACATGCCCTTTGCCCCGAACTTATGAGTATGAATAACTTAAAATGTGAATGCGTTGAAGAGAAGGTAAACTATACAAAATATTGCACACTTTAGAGAACTTACTAAATTAATAAATAAAGCTACAAATTAAATTTATAAACGAAATAATAATAATAATAATAATAATAATAATAATAATAATAAGATGCTCACAACGGTTTGTGGAATTGGAAAATTTAAATGGATAAAAAAAAAAACAAATGTCTCTCTTTTCAATTAAAATATTCAAGAATATCACCAAAGTCAAGTGTCTTTGAATCGGGTTTATCTCAATTTATATTGTAATGCAAAAAATGATGTCCTTTGATCAGGTTTTGCAATTACATTTCAGAAGTGCGTATCGTAACATTGCCGGAAAACACAAAGAAGCTTCATGTATAAAAGGCTCATTGTTTACAAGCGTTACGAAAGGAAACTTTAAAAAAGTAATTTATATTCTGAAATATTTCGATATTTCGTTTATCATTTCCTCTACTATTTCCGTTTTTCATTTAATACCTCCATTAATCAAATACTCTTTCCATATTCACATAAATGTATAAAAAAAGAATTCAACAACTGAAGTTCTTGTTTTGTATTTCTCTCTATATATAAGATGTATATTATTTCTGAGATTTTATTTTTCCAAGCAACTTTTAAGAAAGAAAAGGGAATTAACTTTTTATATATGTGTTTCAGCTTTCAATGATAAGTGTTTATAATACTGAGCTCTTTCTGCTGAATTATTGTAACTAACAAAGTATAAATTTAAAAAATTTCGACGAAAAGGTTGTTTTTTAAATTAAATTAAATTTTTATATACATATTAACAATTTTTAAAACGTAGTGAAAGCCGAGCAACAGATTTAAGACCACTGAAACCACATATAGATCAATAAGAATGAGATTTCATCGAATTAAAATTACCTGTGAATTACTTGTGAATTATTGAAACAATTAATTTTATTTTTTGATTTTTGAAACAATACAGATTTTATTTATTGATTTTTTAATTTATTTTAATTTAACTTCAAACTTACCTTAATATTATTTCTAGATAGTTGCTATTTAAATAATGTTACCTGTGCGTTAAAATGACAAGCATACATACATAATTTGAAATGTAGCGTATATTTGACACTAGAGTTGCACCGAATATTCGGTTCGGCCGCATATCTTAATATTCGGCGGCCGAATAGTAAAGTTAAATCTCAAATTAAGTTGAAATATTGAAATTGATAAAAATATTTTTTATTATATAAGATTTATTTATTTTTAATCATCAATGTTATGATGTCAATGAATATTAAATAAATAAAAAATAAATACGAATCTGATAAGTTTCTATCGTATTAATTTCTGATCTAAATTAAAATAGGATCTGTATTCAAACATGATACATTTCAAAATAATCGTTAATTGTTGTAGTTTAATGAAGGGGAAATTGTGACAGCATATATAAAACTATATTTACCTACAGTCAGAACGAATCAATTAAAAAATAATAATAATAATTAAGGATGTAAAATAGTTTACCAAAAATCAATCATTGTATTTAAATTTTGGCAATTTATGATGCAGGAACAATTTTTTTTTTTTTTTTCATGTTTTGGCTGTATGTGTATGAGCGAAAGAGTTTGTTGTATTTATAAGATAATTGTATTATTTTCACATTTTTAGTGTAGTTACTCTTTATATACATATATGTGTAAATGAAATTAATTTATGGAAATTCAAAAAGAGAACATTTTTGATTTATACTTATTTAATGTATTTAGATTTTGTTGTTTATTAACTAGAATTCAAAATTTTACAGAGGGGGGGGGAAGGGAGGATTTTTTTTTTTTTTTTTCTTTTTAGGATATATGAATTTTTATTTCCATTTTGACAGTAAAAATTTTCTTTTTATGCTTAGATTTTATGCTGATATTTTTTAATGCACATTGTATTCCTTTTTATATTCAATAAAGTTTAAAAAAAAAAAAAAATTAAGCTATTATGGGTGTGAAAAAATACTTAAATTGAAATTTAAGTATTCGTCCAAATACCGATTATTTGGTCAAAATCTTGACCAAATATTCAGTATTGGGCAAAACTCACTATTCGGAACAACTCTGTTTGACACTTTACGCTGTAAAATATTGTGGAGACAAAAAATATTTTGATGATGCTTATAATATAATTTTTTTTTTCCTTATTCTCAATGATCGCAAGTAAGAACGAATAATGATGCTTACAAAATACTTAAAATGTTATATTTGTTCGGAATATTCGGAATTTTTTCATTCATTTCATCACTAAAATTCGTATTGATCATACTAGCAGGTTGTGCCAGTTTAGCTGGTCAATATATTAAAAAAAATAAATTTATTAATTAAAAAACTGAATCTCAATTTTGTTAAATATAACACTTTTTTATATAACTAAAGAAAAAATAAATTTTGAAACAAATTCAGTAATTCGAAAAAATAATTTAGAAGAGAAGATGCAATACTATGAAAAACCGCCAGTCTTTTGGCGGTATTCTGTTTCGGCCCCGCTATAAACCCTTGAATTACGTTCAAAATATTTAGCTAAATTAGAATGTAACTCAAAAAAATAGAAAAAAAATAATTAAAGTAAATAATGAGTAATTTAATAATATTGGAACTAATATAATGGAAATAATTTCTCCGAGATTTTTGAACTTATTTTATTTTATTTTTTATTTATTTTTTATTTTTTTAAGATGATAAGATGCAAAACATCGTGCCGTTAATTTTAAAGCATCATGCGAAACGATGTAAAATGATTTAAATCTGCTTACTAGTCATTTGGAACATATATTTGGAAATATCAGCGGGTAGATAGGGAGTCACAAAATAATACACTTGTGATATATGAGGTTTGAATTATTAAAGACGTTTTTATAATGCTCAAAATTAACAACTAAAAAAATATTATGTTTTGCTTTTTCATAAAATATCATTAAAGTTTTTTTTTTTTTCCCCTTTGGTTTTTGTCGTCATTTCTTCGTCATTAATGACCATATTTCCTAAATTTAACACTTTGAACATTTTTTATTTTATTTTATTTTATTTATTTATTTATTTATTTTTTTTTTATTTTTTTTTATTTTTGGTGATTCTCTTGTCTTATTAAGTCAATAAAATGTAACTAAAAAAGCAAATGTTTTATTATAAAGAACTTTAAAAATAAATAAATAAATAAAAACTAATTGTTAGTAGGAGAACGACAGCAATAGAAGACAAAAAGTCATTAAAGAAAATGACCCATATGTATATATATATGTGTGTGTGTGTTTGAAACTAAATGCAATATCGCATATTTAGTAATGATAATTTATTTTAAAGAAAAAGAAAAGAAATTTCAATTTTTCAGCATGGCCACGAGTCAGGGAAAGTCAAGGAATTTAAGTGAGTCTGGAAATGTCAGGAGAGAATTAGAGAATTTCTTGTAAAGTCAGGAAATTTTAACAAATTTTGTGGAAATAAGCCATATTTCAAAGCTTGTTATTGTAAACTGCTAAATTTTTCGTTAATGCCGTGATTTTTTTTTTTTTTTTTTTATAAACAGCGTAAATCTAGAAAAAGTCAAAAAAAAAAAAAATAGTCAGGAGAACGTCAGGGAATTTGAAAAAGTTCTAATTCTAGCTACTTTGTTTTTTTTCCTTTTACGTTAAAAAAATATATATAACAAAATAAGATAATAGATAATTTCAAGCCATAGTGAACGATATTATTAACACAATATTCTAACGAAGTGTGCTTATTCGAAATATAATACTGGACTTTAAAAGATTTTCAATTATTTCATAATCGAATACATATTTTAAATAAAAATAATCATATCATTTAACTTATAGTTGCAACTACAAAAGAAATGACAAGAGGAGTGAAGATAAGTGCAGTTCAAGGACTTAATACTACAACACATAAAATAATCAACAGACCGCATTCAAAGTGACATATATAGCTTGTAATTATTTATTTAATTAAGCAAACAATGCTTATTTCTTTTATTGACAGGTTGATAAGAAATAGGAATGCGAAATGTCTTAGTCTAAATTGTAAGCACCGCAAAGCAATATTTTAAAAATTTGTTTTGATCCAGCAACATCTTCCTTGTTTGAATAATTATCCCTTTTCTGTTACTAGTGTTTATTTTATTTTATTTATTTATTTATGAAATTAAAGAAGAAAGAGAAATGTGTGTTAGAAATTTTTATTCATATCTGAGAATGAAAGAAATATGTATAAAATGTTTTGTATAGATAAAAAAAAAACATTGTTTATTTTCGAATTTGGCGCTATTACAGCAGCGGCGGCTCGTGGAACGAAAATAGGTGAAGAAGCACTTCACCTAATATTTTACAGTGTATTCATTTATAAAGTATAACTTTACATTAAAATAAAATGAGTATTTTTAGTTAAAATTATGCTTAATAAAAATTAAATTTAAATGTTATTTTTCAGCTCTTCAATCTATTTTCGGTTCACGAGCCGCCACTGTATTACAGGGTCTAAAATAACAACCCTGTATCATGCTTTTGTGTTATATAAATTTTATTCGGTTTATAATGATTTAACAATACTAAAACGAGCTTCAACTAATATGAGTACATAGTCCATAATGCATAACATTTCTTTTTTCTATCCTTGTAAAAAAAAGGGAAAAAAAAATCCGAATCCGAATAAAATTCTTATTGAATTAGAATCTAACGAAATGTAACATTTAAACACGTTCACTCGCTCACGTACATGCATACATACATACATACATACATAAAAATAAAAAAAAATTAATTCAGAAAACTTAAAATACATCAAAATCTCATAGTTGAATTATTTTTTATTTATTTATTTAATTAATTTTTATTTTTCATGACTGCAATACCAGTATATGTTCAGAAAGTAAAAATTCAGTATTTTTAAAGAAGCGTTATTTCTGAAAAACTTTCTAACTTGAGAGAAAAAAAAAAAAAAAAAGTCTCTTGAATTCTTTCCCAGAATCTGTGCAACTCTTTTTCCAGAAAAAAGTGTGATGAGGATCAAATCAGATAGGTTTTTACTCTTCATATTTTTAAATATGATAAAAATTAGCAATCTCTGGTTCCTCACGAGCGTGAAAGCTGTAGATTAGAACTTCTTCTCCTTAATCCATTTACCTAGACTCCACCAAAGATGCTTTTCGGTATTGTTCTTTGAATAATTGCAAGGGCTTCCTTATGAATTAATGTCACAAACCAAATCAAATCACATAAAAAAAGAGCATAATGAGATTCAAAACATATGCACGATAAATCCAAAGATCATTGATTTTTTTTTGTTTCAGGAAATGAGCATTTTCTGTAGCGCATCCACCTTCATTCAATAACAAAATAAAAATGTCATTTGTATGTAAACAAACCAGCTTCAGTTTATCTTGACGCAATAGTTTTTCTGAATAAATAAATAAATAAATAAAATTGAAATTAATTTAATAAAATCACTTCATTTAGGGTGACGAGGCGTCCTTAAATCTCGAGGATAGTCTTCGAAAATTACCTTCTCTGAAAAAAAAAATAAAGGAGCAAAAGTACTTAAATGTGAGTAAAATTGCGTCAAATTTGAATATATTACATACTTAAAATAACTCCGAAACTATTCTCAAATTTAAAAATCCCATGTGCTCATAATTGTGTATATTGACATGCTCAAAAACTGGCATCGACTGTCGTGAATCTCAGTATCTCAAACATATTATTCTCATTCATGTATTTGTCCACAAACCAATACGGAACTGTCACGAAGTATAGGTCTACAGGTTTGAGGGTATAAATTTTGTGTTTGAACTCTTTCTGTTCAGCATATTTATAATAAATTATGAAATGAAAAAATATTAATTTGAAAAAATGCGACATTCCATAAATGAGACAAGCATGTTTTCCAATTTAAAACAAAATCACTCATTTCGAAATGGGTACTCTTTAACTACATTTCTTGCGACCATGGAAGCCTCTGCGCAAGTGCGGATTCAACGAGTCCACTAGTAAAATAGGGGAGACAAGCTTTTCGTTGAGAGAAAATAAGCGATAAGGGAATACCGAATGACAGGATGCTTACTAAATTCAAACCTGTTGGTCAACTAGGAAACCCTCCAAGATTTTCGACTCGTCCTCACTGCTAGGCGTAGGAAATGTGGTTACACAATATGTCTATTACTCACTTTTGAGTACTGTATTTTTAACAGTGTCCGTCCCCAAAAAAATTAGAAAATATTTAAATACGCTGATTATAATGTTATTTATGCTTTATTATAATAATATATTATATGTATAATAAATAAGCTTAAATAATCTCTTTCAGATACTTCATACGTTAAAATTACTAAAACGTTACAATTTAAGGTGATTTATTTATTTCGCAGGGATGGAACACGGGCGCAGAATTCATACCGGAATCTGCATAAGAAATTTCTCTACCTATAATATCGTTGATTTAAGAAGTAGAAAATTTTCTTACATTGATAGTGGTATGAATTCTGCGCCCGTGTTCCATCCCTGATTTCGTCTTCGAGATTCAGGGACATCGCCAAAAATTTTTTAAAATCTGGTCACCCTACCTTATTGGAACATTATATTTTCACGTCAGAAAAGTTAACATTAAATGATTTCTGATTTTTAAACTCGTCAATCGATCAAATAAACTACTAATTAAATCCAGCATTAATTCATCAATATGTCAGTGCATTAATATGCCAGTCAATAAATTCATTTCTGCATGTATCAATCATCCAATTAATGTGTATATTGTTACACTTACACACATACATGCATTCTCATATTTGAATAATACATGCAAAATATATACGTCTTTCAATATATGCTCTGTTAGGCAATAGACGAAAAATTCCAATCTAGCATATAACAGTAAACGGGTGTAGTACCCCAGCCAGATAAAATAGTATTACCATACTTTTCGGACATTAGAATACAGATAAGGTTTAGAAGTGCCGAAAGAATAAAAAAAAGGTTCATCTAATCCTATAGAGAGAGAAATCGGATTATGCACTGCACAAGAAGAACAGAAGATACTTTAATGAAGATGTCAATTCGGGACATACCCACCGGTGAATGATGTGCAGCATTCCATACGTCGTCTCATGATTTGCACAACATTATGCAATAGCTGTTGAGATAATTTATTCGACTCCTCTATAAGTGTATGCCTAGATAAAGTTATTTTCATTTTCTGGACGATATTTTTGATCCCCAAGTCACCTGTTCAACACATCCCGGATAATTTCAGCGAGGTTTTAAATCTGGAGAATTTGCTGGTGTTGAATATCCTTATTGTCTAGAAAATCTAGAACAGAGGGTGTTCATTGACATGGTGCTTGATCATTCATTATAACAAGTTTATCGCAACAGAATTAGGAAAGAGACATCATGAACATGAAATTTTATTAATGCTGGTAGTTCTCCTAAATGCAATCAAATGCGTGTGTTAACGGTGTGCCGCCTTAAATCATGATGCCGTTCCTCACCATATTTTAAATAAATATCGGCGCTTTTCTTGGATATTTTTGGACGATAAATTATATCACTCTTATACCAAGTCAGTTAGCGACTACAATCCGATAGTCTCATATGAGATTGGTGAGTAAACCCAGTTCTTTTAGGATTTACTGTGATGCTCACGCTGCACCATTGCATACGGTTACTACGGTGCAATCTAAACAGTTGAACATATACAACAGGTGTATAGGCGATAGTTTTCCTTTGCTCTACCGTATAGCTATTTTTTTTTTTTGCGAGAATACAGTCGGCAGCAAAATTATTCGAGCGCTAGCAAAAATTCCTATGTAAAAAAAGTACATTTAATGCTGCTTTGTTAAATAAGTCCTTGTCTAGTCCTTTTCTTAGTCAGTCTAAGAACATGATTCGACAAGGATTTATTTAATAAAACAGTATTAAGTGTACATTCTTTAAATAGGAATTTTTGCTAGTGCTCGAATAATTTTTCTGCCGACTGTAACTGTACTCTGCAACAAAAAGTTCGATTGATTCCAGTTGGCCTGTGGTACATAAATCCCTTTTTGCCAACAGGAAATGTAGATTCTTTTGTCGGAGTATTTCAAACACAACCTTCGCTATAACGCTAACTAAACATTCCAGTTGTTTTAAGTACTTTCTACAACTGTGGAATTATAAATTTTCTGACAACATGCGTTATTTTTTGCCTCTCATTACAAGGTTACAAAAACCCAACCAACTTTAGTTTTTTCGAGAAAAAGGGTAGGTTTTTTTTTTTTTCAAGATGAAGGGTTTTTCCCCTCGCTTCAAGATAAAGGGATTTTCTTTTTTTCATTTTTCATTCATTTATTTATTTTTTAATATGGGTAGCCTAAAAAAGTTTGAATATATGTACGTATTTTTTGACGAATTTAACTTTTAGAAGATATTGAAAAAAATATATATATATATTGATTATTTTTCTTTTCAATCCTAAAATAACTTTCACAACTTAAATAATTCCGTATCTTATTCCTAGTACAAAAAAAAAAAAAGAAAGAAAGAAAGAGAGAGAGAGAGAGAGAGAGAGAAGCGGGGGGGGGGGGGGGGAAGGCGGAGAGTGGTTGTTTTGCAGACTTTTTCATGCTGATATTCTACAACTTATTGCTTCTCAAACCAATAACGAAGACATAGAAATCCTTACTTTTGAAGTAACCCAACTAAAATATATTGTTTTTTGAGTTACTTATGGAATGAATTGAAAGATGACTTCATGTATGTAGATACAGTAGATTCCCATAAACGCTGCAGATACGTTCCGCATAACAGGAAATCGCTTTATATAGGACATACATTATACGACCAATTTATGCAAGTTCAAGGAAGCCCCGCCCCCTGGTTTCCTCTTAAACAATACTTTACTTCAAAAATTCGGAGGTCGCATTCCCCATATTTTTTTTATGCACTTTCAGGGAGGAAAAATTTCGACTTTTTTAGTACCACTATTTTTATGGAGAAATTTGTATGGAATTTTAATAATAAGGTGTGGTGATTAAACAGGATAGAGACTTTTCTATAAAAACAGTGGTAGTAAAAAAAAGGTAAAAATTCTTCATCCCCAAAATCGCCCTAAAAAAAAAAACTAGTATGTTGTGGCCACCACAAGACTTTCTTCTATATTTTCCTATACATATTCAATCAGTAACAATATTTAAAAAAAAAAAAAAAGATTTTTTTTTCCTTTTTTTTTTTTTTTTTTTTTTTTTTTTTTTTTGTGTGAAAATTAATACATATTCAATCACTAACAATATTTAAAAAAAAAAAAAAAAAAAAAAATAGAATTTTTTTCTAAGTTTTTTTTTTTTTTTTTGGTTAAAAGTAAAAAAAATCGATAACTTTGTTTTAAATTATCACAGATTTATAGTTCAACCATTCGTTTTAAAGGTATTGACGAGACCTTTCGAATGATACCCATCTTCAAAATTTACCCCCCCCGGGGGGGTACTTCCCCCAGCGATGCCCCCCCATGCACAAAATTTTTTTCCTAGTTACGTACTACTATTATCAATAATTCATATTAATTTTACAAACACAAGTGTAAAATAACTCTTATTATGCACATTTATACGAATTTTTGTCCTATGCTGCCATGTTAAAAATTTAGATAAAATGCTATCACAGCGCCACCTGTTGAGCTATTGATCCCCAAATATAATCAGCAACAGTTTATGTCGGGGACCAACTAAATACCAAGTTTGGTAAAATTTCGTAAAAAAAAAAAAAAAAAAAAAAAAAAAAAAAAATACGATTATTTTTCTAAGTTTTTTTTTTGTTAAAAGTAAAAAAAATCGATAACTTTGTTTTAAATTATCACAGATTTATGGTTCAACCATTCGTTTTAAAGGTATTGACGAGATCTTTCGAATGATACCCATCTTCAAAATTTAACCCCCCCGGGGGGGTACTTCCCCCCCAGGGGGGGAACCGATGCCCCCCCCCATGCACAATTTTTTTTCCTAGTTAACTACTTCTATCATCAATAATTCAAATTCATTTTACAATCACAAGTTTAAAATAACTCTCATTATGCCCATTTATACGGAATTTTGTCCTATGCTGCCATGTTAAAAATTTGCATAAAATGCGATTACAGCGCCACCTGTTGAGCTATTAATCCCCAAATCTAATGGGCACCAGTTCATGTCAGGGTGCAACTAAATACCAAGTTTGGTTAAATTTCATTCATATGTTCGTGAGATACAGCGTCCACAAAAAAATGATACAGACAGACAGACAGACAGACAGACACACAGACAGACAGACACACAGACAGACATTTTCTAAAAACTATCAATTCGTGTTCAGGACATCCCAAAACGTGTAGATCCGTCAAAAAACGGAGGTCGAAAATTTTCGCGAATCCAATACTTTCTCTATATTACATATAGAAGAAAGTAAAAAAAGCCGAAGAGTGCGAACCTTGAGAATTTGTTTTGATTTCCGAATTTATATTTGGCACTTTCTATGACGTCGGCATGTATGAACGTCAATGGCATTTACCATTTGAAATGTTGACGGCAAAATTTCAGTTATTTAATCATGAATTTGTTAACCTTCCAATAGGCGCGCGTATATGAGAGATACACTAGCGGTGATTCTCGTTGTATATCTTAAAGTCAGAGAGCGTTTGGAACATTTACCTTTGGAAATTCACTCAGTATATATTGATCTATTTTTAGTTATCTTTTGAACCTCAAGACAATGATATGAAGCTGTATATTTGCCATTTGTATTTGAAAAATACGCGCGACCGTTCATGTAATGTTTTGTTACATTTGATTTTTATTTTCGCTGTTTAAAATGATTCTTTGTTGTTTTTGTTTTAAACATTATCATTTTAAATATTTTTAAAATTAATTAACGTTTAACTTTACGCTTTTTATTAAAAATGACAAAACACCAACTACATTCTTTATTTTATTTTCAAATAATTCCGATGTTTCTTTGATTACTTTATATTGATTTTGTGCTTTCAGTTTCATTCTTTCAGGTTTTTTTTTTAAATAATAAAAGCTCCAGTTGAATGTTCTTATTAATCTTCAAATGGTTGTAGTATAATTAAAATATTCAGATATTTTAAAATACATATTTTACAGTAGTGTATGTGAAAAATACGCGCGACCTTTCATGTTCGTATAAATAGCGCGCCCGCTGGACGGTTAAATAATTTGACTCTTTAGAGAAACGCGTAAAACGACTCTTTAGAGGAACGCGTTATTTTTCAAAATTGGAACGTTTTTAACAGGAATCGATTTTCTTTTTCATTATTAATATTATTAATAATTAACTTTTCCCATTTATCCCCATTAATTTATTGTTTTAATCTTGCTATCTATAGTTTTGTATATTGTGTATTGCAGATATATGTACGTCTGAAATTGAATGTAACGTTTTATAGAAACACTTTAAGACGGGGCTTTCTCTTAAAAATGTACCCAAACCCTAACAGCACTACACATCCGCAATACGTCCTTAGGATATCCTACGGATAAAAAGACATCCTCGGGATGAACTTTGGATAAATGTGCTGTTAGGGAAAGAAATAGATTAATTCTTAAATATTATTATTACTATTATTTTAACTTTTTTACCGCTATTTTTTTTTTTCTTTTTTAATCTTGTTATTTATATTTTTGTATTTGAATGTAAAGGGTTCATACGCTTCAAGTTATTCCAATTTTAACGCATAAAATAACCAAATAACTATTTCATTTTCATTAAAAAAAAAAAAAAAAAAAAAAAAAACGTAAACTTTATTTAAGAAGAAAAAATGTTAATTATACTTTACGATTTGTACACCTTATAGTAATCAAAGATTTGATTAAACGTGTGAAAATGTTACATTTATTTTAAGGGTTACACGGGAATGTTTATTGAGCAGTATGAATACTAGTCGCAATTTTTTGCGTCGTGTTATACGAATTCGTATTTTATAGGAGCCGGTTATATGGGATTACACTGTATTTAAATATCATTAAAATTGATTAAATTAGGAAAGTTTGATAATTTTTTATATAATTGCATCCTATAGCAAAAACGTGGCACAACTCAATGCAGTACTTTGTTTTCATGCTTAAAATTATTTTAAAAGATCATTTATTGTCCCTCATCGGACTCTACATTTGGGGAACTTTGGTATTCAAAAAAAAAAAAAAAAAAAAAAAAAAAAATTGTCTTTTTTTTTTTAAGTATCATCACACATTTTGAAATATGAATGCAGCGTCAGTTTTTAGGTTTGTCACTTGGTCTTTATATACATTATCTTAAGAAAAAATAACTATAAAGGAATCACGCCGGTTTTAAAATATTATTCATTTTAATGACAAGAAACCTATAGAGCTTCAATGTTCTAATTTAAAAATTTCCTAAGTTATTTGAGAATTAAGCTTTCTTAGCATGGTAAATATAGGATAAAAATTCTACATAAGCATGCATTACGCCGACTGCATATGAACAGCATAGAACTGCATAAAATTAAAATACAAAACTAACACTTATAAAATTAAGCTGCAAATTATGCATCAAAGTAGAAGGAAAGTTGCGTACTAGTTTAAAGATTTTAGTCTCTCACTGGAAATAGTCAGCAGTTTATTACTCTTTTCTTGAATATAGTACAGTCGGTAACAAAAGTGTCCGAACACTAGCAAAAATTCCTACGTAAAAAAAGTACATTTCATACGGTTTTGTTAAATAAATCCTTGTCGAATCTTGTTTTTAGTCAGTCTAAGAACATGATTCGATAAGGATTTATTTAACAAAACCGTATGAAGTGTACATTTTTTACATAGGAATTTTTGCTAGTGTTCGGACACTTTTGTTACCGACTGTATGATCTTTAGTAGATAATTTGAGACCAAACATATGATGGGGAGCTGAATGGAGTCTACCTTGGCTACAGTTTAGTTGTAGAACTATAGAAAATATGTAAGCGTCAGAATATTATGCTAAAATTTATACTTAAAAAAAATTAAATTAAAAATAGGTTTTTTTTTTTTTTTTAAATATAAACTTTTTTTTTTTTTTTTCTAAATAACCTAACTGAATAAGAAGTAAGTTTGCTTCAGTATTTTTCTTAATTTCTTTTATTAAAAAAAATCTTACAAAAATGAAAAAATTCCAAACTTCGGCAAAAATGTGGGGTTTTTAGAAAAAAATTCAAAGAAAAATTTGGATTTGACCTAATGGGCTCTTCCCACCTGACGTCAGAGGTCACATGATAGATGAAAAACAAATAGCAGACGAAGCCTTGTATATCTATAACGATTGCTGAAATAACATATTTTCTATTCTTACTTTTGATCAATCGTATTTAATCTGTGTTATTTTTTTATACATCATCATTTTAAATCTATTTTATACCATTATTCATCGTCTTTTGTTTACTATATACATTTACAATCATCATTTAGTTTATATTTGTTATTGATGTTCATGGAGAACATGTTAAATACTCTGATTTTTTGTACTTAAATCATTGACAGTGCTACATCGTACGGTGTAAAGCCATTTAGGCCAGTAACTAAGTTAATTAACTTGTTGTAACACCTTTATGCAATTAAATTTAATCAAATACATTTTAAAATTTCAAATTATAATCCATAAACATTCCACAAGAAGAAACTATTATTTATTGCTAGATCAGTTAATGTAACAGTTGCACTAGAACATACAAAAATCGATTCTTACAGTTCAAAATAAATAAAATGTTTTTTAAAAATTATTAAATTTACAAATACAATTTTTCTACTGTATACAAATGCACAATATTACTTTTATTTTATTTTATATTAAATATTAACACTTTTGCTCTTAAGAACAATATTTAATTGAATTCGATTCTTTGTTTTCGTCTATCACATGATTGAGCAGACGACGCTGGGAAGAGTTCATTGTGCCCACCTGCTCAACTTTGTTTCAACAGTGTCTCCAATAACACAGCCATGTGAAAAAACATGAAAGTGATGTCAAGAAAACTTAGTAAAAATTTGTCAATTAAATCTTGAGAACAACTACTATGTAGTTGTCCTAAAGATTCACACAATGTCAAATACTTTACATTTCTTATGAGCACAAGCACGTTACAAAGTGGCATAGAAATATAACTGCACACACACACCCCTTTTTACTATACATCCCGAAGTTATTTTATCTTTCGACATTTTGTTTCCTTTCGTCTCGTGGTTGCTAAGGGAACAAGGGAGACTGTACCATTCGTCCATAGCAATTGTCCAAAAACCTGTGTGTATTGTGTATATAATTATTTATATAAACTAATTTATTAGAAAATTACGTACAAAATACAAAGAATAATTAAAATATAACTTAGATACATTATAACATATACATGTTATAATAATATTTAAATGCTTCATTTTAAAATACTCTTGGAATAAAGATTTACATCAATGGCAATGTATATTTGTTTAAGAGTATATAATGCTGTTTTCCGGTTATAAAAATATTTTTATTTTAAGTAATTGTAGCTAAAAAGTAGGGAAAAGAAATAAAAAAAAATTCTGAATGTTAACAGTGGGCTATAAAGCAATTAAAAAAATGCCATCATTGGTAAAAACGATTTGCTGCTAAGTAAAACTTAATCTTTTCAATTAAATTTCTATTTATCTTATCTTCTTATTTTATAATATAACATCAACCCCCCCCCCCCCCCCCAAAAAAAAAAAAAAAGAAAAAAGAAAAAAAAAAGAAAGAAAAAAAGAAACAAAAAAGAAAAAAGAATGTTTGTTTTTATTCAAAATTTTCAAGGCTTAAAATTTGGAATTTGCCTATTACTTTAAAATGTAGCAGTTGGAAGTTTATGTTATGTATTTTACGCTAGACCTGCTAACTATGCTAGTTTATCCGTAATGGTATTAGGCCCTGCCTGTTTTTCCCACCAGAATAGTTGTAGAGTAATATTCAGCAATATGTTCTCATGATTAAATAAGAAGACTATTGCTCTAAAACTATTCTGGTGTGAAAAAAAGGCGGGGCTTAATACCATTACGGATAAACTAGCATAGTTAGCAGGTCTATTACGCGTTAAATTTTGTGAAAAATATTTGAATAGAAATTTATGTGTTATTTTAAAATTACTATTAATTTTAAAGTGCATTTTGAGATGTTGAAACTATACTAATGGAATTTTAATACATGTTTATGAAAGTATATTCATAAACTTGTCGTTAAACAAAGTTGATACCTTAAAGTAGGGCTTATTTCATTTTTAATCCACTTTTACGTAACATTTGAATTAACTAACGTTTTTAGCAAAATAATTTTTTTAAAAATTGAAGGTCGGAACTTTGATATAAACCATTGTAATGTAATGTTTAAATAAAAAGTCTAATTTTCGCTAAATATACATATATTTATTTTAAATTGCATACCATTATTACATTTTAGTTTACCTACCTCAATTTTTAAACTTCCTGAATGTCTAACTTATTACGAAAACTTACGATTGTCTCTGAAACTTTATAATATTCTTTTACTTATTATCGGAAACACAGAAATAATCATTTCCATTCTTTCTCCAAATTTCCTGTCGATTACTTTAGTTTGATGATAAAATCAATTGCAGCAAATTACGGCAATGTAAGTCGTCGTCCCTCTGCGGAAATAAGTTCCATTATGGAACATCGGTACCATCATGTGAGTGAGAGCGCGTGATCGGTACAAGCAAATCGATATGGAAAATAGAGAAAAAAAAATCCCTGCTTATCTTTTACGTGCCTATAGTAAGGTACACATCGTGTTGTTTAAAACTCGTAAGCGTTTTTTATGTGGAAACGGGAACAAGTTCATGCTGATGTGGGGAAAATTAAGCCGTTTCAGTTTACGTTTCATTTCCCCCCATGCTAAGTGACAAGAAAAAAAAAAAAAAAATCATCGACGCGAAAAACAAATGCGAAATTTAAAATTCAAGAATAAACTCTTGAAAAAGAAGACACGTGCTTTAAATCGTGAATTAATCAGTACACACACTTATATTGTTTTGTATCTTTCGTAAAATAAATTATTTGGTCTTGGATAACTACTAATGAATAACTAACTATACCTTTTACGAGTTGAATTAACGTAATCTTAAAAACATTAACGAGGCAATTTTTGCAAAAATTTTCTCGTATTCCATTCTTATTAATGGAATTTAGAAGATGTTTATAAAAAAATTGACACATTTTGATGTTCATAAAATAATGAAAGTATAAAAAACCTATAGCATTTATGCGTAGAATGACTCATATATTTTCTTCTACAGTGTGAACATCTCTATCCGCGTTTGTAATGATCGATAGATGGCTCTTTCTCAACTGCAGTTGTTAGTAAATATAATAGCCACGTGTATTCTTTCTTGTTGTTCTATCATTGTTTCAGCGTGAAAGCTATCAGTGGTGTGATAATTTCACCTTAGCCCACCAGAGGACGAGCATTTCATTACAATCGTGGATAGACAATTTCCATTTCCCTTCGAATAACTCCTTTTTATTTTTTCAGATATCGTCTGTGTATGTTATTAATTGCATGTTTCTATCTTTGGATTTTGGCAACGATTAGAATGCTATGTGGTCTATGTGGTTACCATAGACTTAGTGGCAAAGATGAAACACGTGACTGCTGAAAAAAGTTATCTATTTTTGGCATTTATCGCGTTAATGGCGATTTTTTGTTCTGAATAAAAATATTATTATTATTAGAAGGTGCAGCAAGCAAATCTTGTGTAAAATACTACAGCTGCTGAAATTTATTTTTACCTTGTTATTAACACTTTCCAACAAAATTCAAAAGTATTTATAACTTCGGTTTGTCTATACTCGCTTTAACTCTCATAAATAATCATGGACATTTTTGAAATCATATAAGGTATAACATATTTACACTAATTCAATTTAGAGAATTAAGTATAGCAATTATAAAAAATTTATAAAAATAATTACTTAAAAAGTACGAAATAATAAAATATTAAAAAGAATCTTACCTGCGAAATAAAATCCTTATTTTACATAACTTCTAGGGCTTTTAAAGTACATCTAATTACTATTTCTTGCTATAAAATTCTACTTAAATTCAAAGCAATCTAATTTTTAAAGTGACATAAAAAAAAAAAAAAAAGAACTTTCTAAGAAAAAGGGAAAATATCGTCTGCTTAAGAAAAAGCAGAGTTTAGAGTATGGCAAGAAAATTTCAATATTGGCCAGTTTGGCTTCCTGTAGTTCAACAGTCACGTGACTTTTTTTATGAGTTATCTTTGCCACTGAAAAAGGTTGCCATTGTCCCGTCCGCTTTTATAATAGGTCTATGGCGGTTACTAATGTTGATTTTTGATGTGTTTGACGATATTCTATGTCATGTTTTATTATTCAATTGGGCATTGATGAGAACAACACCATAAGAGAAATTTCAGACTTTATGGTGGTCCATCGAAACGAAATGAATAACGCAAACACAGAGAAATTATAGAAGAATTATACCAGAATAATCCTCTGTCAAGAAACAATAACTTACAGTGGGAAAAGAAGATTCTAGAAGCTAGAGCTTTAGTCACATGTCTTTTTTTGCAACAAGATTGTGCATCACTTCATTGGGATACTCGTTACTATCTTTCGTAGCCACTTAAATGATCATTTTGTAAAAAAGATGGATTAGGCAAGGTGGTCCTTATAGAAGATAATATTTTTTATGAATTTAAAATAACAATAATAATAATCTTATACTCTTAAGTAATTAATTTTTAAAGTGTAGTTTATTTTCTCTCGATTTTAAACCAGTTATAAAGGAATTTCTGCATGGTTTACTTTAAAAAGATAATTTATTTATTGTATTTTACAGGCTTTATTTAAAAGATAAGGATACACGATGTAAAAGAAAAGAAAAAAGAAAGAATTTAAAAAAAGAGAAAAAAAATAAAGAAAGCAGTAAAATAATTATAATCTAAAATATTTTACATTGCAAACAGCTAAGCGCTATGATTTGAAAACTCAGTATCAATATATATTGATAAGTGTATTGGTAATTTTTTTTTTCTTTTTCTCATTTAAAAAAGAACATTTACTTTTTTAATTGCTTTCAAATTTGTCAAATTTGTACTTTAAAATCAATCGTGTAATTTTTTTGGACGCATCATTAACAATAATAAAATATCAACTATATAAAGTTTTTTCCTCTTTTCCTTTAGTATATTAATTTTAAAGTATTAGTGCAGACATGCGAACATTTTAATATATTGCGGAGCACTGTTAAGTGTCCACCCTTTTTTCATGCCACTTTATTTGCAGTGAAATTTTTTCCCAATATGTAATTACGATTAAATAAGAAGAAAAATATCCTTCGAGAAAAGTTGTGTGGAAGAAAAGCAGATGTTAAGTGTGCTTCGAAATAAATTAAAATGTTGACATGTCTGTTAATGTAGTGTTACAAACATAAGTTTTTTAAAAAGTAATAAGTTAACTTAGTATATTAGATCTGTATAAAATATTTTCTCTAGTTCTACTTCCTATTATATTTGGCCGCGTTGTATAATAAAAGTTCGAATCATCGGGAGAATTTGTATTATAATTTAACTTGACAGATTTGAAGTTTATCGATCTTACCTATTTGGCTTATGTGTGGTTGAAAATAAAGACCTATACTGCAAGAATAGTAAGTAAAATCTAGCATATTTCTATCAGACCTCAGAAGGAATTTGCATTTTCTATCATAATCATATACAGAGTAGAGATGAGACGGGCTCAGCCCGAGCCCGTAAGCCCGAGCCCGAGCCCGGACCCGGGCCCGATCGGGCTCAAATGTTACGCAAGTCTTCGGGCTCCGGGCGGGCTCGGATTAAAGCTAAAAGTTCCGTTTATTTTATTCTTTACTAAATGTAAAAAATAAATAAATAAATAAATAAATAAAAATTCATTTTGAGAGCACTTTTAGTAATGTCATAATAGTCATGATAGGTTATAAATCACAAAATAATCTTGCAAACGTTAGTAGCTTTGACTTTCCATTTTCTAAATAGAACTTTTTTTTAACGCGATGCATATTATGTCATAGTGTTATACAGTAATCCTTCCTCCTTCGTTATAATGGGCTTCATTATATCACTCATTCCGATAAATTTTTTGTCCCCCGATAGGCGCGTTATAAACAATGGGCTGAACTATAAATATATATTATATAAGTATATACATGTATACAGAGACACATACATTAAAAAAAAAATTTATAATAACATTTATGGTTATTTAAATTGAGGATTGATAATAAGAAAATTAATTTGAAAATGAAAACGGTATTTAATTTTACTATTGTGTATGGGTTGCATAGCGTACCACTTTCGATATCGGGCTCGGGCTCTGATCCCATAAAATATTTCGGGCTCGGGCGAGCTCAGTTCAAAAATTTTTCGGGCCCGGGCGGGCTCGGATTGCCAAAATAGAGCCCGAACTCACCTCTAATACAGAGCTGCCAGCCTAATCCGGAGGATTGTTATCTCCGCCCCCTTTTCCCCACCAGTTATTTTTTCGAGTATTTTCTTTCTTAAATCATCGTAAATATATTTGAAGAGAACTAAAAATTAAGTGGTGTAGAAAAAAGGAGCGGGAATAATAATCCCCCGGATTAGATTGGCAGATCTGAATATGCATTTTCTGGCTTAAAGAAAAAATTATTGCCTAGTTCGTCACTTACGTTAGACATTCCAGACGTTGTGTTGTCTATCTCCGTCGGTAAAAATTGTTTTATTGCATTTAAACAATGAATGCACAAAGAAAAGCATTTCTACGTACCATTTGAATGACTTTAGGGAGAATATAAATAATATTAACGAATTTGGGGCAATACACTCCAGTGAAAGACGAAAACCAAATTAGAAATTAGTATCAATACTGCGATATAGGCGTATTTTTTTTTCTTTTTTTTTCTTTACGAAAGGGTGTATCGCCATGCTAAGTTTATCGAGAAAAAATATTAAAGAAATAAAAGAAGAAACGTAAAAAAATGAAGAAAAATAATAAAAAGGTATTCGCACTACTAATTTAAGGGGGAAGGGGGGGGGAATCATTATATTACGATTCAAACAGCAAATAGGCTGTTTCATTTCGTGACTGGCAATAATTATCTAAATCAATACTTTTCAAATATATGCTATGTAAGGAAAGTAATGCAATCATGGAAAATTTCATTTGTGAGATTTTAGCTGATCTGTATGTTTTGTGGTCTCCTGAGTGTATTTTTGCCATTTTTACGCTGATGTATGCTTGTGTGTATGATTATGCGAGAGGGAACACGATAGCATCTAAACACATCATTTGACTAATTTTAAAAAGGTGGTAGGTATGTTATAAGTCTCGTCGCATGAACTGTCTAGATCCCTGTTTCAGAGATACACAGAACAATTCTTTATTATTACTTCTTATGCACTTAAATCATTTCAAGTATGATTGCATCTAAACTCAGCATTCTGTTAAGATCTAGCTGAACAAATACAGACTCGTAGTGAGAATTATAGAGGTTTTATAAATGTGTGACTATTTTTTTTTTTTTTTTTTTAAATAATGTAGAAAATTTTTTACCTGCCGTCTGTAGACACAAATTATTTGAAATTCGTTTAAGTAAGGTTAAAATGTTTTTTTTTTCCCTTAAAAAAAGAAAAAGAAAAGAAAAGAAAGAAAGAAAGAAAAGAAAGAAAGAAAGAAAAGAAAGGAAGAAAGTTAAAAATCTGATATAAGTTACACTGCTTTGCTGATATATACTCATTGTGGAAAATAATACGCATATTCTTGTAGTTTTGTTTACAAGGAAGCGCGAAAGAATTTGCACATATCACGCCCTAGTATAGCTAATTGTCTGAATTTTATTAAAAAGAGTGACACACAAATTAAACACAAATATGTGTTTTAGAATTTTTCTAGAGAATAATCGTTACTGCAAATTTTGTGCTCACCATTCTTATTCTTTTACAGGAAAGGAGAAAAAATTTCGACAAATTAATGTCCGTTTTCAATCATATGAAATTAGAGTGAAACACTCAAACACTTCATCAATATTATGTTCAACTTTGTTTATTTACTGAAATATTCTATGATTCAAATGTACTTAAACGCCAGTTAATTACCAATTATTCGGAAAGTCGAGTAAAATTTCTCCATATTTATTTTTATTTCATTTAATTTCTTTTATTATTATTATTATTGTAGCATTTACACCGAAATTAAAACACTCTAGTTTTCCCCTCATTTTAACGAAATGAACGTTAAGTTTCACAGTGTTACTTAGATTTATGAGTTACTCTCTTTTTTATTAACGATTTTATTAACGATTCATTAACATTAAGTGTATATGCTTGCAATATATATATATATATATATATATATATATACATAGGTGCCAAGTCTGCTGCTTTTCAAGGGAGACTTCAAACCGGAAAATTTTTATAGCTGTTTTCGGTAATATTAATCATCGAAAATATATATAACATTTTTCATTTAAAAATACTGATGTCAATTCTTATTTAAAAGTTTAAAATGTTGGCAGTTCTGTATATATATATATATATATATATATATATATATACATAATTTGCTTTCTTTTTCATAATTTAAAAATCAACTTAGCCCCTTTAAAGTAATTTTGTAATAAAATGTTCAACAATACTGGCATATATTAAAAAAATTCTGGGGAATGTGCTTCTGCCCTCCGAAAATGTATTGTATATATATTAGCAAATATATACAAAAAATGTAAGTATCTCAAATAATTTCCTAAATGATGATTTCATGTAAAATTAACTCATTTAGGGTTAATTTTTTTTTTACTCCTTATATTATGCGCTACAGTTAGCGGTAAATGATGCAAAGTTAATTAATTGTGCTCAAAATCAAGTTGTTCAAATGAAGAATTCCCCCTTTTAACGATTTTTTAAAAATATTTTTGCTTCATTCCCCTCGCATTTTGCATCCTTCTTGTAGAAGGCCGGTTGAAGTAATTTACTCAGAGGAGAGGGGAAGTATTCTCATAGAGATACAAAAATAAACGCCGCCATTAAGTATACGACACTACAGAAAAGTAAGCCGACATCGATCTGAAAAGGAAAGAAACCCTCCCGTGTTACATCAAAGAGAACATCCTCGAGCTAATTTGAATTTAACGCTGAAAATATTTTAGAAGCGAAAACTGTTGGATATCATAAAATCGGTATGACATGAGGGATATTTTCTGAGTAAAGGGTTTGTTTGGTAAAAGGGAAATAAGCACACTGTGTGAAAATATTTTAAATTATACATGCATAATAAAAATACTTAATAATTTACACATTTCTATCGATTTTCAATTAGTAAGTTCTTATTACTATAGTTGAAAATTGAGCAAATAAAATAAAGTTAATTAATTAGACAGTAATTAAAGAATAAACTATCTTATTAAATGAAGATTAAATTTTTAGATTAAATTATATATTTATTTTTATTCTTCCCCCCCCCCCCATCGTCTTTAATTTATATTTTACTTTTACTTTTACTTTTATCTTTATCTTTATTTTTATTTATTTTATTTTTATTTTGTTTTATTTTATTTATTTATTTACTACATTATGTTAAACATATAACGAATTTTGAAGTGAATTTATATTTTAATATTCATTTTTAACTATGAATAAGATTATTGAGAAAAATTCTAAGCAAATACTTATTTATTGTATTTATATGTTAGATTTATAAGTAAAATTTTTAGGTTTCCGTTATGTGAAACCTTTAATAATGTTTTTTAGACAGAATAAGCATCTCTTCGGCGATTACAGAGCTGCCAACCTAATCCGGCAAATTGTTAACGCCTATTGAAAAACACCCCTTTTTCTACACTACTTAATTTTTAGAGCAATTCTCTTCAAAAGTATCTATGATGAATTAAGTAGAAAAATACTCTAAAAATTAAGTGGTGTTGAAAAAGGGGCGGTACTAACAATTTGCCGGATTAGGTTGGCAGCTCTGCGATTATAAACCACTGTGTCCCGGCAGCATTTTTACATCTTGTACACGCGTCCAGAGCAAATTGACAAAATTTTGTCAAACAGTGCGATTTCTGCCAATTTCAGCACATTAGTGGGTTACAAGATTCATAAAGTGTGCCGTCACTGCGAATATCTATTCATAGAGGCCAAAATTTTAATTTATTCCGAAGTACTTTTAGCACCGCCTTTATCTCGTACCACTTTATTTCTAGAACATTTTTCTTTAATATATAACTTCGATAAAATAAGAAAATATACTTTAGAAAAATAAGTGTATGGAATAAAGGCGGGGCTAAAAATACTCCTGAATAAATTAAAATGTTGGCATTTATGAATATACGTTACATAAGTATGATAGTATACTCATAGATATAGTTATATCTCATTGTTGGTGCGCAGCAAATTTTTAAATTAATAAAAGTATACCGTGACAAAAAAAAAAAAAAAGTTAGATAACACTGATTTAACCCCTTACCTATAGCATATATTTCAAAGACACGCCCATAGAACCCACATTTCTGTTTAATTAAAAAAAAAAAAAAGATTTAAATTAAATATATGAATAATTCGTTATTTTATTTATTACATATTTCCAAATACTTTATATATAATTTGGTGCTGGCTGGTGCTTTCTTATACTGTAAAATATTAAGGGGGAAATTTGCAGGGGGCGTGGTCACTGCCCGCACTGGACTCGGGCGACACTGGCAAGAGGTTAATTTCATAAATTCCTTCTGTAGCAGTTTTCCCACGGCCCCGCCTCCTTTCAAAGACTCTTCCATCACTGTTATTTAAAAATAAAATATTTTTTTAAACACATAGGCTTATTTTATAAGAAAAACTGATATCTAGAATTATTAGCATGCAATTTCAAGGCCGTTGGAACCATGTATAGAAATCAGCTATGAAATTACACCCAACGGTGTTATTAGATTTGCTATCAATTCTTTTCACTCGAAAATTTCAATTTTTAAAGTTTCACGTTTCTCCAATTTTAAAAGAACGCTTGTATTTTCACATTACTTCTCTTACTTGTGCCAGTCTGCAGCGATGTTTATTGCTTTTATCCTTTAGTAAATACCACAGACTAAAAAAAAATCTAGTATTTGTTGTTCAGCAGTCGCTTTGATATAAAGGAGGAAATGGAATAGAAATCGGATAATACTCATTTCCATTTTATACAGCTCTAGAGCACGCAGTCATTCCCCATTGCTATAGATTTCAGCACTTCTACTGAAAATAAAAAATAATAATATGCGACTCAAACCGCTTTCTTTAAAAATCTCCTATTCAAAAGTAACTTCTTATTTTCTCTTACTACTTCAAAGAATACCTGAATCTTCTTTAAAATTGCAATATTCTTGGTTTTGAAATTCTAAGGGCGTAGCTACACTGGAAAAAATAGAGTTTTTTTTTTTTTTTTTCCCTGGTTCAATCTTCATTGCTCTTTTCTATATTATCAGATTTAATTGTATTCTTCATGCATATCAATATATAACGTGAAGAACTACGCCTTATTTGTGTATAGTTTGATGAACTTGTTAACGTCGATGTGGAAGAAGCTGATGGGAAAAAATGATGAATGTTTTTGAAGACATAGTTTCACATAATACTAAAGCGATTAATATCTCTTCCTCTTTGCCGTTATTGAGGTCTGTAAAATGCATAGTATTCTGTATAATTTTTATACAGTTTTTTAAGCTTTAATTTATTTGAAACATTGCGAAAGCTTCTTCCAGTTTATTTATGACTTTAAATATAAAGATACTCGACTATGCATCGTATGTAAAAACTAAACCCCGGCTGATAAATGATTATTTGATAGAATGAGCATATAATTCCATAAATTCTTTCTAAAGAAATTGGAAATAAAATTATATCTAAGGATGTTATTAGATTTTCTACTAACTCCTTTCATTAAAAATTTTCAATGTTTACAGTCTCACGTTTCTTTAACATTAAAAGAACACTTATGTTTTTCTTATGACTTCGCTTACTTTTTTATGCGTCAGTCATCACAACGATTTTTTTTTTCTTTCATCCTTCAGTAGTACCACAGTCCACAGAAATGTAGTCATTTACGTCTTACTCGCCAACATCTTAATTAATATTCCGTAGTGTTGTTAGTCCCGCCCTTTTTTTCACACCAGTAAATTTTGAGAGTGATATTCTCCATATTCAATCACGATCAGATAGGAAGAAAAATACTCTACAAAAATATCGGTGTGTAAAAAAAGGCGGGGCTAACAATACTACGGAATATTAATTAGGATTTTGGTAAGTATGTTATGTTCAACAAGAGCTTTTATATAAATGAAGAAATATAATAAAAATATAATTTCCATTTTATACAGCTCTATCTTATTCCTCTCTGCTATAGATTTCAGTATTTCTACTGAATAATAATAATAATAAATAAATAAATAAATAAATAAATAAATAAATAAATAATAACATGGGGTTCTAACTGCTCTCTTTAAAAATCTCTTATTCAAAAATAACTCCTTATATTTTCTTACTAACCTCAAAGCATACTCTAATCTTCTTTAAAATTTTTCAATCGATCTTCTTTAAAATTGCATAGCGACCAAAATCTCCTTCATGTTGCCGCTTTTGATTTCTGTGAAATGCATAAAATTCAGTGTAGTCTTTATTTAGTTTTCTGAGCATTTGAATTTAAACGTTAAATCTTTTACCAATTTATTCATAATTTTAAATATAAAGATATATATTATATTTATGAATCATATTATCTTTAATTAAATAGATTAATTTGCATAAACTTACATTAAGCAGGGGTGAGAAGTTTCCGCCTATTTTACTAACATTAATTGCAGAAATATTTATCATATTTTTATGACAAGTTTCGCGATTAAATAGGATCGAGATTATCGTTTAAAAATCGAGATTATATAATAGTGGTAGCAAAAAAATTGGAAATTTGTCATCCTTTGTTATAATAACGTCACAAAACAAATAATTCAGCTGATACTAATATTTTGCAGTAAAGGCAATTGAAAAGTAAAATTTCCCTTTCTAATATAACTGATTATTCTTATTCACTACTTCAAAGAAAACCTGATTTTTCTTTAAAAATTACTGTTTGTAAAATTTTTAAGATGTATCTACTCTAGGGAAAGGGGTGGGGGGAGGTGTAAGATTTTTTTTTTTTTTTTTCTTCTGTTTCTTCCTTGATTCTATCTTCCTTGCTTTTCTACATTATGTTTTATTTGTGTCTTCATACGTAGCAATATATAACGTGAAGAGCTACGCCCCATTCGTGGATACGTGGATACGTGTATCAACGAAGTGTATACATTTTTTTTCTTAAATAGTCTTAAACTATTTATTTTTTAAATAGTCAATTTGTTAGTGTGAACTTAACGTTTCTGATACTATGACGAAACAAAATAATTTGCATGAAGCTAAAATATTATTAGGTTTTCTTAAAGCAGTCAATTCTGAATGTAAAAAGTTCGGCATGTTTATATGTACACATTTCTTTTCCTGATTCACAACATTCATATTTTTTTTTTACGCGCGTAACTACGAAAATAATAATTCAGTTCATCCAAATATCATTAAAAATGAACGTTTTTTATATTTCTTTGAAAAATATCACTAAGCAAGTTAACTTTAGATTGATTTCGCAAAAAAAGAAATAGAAAGAAAAAAAAAAAAAAAAAAAAAAAAAAAAATTAAAGCGAAAAATATTTTAATTAAAATTATATAAACCTATCATGTTGCTTATTTACGAACTAGCTTATGACTTGTATGAGCTAATCCGCAAATAGAAACGTTTATTTAATGAAATGGAGAAAACATATTTATATGTAATTATTTTTTATTGTAATTGTTATTTATTTAGTTTTCTAACTAAATAAATATAAATCTTAATAATGTGTTCAAATATATTTATTAAGTTCTACCACTTAACGTTATTCTCCATTTTCAGATGCTCAGGCATGCCACACTGTAAATTTGAGTTGCCTGTGGACTTTCCAGATCGAGAATGCCGATGTGGCGGGATTATTGTTCTTTTGTATTCCTGCGTACCGGGTAAGAATAATACGTATTTTTATAATTATTATATATTTTTTTTAAATATCATAAAACAAATATTTTTGCTATGCTGTTGTAATGTTAACACTTTCGCGACCGCTGACGTGAATTCAAGTCATTTGAAAATCTGTAACTCCGCCAGTGGGCGTTTCTTTAGATTACATTACATAGGTTACATTATTGCTTAAAAATACACCTAATATTCACATTTATACCAAGGTATTATGGATACAAATACTTTGATTACAAAGAGTATAACTATAATGTATAGGCATTTATATTATAAATATGAATACAGGAAAGATTGATTTAAAATAATGCAATATACAAAAATAACGCCCACAGGCAGAGCTAAATGTCGAAAGAAGAAAAACATGCGGTCGCGAAAGTGTTAACAGAAATGATGTACTTAAAAAGGCCAAACAGTTCTTTGATCCTTCATCACAGAATAAAAATGAAAAATATTACATTCGAATAATTTTGATCATCTAAATGGTAAGGAGTGTGAGGTACACACTATGCATTTTATTGTCACCATATGTAAACTGTGTATTTTGTCACATAAATATGCTAATACAAATGAACATGTATTGATGTGTCTTTGGGAAACTCAAACACATATGTTACTAATGCGTAAAACATATTAACTTTTGAATACTTTGCATGTTTTACGCATTTTGTCTCATTGTGCGACGAATGGATATAGTGATATAGGTTACTGATATAAAAATTTAATAAGCTGAAACCTTATAATAAATTAAAGTCTACAATTACTTCTAATAGATCATAATGAATCCATAATGATTTACACATAATATATTTCTCAACTCAAATGTTTATTTATGTAATTATCTATAATGTCTAAATACGTTATTTCCTGTAACTGTGGTGAAATGTAACACCATATATGAGTTTCATTCCGATTGAAATAGTTTGAAGTCATTACAATGCATTTTAACAATTACTGGCGATAAATTATGATGTATGCGAAATTTTTGGTTCAGTATGCAATTTTTTTTCCTATGTTTACAATTTTCAGTATATGTAATACAGCATGCTGAAGTTAATTTGTATAAAATTTGTAATTTTTGTTCTGTTTAAAATATTGTAACATGATTCGACTGTATATTGAATTTTATATTAAAACTTACCACTAGTAACTTGCAATACATTTATTCAAAGGTTGCAATACATCTACGCAAAGATCTATTTAAAAGAACGAAAGATATTTTGACGCTATTTTATGTTACAGTATACACTGTAAAAAAAAATAACTATTACCAGCTGCAAGAAACTCTCTATGATTGGAGAAAATAATTATTTTCTCCAATCACAGAGAGTTTCTTGCAGCTGGGAATAGTTATTTTTTTTACAGTGTAATAGCTTTTTATAAATATATCAGTTTTATACCATCTGAAGCTTACAAAGCAATATTAGCTTGATACAACTCAGTATCGCCCGAAATCGACGAGCATCGGTAAAGATCGTCTATTTTTTACCAGTCATGCTCAATCTTTACTGATATTGGCCAAAGTTGGTTCTATAACCTTGAATCTTTAAAAAAGTTCAACATTTGGTTTTAAATTTAAATTTCTTTTTAAATTTCGAAAAATAGAGGATAGATTTTAGAAACATTATAAATACAGCAATCCGCTGCAGGGCTCAAAATTAGCAGTCGTTAGGCGTATTTTGCACCTTGAAATTTAAGTTTGGCGACCATAAAATGATACTCAGGCATCATTTTTGACGTCTAACTTTTGAGCAGATTTTAAAAAATCAGTTTTCTCATAATAAACTTTTCTTTATGATTAACAAAATGCTCGTTTTTTATCATTAAAAAAATAATAAAAAAAAATCCTTACATTGGCAGTTTCAACACGTATACATAAGCTAAAAATAAAAAAAGCACAAAAATATCAGGTTGTAACATATAAAATGTCCGATTTTCACCAGTAAAGATTTTGAGATTTGGTTCCTTATAAACTTTTTTGATACAGTCGTTAATTATGTATCATTTTAAAGCTAAAACCTTGTCTTTTTCATCTCATGTGTTTAAAATAAAAATATTGTGATTTGGTTGTAAGTTTATAGTTTTAATCGTAGGGTGAATTCTAGAGATTTAGAATGCTATTTTTGTATGAGTGGAAAAGTAAGCATAATGCTGCATTTGGAAACGGTTCTGTAAATGAACGTATCATTCGACGTTGGTATACAAGTTCGAAACTGGGGATGAGAGTCTCACAAACGAAGACCGGGGCAGACCAGAGACTGTTGTGAACAATGAAGTTTTACGAGCAATAGCTGAAAAAAAAATCCAGGCAATGCTGTTAGAGATTATGCAGAAGAACTAGGTGTATGTCCTACAACCATTTCACGTCATCTAAAATTCATTGGCAAAGTTTAAAAAATGGATAAATGTGTTCCTCATGAATTGAATGAGAATCAGAAATGCAGGCGTTTTGAAATCTCGTCTGCCCTTCTTCTTCGCAGCCAAAATGATCCTTTTCTCAATCGAATTGTAACTTGTGATCAAAAGTGAATTCTGTACGACAATCGTAAACGTGCAGCGTAGTGGCTGGATGCTGACAAGACTCCACAACACTTCCCAAAGCCGAAACTCCATAAAAAGAAGGTTATGGTGACTGTTTGGTGGTCTTCAGCTGGTTTAATTCACCATAGCTTTCTAAAACCAGGCGAAACCATCTCAGCGAAGAAATATTGTAGAGAAATCGATGAAATGCACCAGAAACTTACACGTAAACACAGGGACCGATTTACTCAGTTGGAGGCCCAGGGCACTCATGTTCAATGGGCCCCTTTTCCTCATACTTTAATATTAGAACAAACAAAACAAACTGCATATTTTTGATTGACCGCTAGATCCGATGCTTGTCTATCGGATCAACGTACACCGCACCCGCGTATCTGCACTGCGGTGCGTGCCTCGGATTTAGTTAGCCTTAGTAAGACTTTGGAATACAGTATCGGTAGTGTGCAGTTGTATTTGCGTTTAGCAAAAATATTGCAATATTTTTCAATGAACTGACAGTTTCCTTGAATGATTATACCGCTGATTTATATACCAGCGCATTAATACCTCCATCTATCGACGAAAAAACAAAAAGCAATGATCATTAAAGCAAAATTTGGAAAATTTTGATTTTAACTATTTTTTTAAATGTATGATTGAATTTCTTGGAGGCCCCCCTCATTGAGAGGGCCCAGGGCACATGCCCCGAATGCCCTGCCTTAAATCAGGCACTGCGTAAACAGCTGGCATTGGTCAATAGGAAGGGCCCTACTCTTCTCCATGATAATGCTAGACCGCATGTTTCAATGATCACTCGTCAGAAGCTGCACACGTTAAACTATGAAGTTTTAGACCATCCATCATATTCACCTGACCTTTCACCTACAGATTTTCACTTTTTCAAACATCTCGATAACTTCCTGCAGGAAAAATGCTTCAGAAATCCAAAGGATGCTGAAACAGCATTCAATGAATTTGTTGCCTCCAGGATGACTACATTTTATGATACAGGCATAAAAAAAACTTGTTTCTCGTTGGAAAAAGTGTATTGAAGCTAATGGTTCCTATTTTGATTAATAAAGTTTGTTCTGTAAAAATATATTCTTTTTTTTAAGTAGACCATGAAAATCGGACATTTCATATGTTACAACCTGATACATAAATTCTGTTTGCAAAAAATTTTTCAGAATTCATAAAAATTTCAAATATTATTTTTTAAACATCTTTTTACTTATTGCTACCACTTAACTTGTATACAACCAGAAATTTCCCATTATGATAACTTCTGAAATACTGAATTCATTTAAACCAAATATTTGCTTATTAAACCTGAAAGTATAAATAAATAATTTATAAATACTAGTTCAAATGGATATTTTCTAGTAGTTCTGCTTTTGTTTGAAGATGCAATATATGGTATTTGACTTATTTTAAAAATCGGTGGCAAGCAGTTAATTAAAACTGTCTTCTAGTGTTTGTTCTGTTTTAAGTAAGTTTTTAGAAAACAAGAACAAATTTCATGGATGTGTATTTTCTAGATAAGAAAACCGAATTTGAAAAAAATACGTTAGGAAATGAGCTGTTCTATTAACAAATATTTCTATAGAATAACACGGGCTTTTAGCAACGATGCGTAGAAAGAAGCAACAAAGAGAGAGAAAAAAAAATCCATTGGAAATAAAAATATATCAGTACGCCGGGATATAACGATAGTTTTTATCTGATTTTTCCCCATCATGTATATATTTAATGCTGAAAAAAAATTCTATGATTCACATCTAGAAAATAAATTGTTCCTCTAGAAAAAATAATTCCATGTCAGCCTTATGAATTCTAGTTAACTTTGCTAGCGAGTTCTAAAAATCCCTACTGGAATTCTACACTGTTAAAAAAATGCAAAAAAAATACAGAAATTCTCTGTAATTTCAGAAAAAAAGGCGTAAATTACGGAAAAATTACGTAGACAAAACGTATTTTACGACTTTTTTTCTGAAATTACAGAGAATTTCTGTATTTTTTCTGCATTTTTTTAACAGTGTAGAGTAATTTTCTAAATTACCGTGGGGTCAAACTTATTTAAAAATTTCTGTAAATCAATGCGAACACGAGAGGCTAGTTTCAGTAACTATAATTTTGATTTATGACCTATTGTAGGAAATCAAGCGGAAATTCTCGCAGTACAAAGGATTCATAATATTGTTTTACCATCTAGAAAAGTATAGACTACACTGAGAAAAAAAAATACACCGCCTTCATCTAGAATGAATAAGTGGTCATTTTCTAAATCCCTTAACTGGAAATATAGATTTCCGAGCTATGCTCATAAGGCACGCCAATAAACTGAATAAACGAAATGACCGAGAATTTCTAGTCTACAAATTTCTAGACGATAAAACAATATTCTGAATCTTTTGTATTGTGAGAGATTCTCGCTTGATTTTCTAGAATTGAGTAATAAACCAAGATTGTAGCTGCTGAAACCGGACTCTTGTATTCACATTTATTTGCAGAGATTTTTAAATAACTTTGCCCTCGAGAATATAGGCAAACGCTCTAGAATTCTAATAGGGGTTTCTAGAACACGCTTTCAAAGGGGACTAGAATTTATAAGGATGACATGGAACTATTTTTTCTTGAACCACAATTTAGATTCTAGATGTCAGTTACAGAATATTTTCTCAATGTAATCATTCTCGATCATTTCGTCTATTCAGTTTATTTTTTCACCTTATGCGCATAGCTCGGAAATCTATATTTTTTTAATGAAGGGATTCAAAAAATGACTGCTTAGTCGTTCTAGATGAAAGTGGTATATTTCTTTTTCTGAGTGAAAATGATTAATCTGTTTTAGATTATTATTATTATTATTTTATTTATTTACTGTCACCGGTTTTTACTATGTGCTTTTAAAGATCTAAAAATTTAATTTTTGAGAATTCCAAGTAAAAGTCATTTAAAACAGATGCTATTACTTTTGTATACATTGAGGAAGAAAAGACAAACGAAAAACAGTTATTGAATGAGTTATTCCATCTTCTTAAAGTAAGATGCAGCGAAAGAGGAAGTACTGGATTTCTTCTTTTCAGATTTATTTCTTAATCTTCTCCTCTCTAGTGCATAATTTTGAACTCATTCATTACTTTTTCCATTTTTAAGGAAATGAGCATTCCCCAGAGTTGACCTGTGTAACCCGACCATGAATGTATGATTTTCTTGCCAAAGATACAGATAAAAATCTTACAAAATATTATTGAATGTCAAATGGAGAATGAATTAAAAATTCATTTTATTAAGGAAAATTTTTTACTTCCCGAAACTGAATACTATGTAAGAAAAATATTGTAATCATGAAAAAATATCACTATGAGATTTTAGGTTATCTATATGTTTTGATGTAACTCGAATTCATTTTTGTTATCTTTACGCTGATGTATGTAGGTCATAGTCGCAAGAACTATTTAGATTTACATAAGTGTAAAACTTATTTTAATTTTGTTAGATTGTTTAAAACAGAACTAATTACATACTTCCCAACCTTCTCATTATGAACCGTACAATTTTTAGTAGCAGCCTTTTTTTTCACACCAATAATTTTGTAGAGTAATTTCAGTCTTATTTAATCGTAACAACATTTGGAGAGAATAACTCTAAAAATATGCTGGTGTGAGAAAAGGGGCGTTAACAATTATACGGTTATTAATGAGATGGCTGGCAAGTATGTAATTACCACTAATTTAAAAGAATGATGTTTGATATATGCGATAATCGATAGGACAGACATACAATTACACACACGTTACAATTAAAAATTAGTGGTGGGTATTAAATATAAAAGTCTTTACAAGTTGGCAACACTCCTGTCTATCTATCTGTGTGTGTGACAAACACTTTGGTCAAGCTCTAGATCAAAAACTAATGCACAGAATTTCATATAAATTTATATGTAATTGCATCTTGACATAAAAAGTGTCTGTTAACTTTTGGTAAAATCACCCGTATATGGGGCACAAAATTGACTTTCTTCTGACATTTAATGTTATACTTCTCTGAGAGATGAAAATTGTCTACATTAATGAGATAAAAAAAAATAATAATAAATGATAATTTTTATAAATAATTTGCATTGCTAGAATTTGTATAGGAAGAAGAATAAAAACAGTTTTGCGATAGCCACAACATGATAGTTCCTTTTTTATATAAATTAGAGGAATGTAATTACTTTCTAGGAACATTTGTTACAGGTATTTTTATGATTGCGATCTTTTTGGGTACAGAGAAACGGATCACCGTAACAAGCGTCCTACAACATAATATCAATTTGATCCGCCATCGATAAATTTTATTCCCGCTGATTTAACAAGAAAAAAATTGCGTTTACTCTGGTGGGTTCTATGTCAGATGGCTTTTCGACACAACAAAAGTCAGGATATCCCACCTCACCCATTAAAAAAAGGTGGAATGGGGGTCACGCCCTTTGAGATTTACTCAAATCAATTTTCGATGGCTCTGAGTTTCGAAAACCCCCAGGAGAGCCCAGGACAGCAGATGGGTGGTCTCGAAATGAGTTTTAGAGTATTTGTTAGGCACTTTTCGGACAAAACTGTGAAGTGGATATGAATGAGACGCATCTTGCCTGAAAGAAGCGTCGGCTATGCATGTCAACAATTGTGGCCGTTTTGGGAGGCGAAAAATAATTTAATGTTGGAAATAATAATAATAATAATAATAATAATGACAAAAATAATTAAATGTTCAGAACTTTGTTCCGTACTAAGTATATTTAATGTTGATGGATATTTAATACTTAAATAAATATTAGAAAAAGCCTTATCATAGCTTTTTATTTATTATTTTTTTTTTTAAATAATTAATAACTGAATTACACATGTATGGTATTTATGATGATAAAAAAGATATACGAAACTAAGCTGATATAGTTCTGTTTATCATATTGGATCATATTATAACTAGATCATATTATAATTCATCATATCATAATAACTGATAATCGAGTTATTACAGAAACTACTCGTATTTATAATGATGAAAGTGATGTACAAAACTAAGTTGATATATTTAAACGTAAAAATTTCTTCACACACCATAAAATTAATGAAAGCGCTGCCGGTTTCGAAAAGAACTAGCCATTCTTCTTCAGGTGCTACTACGCTGAAGGCAAAAACAAGACGTTTTGCCTTTTGTCTCCAAGGTAGTAGTAGTAGCACGTATTTTGCACCTGAAGAAGAAAGGCCGAGTCCTTTCGAAACTAAGTAATGCTTCCATTAATTTTATAATGAGCGCAGAAGTTTTAAGCTCAAATATTTATTGTACACCAGTTCTTTAATTTAGTATTAAGTTGACATAGTTTTGTTTATTACATATGGATCGGTTTATAATTGGATTAATAACTTATCACGTCATAATAATTAATAATCGAATTATTACATAAATTACTCGCCCTTGTAATGATAAGAATGATATACCAAACTACGTTGATATAAGTTTCTTTTATCACATTAAATATTTACTATTTTTTACTTTCTTTTGTATATATATATATATATATATATATATATAAGAAGAAAATATTGGATTCGTGAAAATTGTTTGGCCTCCAACTTTCGACGGATTTACATATTTTGGGATGTTTTGAACTACGATTTGACCATTTTTAGAAAATATCTGTCTATCAGTCTGTCTGTGTGTATAAAAAAAAAATTGTGGCGACTTTACCTCATGAACCAATGCACGAAATTTAACTAAACTTCGTATTTAATTGGCCTTTAACCTAAACTGGTGTGGTTGTATTTGGGGAGGAATCGCTCAACAGGTGGTGCTGTTATCTCTTTTTTTTTTTTTTTCATAATTTTAAATATGGCATTATATAAGACAAATTTCGTATAATATTCATAATGAGAATTATTTTTAACGAATTATTGTGGAATTAATAGGAATTATTAACAGAAAAGTAGGGAAAAAAATCTGTGTCTAGGAGCATCGTCTCCCCCCCCCCCCCCCTCGGAGGGAAATACCCTCCGCAGGCGTAAACTTTCAATATGGGTATCTTTCAAAAGAACGTGCCAATACCTATAAAACGAATAGTTGAAACATTGTAGACCTGTGATTGTTTAAAAGAAGGTTATCGATTTTTTTTTTTTTTTTTTTTTCTTTTTCAGAAGTCGACACAAAATTGATTTTCTTTGGACATTTAAGTTATGCTTCTCAAAGATAAAAATCTTCAGCATTCATCATGAAAAACGATTTTAATTTATAAAAATTTTAATAAATAATTTGTATTGTTGGAATTTGTATAGGAAAATATAGAAGAAAGTCTTGTGGTGGCCACCTCATGCTTTGTTTGATGACAGTTTTAAAGCAAAATAAATCCTTTCATAATTTTAGCTTAATACATTGCTTGAAGGTTACATAAAACTGAGTTTTTTAATAAAATCGAGCCCCGCCTTCAGGCGTTCCTCTAAAAAAGTACTTTAATTTCAAAAAATATTTTGCGTATTTGTTTTTAACACTTGACTTGCAGCCAGTGTATGTGTATGGCAGTGGCATTTACCACCTCGACTGTTGAAATTAAAAGAGCATTAAAAGAATTTAATTACTAATACGTAAAATTATTGTTTTGATTATATAACAATAAACATTTTAGAAGTATGCCAAATAGCGGGCTTACTGTTTAAAATAGGAAAATACTCCGACGACATTGTGTTAATGAATCCTTTTATATTAAATAATTATACTGAACTTTTATAAATAACGATTTATTAATACAATTAAATAATTCATGTGTTTATATTTTACAATAGTATTAATTATTTCGTTTCGGCAGCATTCCCCCACCCCCTTTTTTTTATGTACTGCATATGCAAATTAATAATGCCTTTTATTTTGACATAATGTTATTATTATTATCATTATTTAATTAGAATACATTTCCTTCTTTATATTAATATTTTGCAAGTATTAAACATGTCTTCTGCCTCAATCGTGCTATTGCAGTGAAAGTAGATTTACAGTGAGATTCGAAACTGTGAGCAGTTAATTCATTAAATATATTAAAAACACTCTAAACACACGTAAATTTAAATTTTTATTTAAAAGATGTTAAAAAAATTTTAATCCAAAGCTTTTCGCTTTAATAGTAAAGCATCATCAGGGATTTTTTTTATCCAAAAAATCCCTGATGATGCTTTAGTATTAAAGCGAAAAGCTTTGGATTAAAATTTTTTTAGCATCTTTTAAATAAAAATTTAAATTTACGTGTGTTTAAAGTGTTTTTAATATATTTAACAAATGACACGTGTTTAATTTAACTCTCTTTTTTTCTTAGAGATTATTTATAGTTAATTCATTGTCAGTAAAGTCGGCCTTGGCGACATACTTAGCTACTAAATTCGGTGAAAAATGGTAGATTTATATCCCCGAAGTTTCGAAGCCGTACGTTGAATAGGAACCAAGATTGGGAACTTTCCATCAGATTCTAGTACAAAATCATCGCCAAAAGGTATAAATAGAAGCAAGCTCACTTCAGCTAGTTAACGTATGTTGAGACGCAGAGAGCTAGCTATTCTGAGCGATCAGTTTAGAGACTGTATTCCAAGAGATTGGTCTTTGTTCGGGAATGAGCGAAATCTCTGCCCAGTGGAATTTTTGACGCTGTTTGGTTTACTCTTATGGAACAAGTGACTGTTTTCTTGGAACATTTCCAGAACATTCGTCGAATAGTGACTTTCATGATACGAGCGACAATTTTATCGGACTACTTCAAGAATATTTGTTGAATTGGCATTATTATTGGACTGTTCGGAGAATATTCATTGAAATTGCAGTTTCGAGAAATTACGCTGAATAAAGTGCATGCTTAGTTATCTCTAATATATTTTTATTTTATCATTCCCACGCACAACCAGCAATTAAGTACATTGATAAATTGCTTCCTAAAAGAGGAAACGCTCAGCTTAAATAAGAATTCGTTCATTATCATTTTTATTAATCAACATATTACGAATAAAACAGAGGTCGTGCTCATTCAAATTTAAGCATGGCATGCAAATCAAATCAGGAATCATGTTGTTATGACTAGAGGCATTCCATTTAAAATTTTCTAATAATGATAATAATAATATAAATATATATATATATATTTCTGAAAAGTGTGAACGACTTTCCGTATTTGTCTATTCATGAAATGAGAGAATTTTTGGAAATATGCAAAAAATAAAATTATAATATTAATACAATAAAGTTTTTATCTTAAAACTTTTCTATATCAAATAAGTTTTTTTTTTTTTTTTAATAATATATTAAACATTCAAAAACTAAAATATCATTCATAAAAAAAAGGTTTGAAAAAAAGATGGGTATTAACAATATTATGGCTATGGAATAAATTAAAATGTCGGCCTGTCTGCTATCGTAAAGTTCACCAGCTGTGTGCGCCCAGGGAACAATTTTTTTAGAAAACATTTAAAGCAATTCGTTAAATCGTTTAATGTATAGGGTCAGTGCCTGATTTAAGGCACTGCATTCGGGGCACGTGCCCTGGGCCCTCACACTAAGGGGGCCTCCAGGAAATTCCATCATACATTTAAAAAAATAGTTAAAAGGAAATACAGTCGGCTGCAAAATTATTTGAGCACTAGCAATAATCCTTGCCAAAAAAAAGTACACTTAATACAGCTTTGTTAAATAAATCCTTGTCGAGTCATGTTCTTAATCAGTCTAAGAACATGATTCGACAAGGATTTATTTAGCAAAACAGTCTTAAGTGTACTTTTTAAATATAGGAATTATTGGCTAGTGCTCGAATAATTTTGCAGCCGACTGTATTTGCAAATTTTTCAATAATGATCGTTGTTTTTTGTTTTTTCGTCAATGGATGGGGAGGTATTGCAGCGCTGTTTTATAAATCGGCGTTATGATCTTTCAAGGAAACTATCAGCTCATCAAAAAATTGCAGTATATTCACTAAACACAAATACAACTGCATATTACCGATACGGCATTCCAAACTCTTACTAAGGCTAGCTAAATCGAGGTACATACTGCAGTGCAGGTGTGCAGGTACACGAACGCGATATACATTGATCCGATAGACAAGCATTGGATCTAGTTAAGCCTTACTCTTACCAATAAAATGAAAAGTGAAGAGAATTTTTAGACGCGTGAATAAAAAATATGCGGTTTGTTTTGTTAGTTGTAATATTAAAGTACAAGGAAAAGGGGCCCGGTGAACATGAGTGCCCCGGGCATCCAAGTGCGTAAATCGGTCCCTGTATAGGGTACATAGAAAAATGTGACTTCTTATCTTTGCATATACGTGCCTAGAGCCCCTTAAATAAAATATATAGGCCGGCGCATCACCGCCATTTTTTTTTTTTTTTTTTTTTTTTTTTTTTTTTGCCTCGGAAGCGGACAGCATTCCCGCTTGGCGTCCTTATCGCTTCACTTATGATTTTAAGAAATCTTGATCTGAAGCTAATCCGATCAAGATAAGAGCAATAAGCAACAAATAATTCCTAAAAACACATTTTTTTTCACAGTACATTATCAGGATGTCCTTTTATTCTCAGGATATCCTATGGATGTACTGGGGTAAGATGTGTTGTTAGGGCGGTTTCTGTTTCTTTTACAAAATGTCACCAAAATTCAAATACACAGTAATAGAAGGTCTGTGAACACTTTAAATTCTCTTCTGGAATTATTATAGCAGTTTATCGCTAAACAAAATCCCATATCATAGTTTACTTAGTTAAAATTATGAAATATAATAAAAGAAGTTACTCTAAAGTAACGTAAAACGATTTAAAAAAAAAAAAAACTGTTTCTCGTTTGTTTTTCAGAGAAAGCGCTGGGTACATGTGGTAACCCTAAGGCAACAAAATGCCTGATGCGCCAGCTCGTATATATACAGTGCGTTGCATGAATATAAACGCACCTTTTCCAATAACCAGAAATAGAATTTTTAAATTTTTAAAAGAAGGAATGCGACTTACAGTTATTGCATATGACTAACAACTGAATAAGGTGCTTTGAGCAAGTATGTTTAGGCTCTTGCAAGCTTATGTAATGAATGTTTAAGCATTTTCTTATTTTTCACTGTTTTTCGTTTGTTGCACGAAATTAAACGCACTGTGTATTTTGCGTTTAAAATTTAACAGAGCTGCCAGAATTAAATTAAAACACAAATAGTCGTGTTGCTAACGTTCTCTAAAATCAGTTTTAATGCTTGAGTGCAAAATTTACGGAGTTTGTACAGGATGGCAAGAGCAAAAACTTTGACAGTAGACGAGAGGATAAAAATCGACTTTATGCGTGGTAAAGGCTTTAGCAATCGCGAAATAGGGCGCTGAATCGGAAGAAGTGAGGGTGTTATGCGAAATTATAAAAAGAAAGGAGCAAATTTTGGGGAAAAAGCGTATAAGAAGCGAACAGGAAAGCTCACCAGTTACGACAAATGTCGAATATGGAACACTGCAAAGAATAAAAATATTTCCTGTGCGAAGATAAAGGCTCAATACAAGCTGGGTGTTCATCGGACAACCATATGGAGAACTATCAAAGCTGCAACATTCATTAAATTTAAGAAAATGAAGGCGAAACCACCCCTCACTCAAAAGCACAAGGATATGCGGTTGGAAAGGGCAAGAAAATGGATTCTAAATCGACTTAATTGGGAAAAAGTCATCTTCTAAGATGAAAAAAGTTTAATCTCGATGGCCAGTACGGATTTTATAGCTACTGGCACGATATGATAACCGAAGAAATGTACTGTTCAAAACGTCAATCTGTAGGTGGGTCTGTCATGGTGTGGGCAGCCATAGGTTTTAAAGGGACTTTCGAATTAGAGTTCGTGGAGAACAGTATGAACTCTGTAGATTATGTCCAGATGCTCACGAGGAACCTCGCCGTCAAGCAGTGAAAAAATCTGGAAGAAATTATATTTTTCAGCAAGATTGTGCATCCGTACATACAGCACATATCGTGAAAAAATGGTTCCGTGACAATAAAATTAAAGTTCTGAATTGGCCCTCAAAAAGCTCCGATTTAAACATAATGGAGAACGTATGGGGTAATCTGGTTCGCAGTGTTTAAGCAAACGGAAGGCAGTTTAACACGAAAGATGAACTAAAATAGGCAATTCTGTTAGCTTGGAAGACGATCAGCTTGGATGACCTCATGCCACTATGTCAGTCAATGCCAAGGCGTTTACTGGCTGTTCTAGAAGCCCATGGTGGCTTTAGAAAGTATTAGATATAGTATTTGTTACTCAGTTATTTATTTTTTACATGTGCGTTTAAATTCATGCAACATGTATATTTCTCATAAATTCAATAAAATTATTTTCTAAAAAATCATATTGGTTTTTCGTTGTTTTGACTCGTAATTTCATTTCTTGAATCACACACATACAGTTTGCATCAAGTGTCAATTAGTCATATTTTTTTATTACTCTTCTATACCATTCTAATTCTTAAATCTAAGGTGCGTTTATATTCATGCAACGCACTGTAGGAGCCTTATACGTGCCAAGTGTTTTTTTCAACAGAAATTTCACACCGGAAAGTTTTTACAAATGTTTTCAGTTTGTATAATTCTAATTATTCATATAAATTACATGTGGAAGATTACTTTTCAAAAATACTGGTGATAAATTTGATGTAAAAGTTAAAATGCTGGCAGCTATGTCTTTGTAACTGTCGTTTGCAGATATATATTTCAAGTTACAAAAACATAAATTTTTGTTTTAACCAACCCACAATAAAAGACGGAAAAATATGGAAAATTCCCTAAGTTTGAAATTAAATAACTCGGTTATTTTTTGTCATATAGAAATGAAATTTTTTATGATGTGTTTGTTAGGATGTTTTTAACTTTTACGAAATATTACTATATGAAATGACTGTTGGTGAACAAACAGAATTCGTGCAGAATGTTTTGAAATTGTTCACTTCTTTAAAATTAAAAAGTCACGTGCATGTGAGTATGTATAATGATTTCGTTTCACACGCACTCACACACATAGTATATATATACAGGGTGATTATAATTAAAGTTACGCTTTCCAAACGCTATAATTTTAAAACGAACGGTCCAAATGACTTGATATTTTACCAGAACAATCTTGAGGCAATGGAATTTTGTTTGGCGAAGGAAAAAAGTATATATAAAATGTGCCTATAGATGGCGCTGTTAAGGTAATCTCAAAAGAAATGCCTAAATAGATTCATTATACGCAAGAATGTTGTTAGCAATAGAACAGAATAGCAGGAAACAATAGACTTTAATGGTTTCTGACAACTTTTTTAGCAAAAAGACAAGAATATGTGTTTACAGCAGAAGATATGTGACAAGAGAAAAAAAGGAGCTTCATGAAACAAACATCTTACGAATGATTAACGGTACATTTTGTAACTTCTTCTTTTTTTTTTTTTTTTTTTTTTTTTTCTTTTACCAAACAAAATTCCATTGCCTAACAATTGTTCTGGTAAAATATCAAGTCATTCTCAACGGTAGTTTAAAACTATAGCGTTTTGAAATCATAACTCTAATTATAATCACCCTGTATATATATATATATATATATATATATATATATATATATATATATAATTGTTTTTATTGACAATAAATACTGTTAAGTTTGAATCCTTCGAAAAGACCAGCATTTTGGACGAAAAAACAATTTTCATCTTTGTTGACATATTTCTAAAATATGAAATAAAGCTATATAAAGTATAAAAGACTGATGCAGCTTTTAAAGCTTTGCTTGCGGGTCCCACAAAAGTAAGTTAATATAAAAGAGCCCTGCATTTAGACGTTCCTCTAAAAAAATAAAATAAAATAAAGAATTACTTTACTTAAAAAAAAAAAAAAAAAAAAAAACAGATTTGCGTATTTATTTTTAACCATAGCCTCCTTAATTAAATGCCTGGCGCGTGGCTCATAAACTTAGCAACAGTTGAAGCGGTAAATAGCGCCACCTGGTGCAGATTGCGTGATTTTTTTTTATTCAACTGTCACCAATAATTTTAAGAAGTGATATATGATATATATAATCCACGTTTCTTCGATTCTATTCGCCTTTTATGTATATCACATCCCACTTTTAAAAAATTTCGGTGGCTGTTGAATAAAAAAATCGCGCAATCTGTACCAGGTGGCGCTGTCTACCGCTTCAACTGCTGCCAAGCTTCCGAGCTACGCGACAGGCATGTAGTTTAGGAGGTTATATTTTAACACTTTTTATGCTGCTAATGTACGCCAGTGGCATTTACGGCATCTGTTGCTGAGGTAAAAATTTAAATAATTTAATTCCGAATATACAAAATCATTTTGTTAAATAATATGACATTTTAAAAGAACGCCAAAAGACGGGGTAGAAAATACCTCGACAACAACGCGTCAAAAGTTTCCTCTACAGATATGGGGACTAGTCGAAGCTCTTTTGTCTTAATCTGACCCCGCTATGTTTTATTAAAAATGTCTTGAATAATCTTCAATAAATGTATCTACCTCAAGATACTTGAAGAAAAAAAGAAAGAAAGAAAATAGCGACATGTCTTGCAAGCAGAAATTTTCATCCCACTTTCACCTTCACCATGAAAAAAACATCGACCTCCAGAAAAGTCATACCTGAATTAGGCGGGGTGCTGAACGCGAGCGCAGATGTGCGTGCGCGCTCGTCTATCAAAAGATTATGATCCGTTACACGAAAGCTTGTTTTACAACTCCCCCGAAAAGCCGTCGAAATACAAAAGAGAAATATAAAAAGAGGAGGGGTGGTAATATCTTCCTTCGGTGGTTATAGAGTCGCGTGGACTTCATTGTAATGTTTTATTTTACATGCAGCTGCGGTTATTATACTGTTACCGATTTTTAAAACGAGAGGTCTTTTCTTTAGCTAATCTTCACTTGTTTATACTCGTTCATGGGGAGCTTTTCTCTCTCATTTTGGCATATTTTTGGAGCAGAAAGGACGGAATGGGTGAGCAGATGTGGTGATAGAAGAAAAAAAAAATATTCTTATGAATATGTCAGTGGTGAAATATGACTTTCAAGTGTTAAAAATCATCTGCATCTATTGAATCCAGCATTTTACTGGTTTTTCAAATAGCTTTTTCAAATACTGTTAAGTAGTTCATAAGCAAGTAAACATATTTAAAAGAAAAAGAAATTTAATTATAAGTTGTTGTTGTTTTTAAGGGGGGTGGGGGGGTGTATTACTTTCTTCCTTATATACTAGAAGAATGTATGGGGATTCGTGGAAATAATCAACTTCCATTTTTCGATGGACATTCAAGTTTTAAATGTCCTGAACACAATTAGACCATTTTTTACAAAATGTCTGTTTGTGTATCTGTCAAGGAAAGCTGTTGCTCTGCAATTTTTCCCATTTCTAGAAAAGCTATATTTCAGCATCTATTGTGTATAAGTGCACCAAACTTCATATGTGAGAGAGCTTTTTCATACAAAATTAATCTGAATCAGTTTGGCTTCCAGTCAGTCGATAAGTGGTGCTATTATTCTATTCAGCCTTTCCTCAGCTTTTAGGTATTTTTTCAATCAGTTAATATATTAGAATTGAAATTTATCTTGCCTTGCAATTTATCAAGTTCAGTTTAGATGTGAATTACTATACAATGCTTTGAAACTAATTTTTGCTAAGAATAAATTTTTAACTTTCATTTTTGCATAATGAAAAATGTCTTACTATCAAAAGTTTTTTTTTTTTTTTTTTTTTAATACCATAACTATTGAAAACTTAAGGAATTCAAATTTCATTAGAATATTTATATTAAGAGCAGAATGATCAAATCTGTCTATTTTGACTTAAATTTTAAACAACTGTATGTCTGAGGTTTTTTTTTTTTTTTTCTTTTTGATAGTTTGTTTTACTGCAAGAAACATATATTATTCATTTAATTTTAATACTGATGCTTTGTAAATACCTCCTAAGCTTATAAAGCCTTACTTAAAATTAAATTTGCATTATTTTACTCATTTTTCTTACAAACTTTCTTATTGGAAAAAGTCTCGTGATTTCTGTTAAAAAATCTCCTGCTTTTTTGTCATTAGAAGTTGGCATCTCTGCATTAATATAAATACCTTTTTAAGTATTGAAATATGTTCATTTTCAAAAAAGTACATTTGAAAAACATAATAAATCCTTTAAGGCGTCTTTTTAATAATAATAATAATAATAACAATAATTTAGAATTATCTTTACAGAACAAATAGATTACGTATAGCAGTTACAATTAATGGAAAATATCATGCGCACAAATATGTTGTTGTTGGTGGTGGTGTAGATTGTGTTGCGTGGGCTAAGGCGAAAATATCAATCGCACAAATATATTGGTGGTGGTGGTGGTGGTAGTGTAGATTGTGAGTGCGTGGGTTAAGGCTTTGGAATGACTAGAACGATGAATGAAACCTGGGTTCGAATCTGTCACTCCCTCTGGCACAGCATAGAGACCAGAATTTTTCGGCCAATGGTGGAATATATCAGTGACGAAATGTGTTAGATTATTATTTAAATTGATTAAATGATATAATTAATAAATATTTTTCATTTTTGTATGTGCATATCCACATATCCAGATACCAAAACTTTCTTTGGAACACAAGGGATGAGCCAACAAAGCTAACGTAATAAAAGAAGAAACATTTTAATGTTAAAAAAATAGGTTTTTGAACATTCAAATCAGTCACATAATATAATTTAATCTTTCTTTTTATTAGTAAATATCGCAATGTATACTTTCTTTCCAAAGAACCCCGTCTAAAAAGAAACCACGTTTCGAATACGAAAACTTATTTGGGAATTTGTTTTTCGTTATGTTTTGAAAGCAGTAAAAATGAACAGGTGTAATAATAATAGAATAGTATTAAAAATAAATATCCAGTCTTCAGAAATAGTATCAGAATTGAAAGAAAAGTATCTAATGTTAAAAAAAAAAATCACATGTTAGCCTTTACTTTCTCTTCTGTCTTAATCTTTATAAAAAGACACCGTATCGCAATACACCTTTTCTCACCAAGAAAGCCGTTTAAAAGAAATCAGAGAAGAAAGAAAACACAATGGGCAGGCAATGAAAGCTGATTGGGATGCTTTGTGTTTGTATAAAAAAAGAACTGAAATGAGCTTGCCAAAAGTATCAAAGAGAATAGATAAATAAAATATTTTGTATAATACATAATACATAGCTGCAAAGTGCTGAAATGCCGGTTTTTTTTTTTTTTTTTTTTTTTTTTATATAGAAATTTTTACTACTTTATTTATTAAAAAGAAAGAAAGAAAGAAAGACTTTACTATAAAAGCTTATAAAAGATTTCTATTAAAAAAAAAATACTGGTATTCAATAATAATGAGAATGGAAAATAAATAAAAAACAAAGTATCAATGACAAAATAAAATTTGCTACAGTGAAGATCTACATAATCAAAGAAAATAGGAAGAAAGAGAGAGGAGGGGAGGGTGAGAAAGAGAAACAGAGACAGCGAAAGTAAAAGGGGAAGAAATAAATAAGCATGCAAATGTGCGTTTTTCCTTCAGTATAGTCCCCGTTAGAAGAAAACAGATTTACAGGCAATTTAACGCAATCGTAGTACAGAACAAAAAACTTAGTGATTTAAAAAAAGAAAAAAAGACGATCAGATTAGTTTCTTCTTCTTCTTCTTTTATTTATTTTTTCTTTCTTTCTTTTTTTAACTAGAATTTCCTAAATCTTGAAAATAAAAATATTAGAATATTACAGAAAGAATTTTAAAAGGCATCCGGAAGTTTTGCAATCAAACTTTTTATACAAATAGTATAACAATAATACAGTATATTCTCTGTAAACTAGCATATTATTTTACTAAATGCAGAATGTGTAAAATTGTGCATGTGCATGGGCTGCAACAAATACTGCATTGATAGTAATATTCTGCACTAGTTACATTCCTACGAGGACTTTTTTTTTTTTTTTTTTTTTTTTTTTTTTTTTTCCGAAATGACATACACATACTTGCCAACGTACTAAGTAGTACAGAGCCTAATCCAGCAAACTGTTAGTACCGCCCCTTTTTCTACACCACTTAATTTTTAGAGTAATTCTCTTCAAATATATTTACGATGAATTAAGAAAACAAATACTCTAAAAATTAAGTGGTATAGAAAAGGGGGCGGTACAAACAATTTGCCGGATTAAGTTGACAGCTCTGTAATTAATATTCCGTAGTATTGTTAGCCACGCCTTCCTTTTCACACCAGCAGGGATGGAACACGGGCGCAGAATTCGTACCGGAATCCGTTTAAGAAATTTCTTTACCTATAATATCGTTGATTTAAGAAGTAGAAATTTTTCTTACATTGAGAGTGGTATGAATTCTGCGCCCGTGTTCCATCCCTGCACCAGTATCTTTTTAAAGTATTTTCTTCGTATTTAATCGTAATTGCAATTGAAGAATATTACTATAAAAATTTACTGCTGTGAAAAAAAAGACGGGACTAACAACACTACGGAATATTAATTAGGAGGTTGGCAAGTATGCATACAGAAGCCCTCTAAATATCTGAAAGTGAGATGGGATAGCTTTCTTTTGTGAGATGATTTTACAAGAGAGTAATTATTAAAATGACACATTTGCAAATTAAGACTCATTTTCATATAAAATAACTTTCTTTGAAACATTTCAGTTGAATGAGCGCCATTGAAATCGTTAAATGTTTTAGAATTAATCGTGTAACAAAAAAAATCCTTTCTGTTAAATAAATATATATTTCTAATCGATTCACATTTTATTTCTCTTTTTCTAATAAAATTCAAAGTAATATCCATTATTGGAACACTTTAAGCTCTGTGCTGAAACATTTGTTTGAGTATAAAAAATTATCAACTTCACAGTACATGTGCAGAAAGAATTAATTAAGATATTGGAAAAAAGTTATAGTTACAGTGTGAACAATTGATATTAAAAAAGAAGAAGAAAAAATTGGAAAATGTCCACTATTGATACAGTTACCTTAAAAGCGGTCAATAGCTAATCTCGCTAAAAGCCAAAGCCCATGTTATACTATAGGGAAAATCGTTTTCACAATTACTCATTACCTAATGTATTTTTTAAAATTTCGTTTTCACAACCAGAAAATTCACTACCGTTCAATTAGTAGTCCTTTCCAAAAACTTGATTTTTCACATTTTTAATATTTTATTTTGCAGCTAAAAAATGCGTAAAATAAACTTAGTTACTTTTTTTTTAAACTCAAAAATAAAATATCAAAAATGAAATAAAATTATGTTGGAAAAAAAAAAAGAAAGAAAGAAACTTTTTACAGGCGTAACTTTAGAAAAAAAATGCAGGAAGAATGTTAAAATGAGTTCCTAAATACAAAACATGTAGGACATATTTATAATTTAGCTTAAAAAGCAAGCTGCTAACGTATAATAAAAATTATAATAGTAATAATAAAATTCTCAGATTGTTTAAAAATATGTCCGCTTATATGAAATATTACAATTCGAATGCTACAGGAATTATTTAAATATTTAATTCTAATCATGGGCAATGAATCAAACTGTTCCAGCCGAAAAATCAGAAATGTATTATATGGGTAGGGTACATTTTTTAACTGATACTTGATAATATGAGAAATGAGAAATTCATTTCCTAAAAAAATACAATATCTAAGATATCTAAAATGTATCTCAGGTCAGCCTGATTGTTTATTATTATATTTTTTTAAATATTGTTACAACAGATTAAGTCTTTTCCTCTGCCTCAGTTGTCCTATTGCAGTGAAAGTAGTTTTACAGACAAAGTAAAAATAAAGGGGCAGTTCATTCACTTTCAGTGAGGTCAGCCTCTTCAAGAAACTTGGTGACTTGGCGACCAAATTTGGCGAAAAACAATAGTTTAGGGTTCCGGAAGTTTCGAAGCTATACTATTCACGGGGGCTGAGTTCTAGAACTTTCCATGGAATTCTAAATGGAATTACCGCCAAATCTCATCGCCAAAAGGTATACATAGGAAGGAGTGAGTTGACTTCTGTGAGAGAGTGTGTAGTCACTGTGATTCAGAGTGGTTCAGGGATCTATTCCGAGCGATTGCACTTTGAAGATTACGCTGCAAGCAACTGAACTATGCTCGTGAGCTAGCGAAGATTTCTGCTCTGGAATATTTGATGTTATTTGCTTTACTCCTGTGGAACAAATAACTGTTTTCTTAGACTGTTCCAGAACATTCGTCGAATAGTGACTTTTTCAGTATGAGTGACAGCTTCATTGGACTGTTACTAGAATATTCAATGAAATAACAGTATTATTAGGCTGTTTCGAGAATATTCGTTGTAATTACAGTTTTGTTGTACTGATTCGAGAAGTTACCTTGAATAAAGAGCATTCATCGTATAGAAACTGCCTGTTTCTTTGCGGATTACTTTCTCACACAAGAAAATCGACAAGTTTTTCATAGCATTTAATATGTTACGGATAAAGCAGCGTCATGCTGCTATCGAATGATATAAGATGGAAAAATCGTCGTCTTTGAACAATATCTTAAAGTACTTCGTTTTAATAGCTATTCATTTAAAAAAAAATATGTTAAATAAATACAGGACTTCCGAGGAATTAATCAAGCTGCGTTGACTGCATGGTGTAAATATTTTATAAATGATTCACAATAAATGTTAAGGTTTAACACTGGACAAAGAATGAACTTCTCGGAATAATGCATCAAAATATGTCATTGTCATATGGGATCCAGTTTCTAAAAATCCTAAAAAGAAAAGAAAAATAGTAATACTTTCAAAAATCTATTTAAGTATCGGCACTGAATATGAAACATAAGTTTAAAAAATAAATAAATAAATAAATAAATAAATAAAATACAAAGTTTCCCCCCCCCCCCCAAAGTAACTTCCTCTCCAAACAATATGTTAAAACACGTCATTAATATCTGATCCTATTAAATGTGTGAACCTATTAAAAAGTTTCTCAGCGATCAACGGTAGAGTGTCTGTGAGTATATAAAAAGTAATAACCATCTTTTTGGGGTAATAAATAACCCTTATAGCTAAATATATTTTTTTACGCGCTTTGACAATTTACGAAAGGATCTCAGAAAGATCATAGGAACCCCCATAGAGACTTTTCTCGAATGAGATGTAAATTCAAGAAGCACAATGGATGTAGTAGATCGAGATGATTTCCCTCTTCCTGTGCTCTCACTTTCTTTTTTATTCGCACTAACGCCTGATGTCAAAACCCCTCACTAAAACTTATCCATTCAGCGTATCCTCCTCCTAGCATTGAATATAGAAATGGGTTGAGTGGTTGATCGTATCTATAGCTTAGGCACTCAGTTTTGTTTTATTTATTTCTTTATTTATCGAAATGATGAATTACATTGTATGATGGTGAAAGTGATGTGTAAATTATAGTACGCCAGCATAATTTAAGCATTTGCTTGCGATTTGTTGGTTAGTTTTTGTATCATTTTGTTTCTGTTGTTTGTTTGTTTGTGTCGTTTTCCGTACAAAGGTTGAACTAATCAGGACTTGAAGTGAATTTGATACCATTTTACAGCACAAAATAAAATCGAGATTCGACTCCGAAACCTCTCGATTTTTGTCATCGCTCCAAATTGTAAACAACCTTATAAGTGATTTACCTAACCAGAAATGTTTGAGGTGACTTATTTTCTGAGAAAATCCCCCTATATTGATGAAATTACTCCAAGAAATATGCAAAATAGAAACCATATTTAAGAGCGTTGGTAAAGACTTAGTGAATTAAATAAATGATGAAACATCAACTGTTTTACTATCTTAGTTTCTTATTGATGCACTTATTATTAAAAAGAGTTTATAAACTTTATTTAAATAATAAGTAGATATTTTTTATGATAGTCTTTATTTTAATTAAAATCACACAATCAACTGATTGGAAGAAAATCATATTTACTGAAATTTTTTTTATTTTTCCGACTGAGTGAAAATAATGCCTGGACCGGGAGTCGAACCCCGGATCTTTGACTTACAAGGTCAAGGCTCTACCAATTGAGCTATCCAGGCCGACAAACCGGTCGGCATTACTCACTCAGACAATAAAAAAAATTTCAATAGATAGTCTGTATGTTCCTAAACGGTTGTAGAACTTTAAAAACAAGCAAATCTGGAATTGAATGTAAAGTATTTTGACTCTGTATTACTAATGATAAAGATGGTACTATTTTTGTTTTGTAAAGAAGCGTTTTGAGCAAAAATTATGAGGCACCTCTAATACCGCAGTTTTAACGATGAACATCAATTAAATTTGCACTTCCTTCCTTCCCATTTTATCTTATGGGATTTTTATTGTTTCATATTATAAAGATATTTCATTCAAAAATGAAGTTTTGTGAATTCTGTTTTTCAAATTTCACTCTTTGAACATGTCACCTTTTACCTTAGTGAGCAATTATAAAAAAAAAAAGTGAATTTAAATATTTTATTTCAGTAAGTAAACTTGAGACTCTAACTTTTAACCCGTTAGCGCCCAGTGTCCTCATTTGAGGACAGCTAATAAAATGGCACGTATATTTTTTGTGGTTTCTCGGAATGATTTCTGTTTTTTAGTGACAGTTTATAGCGTCACTCAAAAGGATCCTTGAAAGTTTTATGTGCCTGCTATTAATTATTATTTCATAATTTGGATAGTCATTTTACGATTTTTCATTCGTCGCACCTATATTTGATTTTTGCGCAGGTATACTAACTTAAATCAAGTTGAATAATAATGTGTATTATAATACTTTACTTTCGAGATCTTTGTCAACATATAATAGGAAATTAATCTGTTATCTCGAAGTTTTTCTATCTCTAAGTTTCCTCGCTAGAACACTAAACGTCAATAAATGAGGATGGGCTTTAAATTTAAAACTGTCAGAAGAATTGTTTAAGTTAATATATTTTACTACCAGTTGTCTATATTAGTTTAGAAGTGAAATAATCAGCTAATAATATTTTGCAAAATTAATTCGGGCGTTAAAGCGATAATCTCTAAAAGAAATGTTTAAATTTATTTATTTATTATTATAAATACTAACTGTTCGTTAAGATAAAATGCGACGTATTCAAAGAGAAAAATTCAAAATTAAAAACGCAGAATTCTTAAATCTTTGTTTATTTATTTATTTTTTTAATAAGCTATCCTTGTAATACGAAGCAATTAAAATATTATAGGACCCAGTAGCAACAAAAATTGCATTGGATATGGGGAAGGGGAAAGAGTGAATCTGACTGATATGATGCAAAGATTGTAAAGATTTTCAGTGAAATTTGTTTTGTTTTTATTTGATTACCCTTCTCTCTCTCTCGTGACTTATGAAGTCTTTCCCCGAAATCAGGAGACTGGGCAACTATGAACTTTCTTTTATAATACAGTAATACGTGACCAAGTCCTGGCTATCGCACGGGCAGCAGAAAACACGAAGGAAGATTAAAAATCTTCTTGTTTGTTTCTCTATTTCAGCTGTCACTTATATGAATAAACTTTTAATGTAAAATATGTTGTTAAGCTGACTGGAATAATTTTGTTTGTCATTGGGAGACTACACTGAGAAAATAGTATATCATCTCCATCTAGAACAAATAAATAGCCATTTTCTGAATCCATAAACTAGAAATATAGATTTACGAGTCATGAGTATGAGGTAAACAAATAACCTGTTAGACGAAATGATCGAGAATTTCTAGTCTATACTTTTCTAGATGGTGAAACAATGTTATGATTTATGAATATTATGAAATAAATCCGTTGTATTGCGAGAAATTCTCGCTTGATTTTCTAGAATTGGGTCATAAATCAAGAATATCGTTACTAAAACTCGCCTCCTAAATTCGCATTTATTTGCAAAGATTTTTAAATACATTTGACCCCATGGTAATATAGGAAAACCATCTAGAATTCTAATAGGGTTTTTCAGAACTCAGTAAAAAGGGAACTAGAATGTATAAGGGTGACATGGAACTATTTTTAATAGAGACACAATTTAGTTTCTAGATGTCAGTCAAAGAATTTTTTCTTTCTTTCTTTCTTTCTTTCTTTTTTTTTTTTTAGTCTAAAAGCAATACGATTTTTCGGCCAAATATTTTTTTTAGTTGGACTGACTAGCCGTAGCCCTCGACATCATCGAGGGTTACGGACTAGCTGTTGTAAATTTGTGTCAGGTTAGAAACTAACTAAAAGAAATCATTAATATATACATATGCATACATACATTTCTTTATCTATATATATAAAAGAACACTTCCTGAGTGAGTTAGTGAGTGAGGGGGTGATCTATCAACGCCCAGACCAAACCCCTGGACCTAGAAGCATGAAATTTTGTGACAATGTTCTTTCTATGACGTAGGCATCCACTAAGAAGCGATTTTACAAAATTCGCCCCCCAAGGGGGGGAGGGGGGCAAAACGTGATTTTACAAAATCCTTCATATCTCAAACAAAAAAACAGATATCCGTAAAATTTTTGCTTTAAAATATAGCTAATACAAATGTCAAAAAACTAATTTCTGGAATTTTCAAAATTCGGTCCCCAAGGGGGGCGGGGGGGCAAAACGTGATTTCACATGCGTAAAAACGTGATTTCACATAATCCTATATATCTCAAACAAAAAAATAGATATGCGTGAAGTTTTTGCTCTAAAATATAGCTAATGCAAATATCTAAAAACCAATTTCTGGAATTTTAGAAATTCAGCCCCCAGGTGGGGCAGCAGGGGGGGGGAGAGGGGGGGTTAAAAATAAAAAGAGAGTTAGATCGTTCAAAATTGGTATATAGAGGTTTTCGATACCTACAAATCGATTTCGGATATTTTCGAATTTGTAAAATTATTAGGAGAGCGGGAAGGGGGGGCGGCAAGGGGGGGGCTATGGGGCAAAAACAAATAGAAATACAGTTAGGCCGTTCAAAATTGGTACAGTTAGGTTTTAGATGCCTGCAAGTCGAATGGGGATATTTTCGAAAGTGTAAAGTTTTTAGGAGGGTCGGGAAAGGGGGAGGGGAGAGGGGGGGCAAAAAAATAAAAATAGAGTTAGATCGTTCAAAATTGGTATATAGATGTTTTCGATACTTACAAATCGATTGCGGATACTTTCGAATTTTTAAAATTATTAGGTGGGGCGGAAAGGGGGGGGGGTATGGTCAAAAACAAATAGAAATACAGTTAGGCCGTTCAAAATCGGTACAGATAGATTTTAGAGGCCTGCAAGTCGAATGGGGATTTTTTCGAAAGTGTAAAGTTATTAGGAGGGCCGGGAAGGGGGGGGGGCAGAGGGGCAAAAAAAAAAGAAAATATAGTTAGATCATTCAAAATTGGTACATAGAGGTTTCCAATACCTACAAATCGATTGCGGATATTTTCGAATTTTTAAAATTATTGGGAGGGCGGGAAGGGGGGGGGGGAGTAGAGCGGTAAAAAAACAAAAATAGAGATATATCGTTCAAAACTGGTGCATAGAGGTTTTTGATACTTACAAATCGATTGCGGATATTTTCAAATTTGTAAAATTATTAGGATAGACAGGAGGGGGGGGGCGAAGTGGGTAAATAATAGAAATAAGAGTTAGAGCATTTTGGGAATTTTTTCCGAAGGCAGTGAGAACCCGGTGCGACATTTTTCCTACTCAGATTTTGTTTCTCTTTTTTTTCATGTGATAAAAATTAATGCAATTTTGAGAATTCATTATAGTGATTCATTTAAAAATAGGGACCAGCGAAGCGGGCGTTGCCTGCTAGTATACATATAATACTAGAAAAGAATGAGAACGAAGAATAGTCAGTCAAATAAATCACCACAGAAACATACACAGGACAAACAAAGTAACTAGTTATTTTAAATTGATTTAATTTTTAAGATTAATAATGTTACTTACTTTAATTTATTAGACTACATTACCTGATGAAATATAATCTAGGACAGTGTATTTTGATGCTGAAGAAAAGAAGGATTACTATATAGTATATATGCATATATAGTAATATAGTATAGATTAGTATTGTTACAAAATTGTAAATAATTGTGTTTATTTTTGTATAAATCCTTTCAAAGAGGTTTAGTAAGTTGATAAAATGCTAATTTTATGCATTTCTAGTCGTTTTAGCGTTAAAATATTTTCCTTTAAAAGCGCATTAAAATGCTCCAATAAGGGAAGTAATGGATTTGGCGCCAAATTTGGCAACTGTTTCCCTCCTTGGCGAGAAAATCCTTATTAGGGATATACCAAATATGGAAGCTCTAATCTCATTGACTGATAAGATACGAGAATTTTCCAGAACAGTCTGGGTTCGATAGAAAAGTATAAAAGGAGCGTTTTTTTCGCCAAGGCAGTCAGTCTTAGATCTGTGTCAGTTTCGTCAAATGCTTGCTTTGCTTTGAGCCTCTTTGAATGAGACTTGCTTTATGTGTTATTGCTAAACAGTTTGTATTGTAGTTTCGTTGTTAACGGCTGTTGCTTAAGCTGTGTTTACTGGTTGAATTGAAGCTGATACTTGGTTTATAGACCTGTATTTTTCTGGAACTTTCTGTGAATAAATCACTGAATTTTTGCAAGTTTCGCCTTTCATTCTCGGACAACTTACGAACCCCCAAGTACTCAACAGTATATATAGTAATAGATAAGATATATATAGTACTATAGTATAGATTATATATATATATATATAAGTGTGTGTGTGTGTGTGTCAATGTTAATATTAACAAGTATTTAAATAATAGTTAAGGTATATTTAATAGTTAAAGGTTCCTTTTTTTTTTGGGGGGGGGGGTTAATTTGTCCTCTTTCTCCTTATGTTGCTTATAATTTTTACAAATTAAATCATTCTAAGGGGACCCCAAAAGATGAAAACTCTGGGGGGTTCAAAAATTTGTAAGCCGAGCCCTGAACATGACTATTGAATTATTATTATTATTATTTTAATCTTTCGATTTTATTTACAAACATTCCGATTTTTGAAACAAAATAAATAATAAGAAAACTATAAGGTCTTTGATTGAAAATATTAAAATGTAATATGAATTTTTAATTTCTCCACCAATGAATAACTATACCTTTTTAAAAGAATTTAATGTGTTAATTATGCAGCCATTTTGGCGCTTTAATATATAAAACTTGTTATGAGTATTTTTATTATATTTGTTATATATAACATACTAATTTACAATACATTAATTTATATTTTTAATTTTCCGTTTCACACGGAACTTAATATATATATATATACTATTTAGTGTAAAGTTGATGACTCAGATAAAGAAAAACGAAGAGGAAAAAAAAAAGTACTACGAACTAATACCTTGCAAATCGGGTGGAGTCTTAAAAAAAAAACCTGACAACTCGATTATACCCCTCTTTCTGGGAAAACAATGGTCTACTATATATCGCACGTGAAGAGACTGATTTTTTATTTTCAAGAATGGCATCATGAAGGTCAGTTCGAAAAGGGATTCGATACACTCAACTGTAAATTTGCACCGAGATGCTTGCCGAGTTCCTGGTTCTTGAATCCATGATCTATCTATCTAAAGAATGAAAGAAAGAAAGAAAAAAAACTCGAAGTTCCGGATTTTATATGCTGCCCTCTAAGAATGATATACATACATCCCACAGCTGTAATATATTCACTTAGAATAAGAATCCATTGAAGGTTACTCCAGGAAAAAATATTCTTAGATTTATACAGTGTCAAGTTCAAGTGTAAGGTATTCGAAAAGGTAATGAATGAGCGTAGTGTTAGATTGCAAGGTAATAAACAGATTGCGGTAAACTTTCAAGTATTTTTATTGCAGATATATTTAATGTTGCATAAATATGGTTTCTTTCTTTCTTTTCTAAGATTACTAACAGCCAGTGTTGCCATATCTGGCTGATTTTTTATTCAAAAGTCACCAATAATTTTAAAAAGTGATATTTGATATATATAATAGAAGATTAATCTTCAGCGTGATTATGCAAACGTTGCAATTAAAAATTATTGATGATTATTGAATAAAAAATCCGCCATATCTGGCAACACTGCTAACAGCTGGGATAATAGTCAGGATAAAATATTTTTTTTAATGTTCGTGTATTTTCTTATTTCTACAGCAATAACTTTTGGAAACAAATCCATTTAAAATGAGAAAAATATTAAGAAAATAATGCTTTATTTATTTATTTATTTTTTTTTTAGCTACGTGTCAAAGTTTAAAAAATTGGAACTAATTTTAAATACATCAGGGTAATTCCACGGATGAAGATAACATCAATCACACAAAAGAATAAAATTTCCTATCTTTTTTTTTTTTTTTTTTTTGGCCACCACTATCACCATACAGAAATATTAATGCCATATTTCCTGTAACTTTTGCGATTAAATAGGATAATGATTTTTGTTAGAAATTATTGGTGGAAGCAGAAATATCTGTCTGTGTGACTGACGTTACATTTTTCATGGAATCGTCCATCAGGGAAATGAAATAAAATTGGAAGTACAGCGTAAGAGAAGAATCTGGAAAAGAGAAAGAGAATATTTTATGTGCGTTTAGGTTTTTTTTTTTTTTTTTTTTTTTTTTTGTCTTTTAAGTAAGTAGGTTCAAAGTAATTTTCATGTTCATCTTTACAAAAATCAGTCTCTGCATTTAAGTTTTATTTCTTAAACAGTAGCTTCTCACAATAAAGATTTTAGGTATGGAGTTTGGTGCAATTTTAATCAACGGATGCTGAAATATAGCCATGTGGATAATCACAGAAAGTGAGGAGTAACAGCGCCCCCTGTTTGCCGATATACATCCAAATTACCTAGCATTTCGTTTTCATAATAATGGTTATCTAGCATATCAAATTTATTGCAATTAAATGCTATAAATGTTGATGTTTAGCCTTTTTATTCATAGAGTAAATTGCAAGTAAATTGCAGCATAGCAGCGTCACCTATCAGCCGATATGCATTCAAATTGAATCAGCATAGTGTTTTATAATAATGGCCGCACAGGGTGAAATTTTTGAAGCCTGGGCCGAAAACCAATAAAATTACGTCTTGGTCAAAGAAATATTCCTCAGAAGTCCAGTTATGCTTGTAAAATTGTTGAAATGCACTAAAAGAAATATTCCTCATGAACCATAATATAGTGAAATTATTTTGCGTGTCCCTACGCACAAACCAGTAGTGCCATACATACCATTTTCAATAAGGAACACCCTATTGTGACCTTAAATAATACGCATGAGCTTCGAGTCATTCGAAGAATAATTATGGAAATGAGAACACGAAGGGACCGACAGACGGGCAGAGGGTCAGACTGACAATGAAACTGAAGTCAAAAATATTTTTCATATTTCATCTCTGTTGAAAAACGTAAAAAAAAAAAAAAAAAAAAAAAAGTTACACATTAGCATGGATAAAAGAAATCTCGCATAAAATATATCCAGGCCCGATTGCTCTGGCTAGAGTATAAAGAAAAAGAATTAAGCTCAAGCCCGGATACAAAAAATATTTAAAATAATAAACTTTTGCACGCAACATATATACATATATTTAATCAAAAATCGACATGATTTTTATCACCTACTCACTTATGGTATACATATATTATTATTATTATTATTATTTGCAACAATTGAAAGCAATAATGGCGTTAAAAAATAAATACGATTATTTTTTAGAAACTTCGACCAGTTTACTTATACTAAATTATAGAACTAGTGTACAATCAATATTTAAACTCGAAAAACTTCTTCACACACCATAAAATAAATGGAAGCGCTACCGGTTTCGAAAGGACTTGGTCTTTCTTCTTCATGTGCAAAGTATACGTGCTACTGCCTTGGAAGCAAAAGCAAGACTGAAAGCAGGGCAAAATCCAAAGGGGAAAGAGCAACGCAACCAACTAATAGGAAGCAGCCTGTAAAACCAATCAGAGCAGAGAGTAACACAACCAAAAAAAGGAAACAAGAGAAACAGGCACAAAAAAAAAAAAAAAAAAAAAAAACGAAGCGAATGGATTTTTAAATAATTTATTTTTTATTTTTATTTAAATACCTTACATTTAATTTAATTTAATTTATTAATTTAATTTTAATATATTTATATATATTTAATTATTAAGAGCTCTTAAAAAATTCAGTAGACTGACTTGTAATTCTACTCTTTCTAGTGAGGCTAAAATTAAACCTCATGTTATCTTGCCTTTTTATCCCCCCTTATGTTTTAAATTAGCCAAAGTTTTAAAAGTTATAATTTTCATGTTATTTTTAAACCTGTTAATAAATTTCAGTTCCTTTGAACTAAATCCCCTGTTCCTGAGCTTCATAAATGGGATATTTATAATGCCCCCTGTAATAATAGCGGTTTATTTTACATAGATCAAACAAAAAGAAATCTTGATTGTCGTTTACGTGAACATTCTCGGTATGTTGCTAAACAAGAAATATCTAAAACTTCCATTGCGAGACATAGTTGGGAATCCGACCATAGTTTTAATTTTCACCAAGCCAAAATTATTTTTTACGCCAAACGCATTTCCGAGTTGGATTTTTTGAAAAATTTAGCTATCTACCATAATTGCGATAAAATTGTTAATGAAAAATCTAATTCCATTTTGCTGTCTACAACTTGGAAAAAGTTATTTAATTCGATTAAATAACTTCCTTTATTTTGTAAATAATAATAATAACAGTGTCTGCAGCAGTCCTATATTTTCACGTTTGTTTTTTTTATTATAACACCACTATTTTTATGCACTTTTTTGTGAAGATTTTTAAAGCTAAAAGCAATATGTGAAAGTGTACTGATTAATTAAAGTGGTGGCAAAATAATAAAATGCACGTAAAAATGTAGGACTGCTAAGGGCATTGTAATAATAATAAATTAAAAATAATAATAATAATAAATTAATTAATTATAAATAAATAAAATATAAAATATAAATAAATAATTATTGAGTAAAATAAAATAAATTAATAAATACAAATATGTATAAATTAAAATAAAATAAATAAATAAAATAATAATTAATTAAATTAAATCTAATGTAAGGTATTTAAAATAATAATAATAATAAATTATTCAAAAGTCCATTCCCTCCATTTTTTGTGTCGATTTCAGGGATGAAACACTGGCGCAGAATTTCATATCAATGTAACAAAATTTTCTACTTCTTAAATCAATGGTATTAGAGGTAGCGAAATTTTTTAAACAAATACCTGTATGAGTGTATGAGTTCTGCACCAGTTTTCCATCCCTGCTATTTATCTTGTTTCCTGTTTTTGGCTGTGTTCTTCTCTGATTGATTTTCCTATTGGTTGGTTGTGTTGCTCTTCCTCCTTTCGATTTTACCTTCCAGTCTTGCTTTTGCCTTCAATCCAGTATCACGTATTTTACACCTGAAGAAGAAAGGCCACGTCCTTTCGAAACTGGCAATGTACTTATATTTGCAGTTCTTTGTGAATTATTGTGCCACTACTATTGCGAAATATTTACGAAATCTATTTTTTATATTAAATATTCGTAAACAAAATTTTGCATTGAAAAAGTCTTTCATTTTATGGTACCATTTACTTTTGATAAGTAATAGGAGAAAAATTAATTCTTCATTGAATCATTCATTGGGGTTTTTATACTCCCCGACTTTTTTCCAAGTCACTTTTAGAAATGACAAATTTTCGTCTTTTATGTTACCGCTAATTTTATGCAGAAATCTTTATGGTATTTTAATAGTAATGTGTCGCGATTAAATAGGATAAAGATTATTGTATAAAAATAGAGGCAGCAATATAAAGGAAATTTTCTCATCCTTGAAAGTGACCTGGAAAAAGGGCGGGGAGTAAAAACCCTGTTCTATCCTCTCCCCCTAAAAAAAGTAGCATAATAATTAACTTCATGACTCATTTCTGTATAAAAACAGCCACATTGATCAATATAAACTTAAATCAAATGCTACCCGATGCAGTCAAATTTCCACCAATTATTCAAGATCGTGTTTCATTAAAACCCACTCCCGACTTCCACCTATATATATTTTAACTTTAGAAAAGTAGTCTCCACCCCCATTTTTTGGCGATGATTGGAACTCATTTAGCTTGTTATGCCATTGTGCTATACAGTTCTAGACCACCTGCCCATACGACAGACGTACGCACCTCATGCTATCCACGTGCTAGGAAAGCAGCTGCTAGGCAGACATAAATATATTCTGTTGACCCGCCCACGTGTATTTCGTATACAAACTTTCGAAATTGGCTAATGTTGCATTTTATGATGCGCTTCTATTTCTCGATAAGTTAGAAACTGAAATATGTAGTAACAAACGTGCTTATTAGCATGCCTTTTTTACGTGATTAACCGGCGAGATATATTTTAGAATAAGCAGCGATATAATAGAATTTTTTCAGAGATAATTTCACCATATATTTTTCTAAAATTAATGATGGCATAAATTCTTTTTTTTTAAAAAAAAGGAAAGATCTTTTATAATTGTTAAACGTTATGCTTGTGCTTCTCATCTCTCTCTCTCTCTCTCTCTCTCTCTCTCTTTCATTCACTCTTTTTTTTTTTTTTTTTTTTAATCGACGAATTTTTAAACTTTTCACTCACAGTTTTCAAAATTATAAACGCATGCTGTCACGAATATAACACACACACACACACACACACATATATATATATGAAAATCTTTTCAAATATAACACGAGAAGTAATAAGTTACATACGTATATGTATATTAAGAAAAAAAGAAGGGAAAAGAACGAGGCCACTACATATGCAATTTTTTTCCCTACTTGCCTATTACTATTATATATATATATCATAGATGCCAACATTTTAATTTATTCCGGAGTATTTTTAGCCCCGCCTTTTTTCATACTAATTTTTAAGGATAAATTTTAATTAATTTATCGAAGTCATGCACTGGAGAAAATTTTTCTATAAATAAAGTGGTGTGAAATAAAGGCGGAGCTAAAAATACTCCAGAATAAACTAAAATATTGTCATCTATTATATATACGGGTGTGTGTGTGTGTGTGTGTATATATATGTACAGAGTTCACCAAAAGTTTCCCCTCTCCGTCCTGTCTTGGAAATGCGTCAGAATTTTAAAAAATGGAGAAACACGTGTCCTTAAATTCGAGGGGGACCTCTTTTGAGGAATAAATTTTTGACCCGGGGCATATCAGGGTTCGCTAGGGAGGGCAACATTAAAATTTTAAATGGGAAGGAATGTCTTGTGATACATCCCTGGAAATGTCTCTTCAAGATAATGAATTTGATAAAAATAGTTTTGTCTTGCAATGATTATTAAAGGAGAAACATTAATATAAAATCCATATTTTAAAATTCGAGAAAATTCTCTCTCCCCCCCCCCCCCCTACACACACACACACATTTCTCCCTCGGAAATGTTCCGGAATTTTGGAAAAATTGCGTAACATGGGTTCAATGAATTCAAAAGGAACATCTTTTGGTGAAATTTTTTCTTAAGTTTGGTGGAGGCGGGGGGGGGGGGGGTGCTAGGGAGGGCAACTTTAAAATTTCAAAAGGTAAGGTATGTCTTGTGGTGCATCCTTGAAAGCGTCTCTTCAAGGCAATAAATTTGATATAAATAGCTTTGCCCTGTGATGATCATTAAAAGAGATACATGAGTTTTTCGAGTTTTAAAATGTAGATTTTATACTCATGTATCTTCTTTAATAATTATCGCAGGGACAAAACTATTTCTATTAATCTCATTGTCTTGAAGAGACGTTTCCAGGGATTTATCATAAGACATTTAAAAAAATTTTGCAATTTTAAAGTTTCCCTTTCTAGCAGCCCCCAGGGTCCAAATTATTTTTACCAAAAGAGGTCCCACTCGAAATCATAGAGCACGTATGTATATCTCCATTTTTCAATATTCCGAGGCATTTCCGAGATAAAAGGGTGTGTAGGACTTTTGGCGGACCCTGTATATATATGTGGTTTTGGTGGTCTTGTGTCTGTTGCTTGGCTTCTACTGCGCTTGATGGGTCATTATTGTTCATTACAGGGTTCTCTTTTTTCACCTTGAAATATTGTCCTAGAGTCAACCTTCTTTTCATCAGAGTCTAATTACACGGTCCTATTTCAGTTTTCAACAGGTATTGCTGTACAGTGGATTGGCGTCAGTGCTATTGTTGAACTTGATAATTGGATCAATTTGGGAAATCTTGTTGCTTTGTTTCGCGTGTGTATGTTCCTTTGGTGAATTGTTTGACTAACTATTCTTCGTTCTCATTCTTTGCTTCTACTATCAAAAGGATTATATATATTTTTTTTCTTTTTCAAGTTTAAAGCAACTCCCATTATGAGCATTTATTGAAGATTTTGTCCTATACTAACTACCTTATTAAGAATTATGAAAAAACGGGATGACAACGCCAATTGTTGAGTGATTGATACTCAAATGTAATGAGCACCTATTTAAATCAAAGTCAAAATCAAACTAAATATCAAATTTCGTTAAATTTCGATCATTGATTCTCGAGATACAGCGTCCACAAAATTTCGGATGCACACAGACAGACATTTTCTAAAAATTGTACTATCGTGTTCAGGACATCTCAAAACGCACAAATCCATTGAAAACTGGTGGTCAAAAATTTTCACAAATCCATTATTTTTTATCTTATGCATATAGAAGAAAGTGAAAACAATGATACGTAAGACAGAGAATAGAGGAAAACTTTATTCAATTCATTGCTTCGACTCATTATTCCACACATTACACATACTTGATAATAATTATAATTTATTCCGGAGTACTATTAGACCCACTTCTTTTTCACACCAGTATATTTTAAAAGCATTTTTCTTCTTATTTCATCGTAAATGCATATTCGAGAAAATATCTCTAAAATCAAAATGGTGGAAAAAGGGCGGGTCTAATAGTGCTCCGGAATAAATCATAAATATGAAATGCTTCGATTCATTATTAAACAGATTACACATACCTGATAACGTTTATACTTTATTCTGGAGTACTATTAGACTCGCTCCTTTTTCACACCAGTATATTTTAAGAGCATTTTTCTTCTTATTTCATCGTAAATGCACATTGGAGAAAATTTCTCTAAAATCAAAATGTTAGAAAAAGGGCGTGTCTAACAGTGCTCCGGAATAAATTATAAATGTTAAATGCTTCGATTCATTACTCCACACATTATACATACCTGATAACATTTATACTTTATTCCGGAATACTATTAGACTCGCTCCTTTTTCACACCAGTCTATTTTAAAAGCACTTTTCTTCTTATTTCATCGTAAATGCATATTCAAGAAAATTTCTCTAAAGTCAAAATGATGGAAAAAGGGCGGGTCTAACAGTGCTCCAGAATAAATTATAAATGTTACGGAGGTATATCATAACACCGCGAAAAAATCACAAACAATTTTTAACACCTTGCCGGTTTAATTTAATTTCACTCCTCTGGCCATGTGTTGCCAAATTTATTGACTGAGTATCCAATATTCACCAATAAAATTTAACTGTAACGGCGGTTGCCTAATAATTTCAAAGTTTTTTGCTCATTATGTGTATCAAATGCACTGCTCAAAATTATTGGTGTTAGTTGAATAAAAGAGCCGCTAAATTTTGCATCGCTGTTAAGAGCGCTTTAGAGAGTGAGGGCCGGCAAAAGGAATCCTTTAAGGAACAAAGTAATTGCGCTCCTTAAATTTAGACTTCTACATTTATGAACAAAATAATAAGAAGAAGAAATAAATGACTTTTCCGCTAAGTTATAAAAGTAAATTTTGTTTAAAAAAGTTCTTGGATGAATTTTTACGATTGGGAATTATAATTGCACCAACACAGCAAAGGCCCTGCGCTTCAAAGGGTTTAATAAATAAAATAAAAGCTTTACATTAAACACGTTTTTCACCAAAACCTTGCAACCGGAGCTCTCTTCTAAGAAACAAGTTTCCTACAAAATTGGTAGATCGTTTTCTTTTTCGCTTTTTAATTTTTAAAAACAAAATTAGGGCTCTAAAATTTATTTAAACTCCCATTAAAAAAAAAAAAAAAAAAAAAAAAAAAAAAACAATGAATAAATTAAAAATATGTGAGTGGAAAGCTCAAAATTTTTGAAAACGAGAAGTATCTTTTTAAAACAGGGTGGTGACAGACCACACTTTTTTCACTGATTCTTCCACCAGTATATATATAAATGATAGATATCCTAATAAAATTTAACCTTGAAATTTAGCAATTAATAGATACAAAACAATACCAACACAATATATGTTTTTTTTTTTTTCCTGGAATTTTTAATAGCAAGTTTGTACAATTTATTCAGTAAAAAATTATCATATAAATATACTTGTGGAATTAGGAAAAAAAACAAAAGAAAGTCCGGACTGCAGGTAAAAGAATTGAAACGAATTATATATATATATATTTCACTCTGATCGTAGAATGATTCAAAATTTTTAGGTTTAGAGCTAAAATTAGCTTTTAAATTTCAAAACAAACCTTATCATATGATTCTCTAAAGATTTGTAAATAAAAGAGTTGCAAAATGTCATATGCAAAAAATCATAGAATGACACTAATTTAAAAAAAAAATTTTGCTTATGATTCTTTTGGTTTTGACATTAACACCTTCTCTTTTCTTTTCTTTCTTTCTTTTCTTTTTTTTTTCCATGTGTGTATTTTAATAATCAAGTTATCTTTAACCCGTTAGTAGTCGCTAGTTGGTCGATTTGCCGCCCATCTTTAAGTATTGCAGGATTTTTTATTCGATAGCCACCAAAAATTTTTAGACGTGGCATTTGATATACATAAAATGCGAATAAACTGGAAGAAACGTCGATCACATCACTTTTTAAAATTATTGGTGGAAGTTAAATAAAATGTCAGCAATCTGTAATAGGTGGCGTTGTCTATAGCGACTACTAACGGGTTAAGAATGGTCGAACTAAATTTTCTAATTTACCGTTTAATGACAACGCTAATTAAATTTCGCAATTTTCAGCATTTATTTGATGACATTTTGGATATATAATAATTAAAACGCGTTTACATAAAGTATTTAATCCTTCAAAGCAACGAAATCGATAAAAATAATGATTTATTTAGAAATGGGCGTATGAAGGAATAGACAGCGCATATTAATGCTGAATCTCTCAACTTTACTATTTATCTCAAGCTGATTTGTATGCGTTAAATTTAGATGTTTCTTTAGATCAGTATTTCCATGCCTGAGCAGGATTGTAAATCTTTCATTATTCCTATGTCTAACAAGAATAAATTGGGTGGGGTTGCATTCAGTGTTGCCAGAGTGCACGACTTTTTTATTTAATAGTCACCAATAATTTTTAGAAGTGATGTTTGATATATATAATAGACGATTAATCGTCGATTATTATGTACTACATTAAATATCACTTCTGAAAATTATTGGTGACTGTTGAATAAAAAAGTCGCGCAATCTGGCAACACTGGTTGCATTAGTAAACTTTTTTTTTTTACTGGTTTTCAAAAGGAAAGGTTCCAAGCATAATATCTTTTTTTTTTTTTTTTTTTCTTCTTTTAGCGTAACATTTAACCAAACGACTCTGTATTGGATGACGTGTTCGTTAGCAAACAATTAATCGAATTTAATATTACTTTAAAATTAAGAATAATTTCGAAACTGATATTAACCCTTTGTCGGTCCTACTTATTTTCCCATCCATGGCTCAAAATGGCTGAATTTTTTACAAACATGACAGTTCCAACGAAAACTAAATCTAATATTTACACCGGAGTAAAGTTCTCATTTAAATACATTTATACTGATACATTGAATCAAAGCTCCACCCATTTTAAATTACAATAACTTTTATACCGATGTGTATGTTATAGTCAAGATATAAATAAATGCATAAAACAACATTCTGATAGAAATAAAAATAAATTATTATAATATATCTGATAAATGAGATATAAATTTATCTACATAATTATCACTTTGGTTGAATTACTGTGGTAGAAAAGAGACCATAAGAAAAGTTCAGATACATAAAAACTGCGTAAAAATGCATGTTTCTCATAAAATTTGTTAAATATTTATGTAGCTATAGCAGAAAGTGTGCTTTCTCTTCGGAAAAAAATCATAACGATTAAACTATGACAAATAGAGTCATATTTTTTTCGCCCCCCCCCCCCTTGTTTCTCCCAAGTAAAAAAGGTCGCTTAAAATTTTCTGGTGAAATGACTACTAAAATTTGAATATAAGCCGAAATTTAAATAATGCTCAAAATTAAAATTCTGTCCTAATCAGAATTAAATTATGGGCATCAGCTCTTTTTTTTTTTTTTTTTTTTTTTAACTGTATGTTGATGTTGAATAGATTTGATGTCGCACTAGAGCTAAGCAAAAAGCAATTGGCAACTGTTTAGAATTTTCTCCTAGGGGTGGTCCAGAGACATGTTATCACAATTTTATCCTGTATGGAGTGCACTTTAGTAACCCCCCTCCCCGAGATATTAAATCTACGGCACTATCTATATTGTCGGATTTCTTGCTTTATCATATAGCTTTTTTGCTGTCTGAATAACTCCCTCGTCCGAATAAATGTGTCTTTCACAGATTTTAATTTAGTGACAAAGGTATCGCATATTTATAAAAATGCTTCAAAGTTAAAAAAAGAAAAGAAATTATTATATGTTGACAGATACCTCAATTAATTCCACATGGTTATAAAATCGGTATTCATAATCTAATGGTTAAGCTTCGAAGATTTCGTCAAGTAACGTAATTTTTCCTCATTTGCTGTAGTTATTCTACATAATTTAATATAATAGATATCTTTCGAATTAAAATAATAATAATAAAATCTGACATATCACCTTAAAATTTCAAGTTGTGTCCTTTAGCAATGGTTACTATATCAATTTAAAAAAAAAAATCTATCGCACATTTTCTCTCAATTTTATTTATAATAGTTATATAACTTGCTGCTAAAAGGGGATAAAAGGAATCAAGAAATCTCGTTTCATGTTGGCTAAATACACAAAAAAGATTTTTTTCTTTCTTTTTTTTTAATGATTATTTATTTACCTTAGAACATGAAGTTTGTTCCTTAGCAACGGTTACCGTATTAATTTCTTAAAATTTCGTTCGCACGCTTTCTATCAATTTTATTATTAATGTTTTTTACTTGATGCTGAAGAAAAAAAATGGAAGGAAAGAAAAATCGTTTCTATTTGGCTAAATATGCAAACAAAGTTTTTAATAATGATAATAATAAAAATAATAGTTTACATTAGATTATGAAGTTGTGTCTTTTAGCAATAGTTACTATATTAAATTTTTAAATTTTTGTTTGCGGGTTTTCTGTCAATTTTATTTTTAGTATTTGTTTAATTTGTTGCCAAACGAAACAAAAGAAAAATAAGGGGAAAGAAAAAAGTATAACAATTTTTCAAACAAAATCTATGATTGCTTTTTTCCATTTACAATGCGACTTATAAACTAATAATATGAACTGTCGTCATCTATCAGCTGCATTTAAATAAACATTTTGCTTCAGCGATTCCTTGATTGCCCCAGTTTAGTTTGTTTAATCTGACAAAGTGAAATTGTTTAAAACACGTTCACGGTCAAACACTCAAAAACTGTTTTTCTTGGCATCCAAAAACAAATGACCAATGTTGATTGTAAGTTCAAATTTAAATAATCAATGTTTTTGTTTCGTTTTTTATAAACTGACTATTTCTAATTGTTAAAGCAATAGAAATTACGGTGGGAAAAAAATCAAACTGATCATGACGTACTTTTCTAAATTTATCTTCGCTGCAATCTATTTTAAGTTAACTTATGCCACAATAGCATTCGATTTTTTTGTGTTTGAGGTAAAAGGGTCCTGGTTTAAGAAATTCGATGTTACATTACACTTTAAATAGTTTCGATAGAGTGAAGTAAAAAATATTAGCTTTTGATAATTAAAAAACGAAAATGGATTTTGCAGTTTTTAACAACTACAGCAAAATTATGTTGTTCACTGGATCTCAAGAAACGAGGACCCACGCATTGTCTGAATTTTCCAAAAATTTTAAATAATTTTTTATAAAATATTGTTTAACTATTGCTCTTTTATATGTTCTGAATTTTGAATTGAAAATTTCATTTATTATATTAAAAAATAAGTAAATAAAGAGAGAGTTTTTTTTTTTTTTTTTTTTTTTTAAGCTTTCGAAACCTATGCAACTTATTAAATAAAATATTTATTTAATTTTATTTTCTATTTACTTAAATATTTTATTTGTTTATTTATTTAATAAAAAATAAATAAGATAGACAAATGCATAAATGTTTACCTTGGATAAACCAATAATACTTAATTTTATTTTCTATTACTTAAATATTATATTTAATTTATAGAGTTCTAACAGATGACGTCACGAGCATGTTTGCTGAGGGACAGTTGACCCCACTGACCCATTTTATCATTGCGGAATAGTGTTACAAATTTATTGTAACACAGTGTTGTAAATGTATTTGTAAAAGCATAAAAAAATTCGACTACTACGCTTCCAAAGGCATGGAATTAGCGTTGTCCTTCAGCAAAGTACGGTTTCTAAGAAGAAAGTCACGTGGTTGTTAGAACTCCATTCATTCCTGTAATAAAAGGCAGATAAGATAGACAAATGCATAGATATTTAGCTTGGATAAACCAATGATACTTAATTTTGTTTTCTATTTACTTAAATATTACTTTATTCATTCATGTATTAAAAAATAATTAATTGATAAACAAATGCATCGATGTTTAAATTGGATAAACCAATAATATTTCATTTAATTTTCTGTTTACTTAAATATTTAATTTATTCATTCACGTAATAAAAAGTAGTTAAATATTATAATATAGACAAAATGCAAAGATGTTTAGCTTGGATAAACCAATAATACTTAATTTTATTTTCTATTTACTTAAATATTTAATTTATTCAGTCATGTAATAAAAAGTAGTTTAATAAAACAGACAAATGCATAGATGTTTTGCTTGGATAAACCAATAATATTTAATTTTAAATACTTTTTAATTACTTAAATATTTAATTTATTCCTTCATTTAATAAAACAGAGAAATGCACAAATGTTTAGCTTGGATAAACCAATAATACTTAATTTTATTTTCTATTACTTAAATATTTAATTTATTCATTCCTGTAATAAAAGGCAGTTAAATAAGATAGACAAAGGCATAGATAAACCAATTATACTTAATTTTGTTTTCTATTTACTTAAATATTTAATATATTCATTCATGTATTAAAAAATTAATTGATTGATAAACAAATGCATAGATGTTTAAACTGGATAAACCAATAATATTTAATTTAATTTTCTATTTCCTTAAATATTTAATATATTTATTCATGTAATAAAAAATAGTTAAATAAGATAGACAAAAAGCAAAGGTGTTTAGCTTGGATAAACCAATAATACTTTATTTTATTTTTTTCTATTTACTTAAATATTTAATTTATTCATTCGTGTAATAAAAAGTAGTTTAATAGGATAGACAGATGCATAAATGTTTAACTTGGATAAACCAATAATATTTAATTTTAAGCATTTTCTATTTACTTAAAATTTAATTTATTCCTTCATTTAATAAAACAGACAAATGCATAGATGTTTAGCTTGGATAAACCAATTTCAACGCCTTTCATCTGATGAAGAGCAGGTTATAAAACATATTCTTTTCTGTTATGAATCATTAACCAGAAACTCCTTTAACCGAGCTTCCGAAAATATATAATGAGAGTAATGTGCTGCAGGTAAGAGGTTTTTTGCGTAGTCAGCAACGGTTACAGTGCTGTTCACGAGTACTACACCACAAACCATCCCAATGAATCAGCCGAATTCACTTGATGAGAACGCTAATCTGGGACTCTTCAATAACCCTCCAAACCTCCCCCGCAAATCGATCTATACGAGACGATTGTCCCATTTCCACCTGACTCCCAGATTTTTACTTTCCGAACACTATAGTGAGGAAAGTATTGTAATCATGTCAAAGATCCGAATTTGAGATTTTGATGTTCCTATACGTTTCAAGGTCTCCTGTGTCCGTTTTCACTATTTTTACGATGATGTATGTGTGTATGTATGTGTGTATGTCTGTGAGTGAACACGCTAGCGTCTAAACGCTTTGTTCGAATAAGCTGAAAGTTGGTACGTATATTGTAAGTCACCATAGTACGAACCCTGTAGATTTTGGTGAATCTAGCACTTATAATTTCTTTTACAGGGACACCAGGAAAAATGCTTTATCATTATGGCCTATGGGGCCAAATTTTTAAAAGTGCGATAGCGTCTAAACGCCTTATTAATCTGAGCAAAAAATTTGTACACATGTTATAGGTCACAGTTGCACGAACTGTATAAATTTTGGTGAATTTAGCACTTACAGTTTTTTTTATAGGGGCACAAAGAAAAATTCTTTATTATTATGGCCTATGGGGCCAAATTTTTAAAAGTACGATAGCATCTAAACGCCTTTTTCAAATGAGCTGAAAATTTATAAGAATATTATAAATCACTGTTGCACTAACTATAAGCATTTTGGTGAATCTAGCATTTATAGGTTTTTACAGGGACACAACGAAAAATTCTTTATCATTATGATCTATGGGCTCAAAGTTTAGTAGCGTTAAATAAAACATCGTGTAATATATGGAAAAAAATACTCAAACATTCTGTTATGGATTTCTTTCTTTTGTTTATTTAACAACTCCTCTTTCTTTACTTTATCTACAAAACTGTTAATTACTCAATGTTCGAAAAGTCGAGTGGAGTCACTCCATATTTTTTTTATTCCACTTTATACTAACCTCACTAGAACAAAATGACCGCCATAGCCAGGTGTTGTAATTTTAAATGCCGTAATTTTTGGCGTATATCTGCAAGTCTGATAAATCCATTTAACAGAAATTTTAATGCTGTCTTTATAATATAATTCAAAAATTTTATACAACTAGAGAAAAAATAAAATAAAGAAAAAGAAATATATATGAAAAATACAATAAAAGACTTTAAAATTTACAAAAATTCATCAGAAGGTCCATTTTTCATTTTCAACGTAAACATAATATATAATACCACTACATGAGTTATAAATAATATTATATTATTTATTAATGTTTACGAATACAATTGTTGGGCATATTCACAGCTATTTTATCACATAAAAACTTGTTTTTCTCAGAACTGGAAATTTTTAATATATTTCATGACTTTAAAATGCTCCACGCGTATATATATATATATATATATATATATATATATATATTTTTTTTTTTTTTTTTTTTAATTTTATTGAAATGACATAGCAGATGCTCTTCTGTATATGCGTAAATATATGTTGCTGGAAATAATCTTATTATTAAGAATTAGATTAATTTTCTGCAGCGAAAGTATTATATTATATATTAGTATTATATTACTGAAATAAATTCGAAAATGAAATATTCTCAGTAAATAAATTAGAGATAAGTTTAATTAGTTTCCATGATGAATGTAGAGGAATTGTAAGAATTCTATCATAGAATTAGTTTCTAGAAATAATTTTAATTATTTTCCATGATTAAAGTAAATAAATGATTTTCTTCTCAGAAAAGTTTTTTTTTTTTTTTTTCTTATCTTATTATAGTCAGTTTAAATAGAAAACTTTTCATTAAAAAATGTCCTTCCTTTTATGTTTCTATACGTTTTGTGTTTTCATGGGAATTAATTTAAAATGAATATTCTATATTTCTAATCTTAAAAAAAAAAAAAAAAAATAAATAAATAAATAAAAATAATAAAAATAAATAAATAAATAAAAATTTAAAAAAATACTGGTCAAACTGGCGTTTGTGGGTTGTTGTGGCAAATTGTTCATAGGTTTATTTTTCAATAGATATATATAGAAATTAGATACATTTTCTGCCTTAGAAAGAAAAAAAAAGGTATGCAGCTACTATGCCAAGTTTTCGAATATTTCTACTTTAAATTCTACTTTATTAGGACTGAGGACTATTAGTCTTTATCTGGGATTTTTGCGGTGTATTTTTTCGATAGTTGGATATTTATCGAAATATAAAATTTATCGAAAATATAATTGAATAATTTGAAAGCGATGTTATAATTTGGGGAAAAAAAAAAAAAATAATAATAATAGTCCTCCGTCCTAAACTAAATTCTGCTTTTGCCAGAATTTCATTAATTTTTTTTTTTTTTTTTTTTTTTGGGGGGGGGGGGAGAAAAAGAAAAGAAAATTAATAATAATCAGCATCGAAACAAACACTATTGAAAAAACTTTTTTAATAATTTTGAATTAGGAAATAAAAAGTGCGTGGCATCCATAAAAATTGTTTTAAGAAAGAATAGAATAAAGAAAGCAACGATGTTGGTTGCATTTTGTTATATAGTTTGAATTTTTAAATTTTATAGAAGTAATATCTATCGTAGGAGTTGTAAAAAAATATTACTTACAAACTTTGAATAAACACCATAAAATACAATAAACTCGCAACAATTGTTTCGGGTCGAAAAAACACACGACCCTTCATCAGGCGAATAAAGTAAGCACGAGTGCTGCAGTCAAAGCAAGCAATGCTACTTTTTTTTTTTTAAATTATTATTATTAATTGTATTTATAAAAAATTTCACAGTTATAAAATAACAATTGCATGATATTGAAATGATAATATTGAAATTTAATATTCAGTAAAAATTCTTTTAACTTACATACAAACTTACTGCGTTACCTACCTCACTCCAATATCAGGACAGACTAACGAAAAAACAAGGAGGTTCGAAGTGATAATTTAAGTAGACACTGCAGTTTCTTTTAAAAATTCTCTTTGTGTAATCTTACCGGCAGCTTATCTTAAAGCACATACTTTACAATATTGATTCTTTGTTTCCCAAGATTAGATCAAGTGCTTCTCCTATACATAAGATTTGATAACGGAAAAAACTGTGAGGATTTTTTACGCTTAAACATAAGAAAAATATCTAGACTTTTTTTTTTTTTTAACATTGCCATAGGAAATATAACGCTTACATACAATTAATGTTTACAATTTTTTTTTCTTACTTTCTTGTATATTCAATAGAAGAAAATATTGGATTCGTAAAAATTTTCGACCTCGTGTTCTTTGATGGATTTACACGTTTTGAGAGCTGTATAGAATACGATTTGACCATTTTTAGAAAATGTCTGTCTGTGTGTGTGTGACAAAATTTTGTGGCGACTGTATCTCAGGTACTACTGCACAGAATTTCATACAAATTGGTATGTTGTTACACATTGACATAAATTAGTGCCTATCAACTTTTGATAAAAATTGTTCAACAGCTTGCGTTGCCATCCCGCTTTTTCTAACTTTTTAAAATGGTGGTATAGGACAAAATTTTGTATAAATTTGCATAAAGAGAATTATTTTTTAATAATCATTATGAAATTTAAAAGAATTGTCTGTAATAGAGATAGTCAACTGGTAAAAAAGAAAAAAAAAAAAAATGTGTATGTAGGAACCTTGCATCCCCCCCTCGAGGGGAGTAAATTTTCATGATGGGTATCTTTCAAAAGAGCTGACCAATAACTTTAAAACAAATGGTTGAACCATCGCTCTGCGATAATGTAAAATAAAGTTATGGATTAACAACAACAAAAAAAATGTAATATTGAGAATAAAATTGACTTTTTTAAAAATATATTTAGTATTATACTACTTCTCTAAAATCGTCTGCATTATCAGGGAAGATAATTTTTTTAAAAATAGTAATTTTAATAAATTATTTTTACTGAGTGAATTTGTATAGGAAAATATAGAAGAAAGTCATGTGGTGGCAACAACATACTAGTTATTTTTTTTTTAACAGAGAAATATAGAAGAATTTGCATACATCATGATTTTTGGTTCCTAATTTTTTATGGTACTTTTTAAAGATGTGTTTAATTATTAAAAATATCAAAAAATTGTCGTATCAGGACTAACTACAATATAGGCAAATAATGCGTTTAGTAAAAGAGTTTGCAAATCATACAAAAATTTACATTATTGTTGATTGTATTGTGGTAGTTGTTTGAAACAAATGATTTTGCATAATTTTAATTCCTTTACACTCATATAATTATATACGACTCCATGGATATTCTTCATTCAAAGCTAAATTTAAGAAAAAAAAAAAAAAAAAATACTTAATGTAATTTAAATTTCAAGATGTGCACTAAACCTAAATATAAAAATTGCACATACCGTAATTTATGCATTTATACCGAAACATATATCCTATAAACTAGATTGTGCAGCCCATGTATCGCTAAAAATATGAATCCTTAAAATTATTTTTAGGTGGATACTTCCTATTTAACGAAACTTCCTAAAGAGCGCCACCTATGATGCCATAGAAAATTGGCTCTTCAGAAAGGTGGTCTTTTACTAGAGGTTGTTCAGAAAAATCTTATTAAGACATCAAATTAATAAATTAAAGGGTTTTAAATTTACATTTTTTTTTCTTTTTCTAATTATTTATCTATATTTAGGGTGACCCATACAGAACGCAACTTTTGAGTGCATATCATAAACATTTATTGATGAAAGTAAGTAATTTACATTTGATTTCTTTGGCAATGTACGCTACCTTTGATTATGTATGAAGTATTATAAATATCATATTATTAAAATGCCTTCTATGACTCTGCATGGATACTCTGTTTTTTTTTTTTTTTTTTTTTTTTTTCGGTCGACTTATGTCGGGCATTTCAAAAGTTGCGCTCTTTATGGGACATTCTTTAGCTTTCGAATAATTCTAAATATTATTTTGTTTGAATTTTGAAAACTTTTTGTTTGATTTCCAAGATTTTTTTTTTCTTTCCTGCATAGGGACAAATTGAGTTGGTTATGTGTGGAAATCGGTTGTGCAAATAGTGGTTAGAGGCAAAATCGTGTGAAAAGCGGTCACCCAGAATTACGATAACTATAATAAAATAAAGCATTAAATTAATAGGTGATAAAGAATAAAGAATAACAAAATAAAGTATTAATTTAAAAAATTTTATTTGTTTATCTATTTATTCAAGAAAATAAAACAAACGCAATCATAGAGTCTGGTTGCGGTTACGCCACTCCATTTATTGATTAATTATGATACACTTTTTAATTTAGAAAAAATAAATAAATAAATAAATAAACACTCAAATTCTACTTTGTTCAAAGTCTGTAATGTCTGTATTAAACTTTAAGTCTCTATTAAACTTTGCCATAACACAGTGGCGGATCCAGAGCTTGACTTTTGGGGGGGGGGGGGGGGGGGGGGGGCTAAGATTTTTCAAAGTGTTATTCTAGACGAATAAAAAATTTACAGTTGCAATATTCAATTGGGAATGTCAGTGTTTTTTTTTTGGGGGGGGGGCTTCAGCCCCCTACCCCCAACCCCTTAAATCCGCCACTGCCATAACATTTTCAAGGCGCTTGTCAAATATTATAAATTGTTTTCTTCTTTTCAGTTCCGCATCGTTAATTTATTTTGCTTTTATGCGAAATGAAACATTTAATGCAATTTCTTTACGACAATTTATCAATAAATGGACATTTGGTTGTTTTATTCCAATACTTCTGTTTAACTTCGCATTCCACAACCTTCGACAGTATCGATTGTTCGTTCGATTTCGTTGCCCATGCACAATCCATACCCCCAGAGGCATTTTAGAGTTATGCATCCACTGGAAAACAAAATAATCAATAAAATTTGACTACTTTTTATTAGAGGAGGCTTCATCCATAGGCGGAGGAATATTTGAAAAGCAAGTGTGACCGATTTTTGCACGACCACCTTTAGCCTCGACACCATTGTGTTCAACTTAGCATCATTTCTTAGTAGAAAAGAGATTTCTACTAAAGTGTCCTATCAAGAAATACTAATTTTAATTTTTAATTTCTAATTGGTTTCATTTTGAACTTTAAAGTCAACATTACCGATTTAGAAGCCATTGTATATTAAGTTTATTAGCTAAATAATGCTATGATACAAATTTCTATTTTTATTTTTCGAACTGGAAGTGGAACTTGGTCTATAAGTAAGCATATTCAAAAATATGCAATATTATTAGTTACTTATTTTCTCTATACACATACTATTACACATGTCATGGGTAACCTCAGTTAAATGATTGACGGTGGCCAAGAACCGTCGAAAGGGAGGGGGGAGGGAATTATCTGCTCTCACAAAGTATGACACTCCTGTACACCATTGCATGTGGATTTTTAATGGAGGCAAATTAGTTATCTATAAGTCTGTATAACTCTCATTGGAAAAAATTGGAGCCAGAAAAAACTTATCCTAAAGGGAGGAAAAAACGACCTTTTAACAGAGATATCAGTGTGTGGTTTTTCAGTTGTCTTGAATTCTAGCATCTTATAAATAAGTCAACATCAGTATATATTATTTTGATTTCACTTTATTTATTTAAAGAGATTGTGTACATATTTGAACAGAAATTAGTTTTCATTTCAGCTGTCATTCATAGAAACCGATATGGAATTTCTGATATTAGGAAGTTCTGAAATTTTATGAAGACTTATATGAAGACTTATAAAATACAAATCATTATAATGTGCCTATTTATGTATATATATATATATATATATTAACACGAATTTGATGTCTGTGCTACACTTTATATAAAAACTGAAAAAGAAATGTGATTATTGTAAAATTTAGCCTTCAAAAATTTTATAGTGTCATGGTCTATAATAATATTGTACCAACTATAATACCATCATCTATCTATATATATATATCATCTATAATACCTTTGATACTTGTATCGTCTATAATACCAATATATTATCTATAATACATTTGGTACAACATACACAAAGTTTTAAATAACAACACAATTCTCATCACACTTTTTCTCTACTAATTTAAAAAAAAAAAAAAAAAGTTTTATCACTATATTGATGATAATAACAATGTTTACATTTTCATTTATATTTCCTTTCAGAACTCAAAGTTGAAAAATCCTGCAACATCAAAATTACCGGCAAAAGTGGTTATCTGTCATCTCCCGGATATCCCAGGTTCTATCCAAAAGTGGCTAATTGCACTTGGGTCATCGAATCGTCCAAGGGGCAAGATATGAAACTGACCATTTTGGATTTGCACATGAGGAGAGGTGTTCAGTCCAGAGGGAAGATGTTTTGTCCGGATTCTCTGACCATTCTGGAAAGCGGACATAAAGTGAAATATGCGTGCGGAGAAGCGAACGAAAAAACGAGAATTCCAGTTTTGACATCAGGTGGCGAAGTACAGATAGCATTCCGTAGCAATGAATTTCTGCCGTCCAGAGGATTTTTACTGTATTATAAATGTAAGAAATTTGTATTATTATTATTATTACTGTCTAAAATTTTTAAGTACTATAGGAGGAATATTAAATTTTTAGAAACATGTTTTGTATAGAATAAATGCCTGCACAATAATAAAGTAGAATTTGAGATATTTATTTTACTAGTGTCATGTCAGCCTAATTCGTTCAACACACAATTTTACATCATCTCCAGCTTTATAGATCATATCCACATGGAGCAAATATTGCTTTTCCTTTTTCTTTCCCTTTGTTGGCATCAAGTTAAATAAACATTTTCTAGCCGATTCTGGAAGAAAAATAATTTATTAATTTTTAATATTTATTTTCTGCACGAGAATATAATTACATCAAATAAGTGAAAATTGTGTCATTTCGACAAAATTATAGTTATGCAAATAGTTGTAAAACGTTAAAAAGTGCTTTTTACAACAATTCCTATTTGAGAAAGGGAATGAATTGAGTAGTGCGTTTTGTTTTTACATTTATGCAAAAAAGATGTAAAACATCAAAAAGTGCGTTTTACTATTCAGATTTAAGATACGAAATGAACTGAATAGGCTGGAGAACTGAGATTGGAATTCTTGCCAATTTAGGAAAAATAAAATTCGCTTACGCTAATTATTTTCGACTGTAAAATATCAGTTGTCGGTATTAATCAAACCTTCAAGCAACAAATAAATTTTGAAATGGTGTTAATGTTGGTGTTAGAGATAAGGTCAACTGACTGCACTAGTGTCCTAGGCCTGGAGTGAGAAGGAATCCTGATTTTTAAATGAAAACAGTACAAGTAAAATAAACTGAAGTTGCTCTTGAAATAAATGTTAGTTTAAGAATAAATATATGATTGACTGTACTTGGTCTCTGTGGAGGTTTTTTAAAGGGCCATAGCCCGTATGTCGCGAGTTTCAGAGAAAACAACGGAAAATTATCAACGGCAAGGTTGATGAGCAAACTCAACCTGTGATCGAACCCGGCACTTCCCGTCTACCAACTTCGAGAGCAGAAGCAAGGAATAAATAATTTGCTGAAAGGAAAACAATTGGTTATTAGTTGATTTTCTTTTCCCTACCCGAAGACTTTGAATATTTGATATATTATAAATCAGAAGACAGTATTTCTACACTCTCTACTTCTTTGAGAGAAACAAAGTTTTAAATTAAGTAACGTATCGAATTGTAATATGTTGTGTTTATATAATTTAATTAGATAATAATAACCTTCCGTATATTTCAGGGTAACTATAGTGCTGCCATCTATCACTCATTAATAAAAAATTATGATATGCGTAAAAAAACATTACTTTTTGGATTCTTTTTTCTTTTTTTTCTGGTTTTTTTTTTTTTTTTTTTTTTTTTTTACATTGGAATAGGATAAAAGAAATAAATTAAAAATAATTTCGTTTTGGAATATAAAAGTTTGATCTTTTGGTAAATATGTTTAAGCTAATGAAATAATCTTATTAAGGAATTTTCGAAAAGTAGTTGATACTATAGTAAATTTATATGTTATATAAATATTTTATATTTAAAAGAAGTATCAGAAATTAATTTTTAGTTTTATGAAATTATGGTTTTATTAATCCTAGAAATTAAAGAAAAATAAAAGGAAAAATTATTAATATTTTCTGTAGCTGATTAAAAAAATAACATTGATTATTTTCCAGATAACACTTATTATTATTATTATTATTTATTATTATTATTATTATTTATTATTATTAGTGGCCGAATTTTTTTGGTTGGAAATGTTAAATTTTATCAATTGTTGCCTACTTTTTTTAATGATAGGTCTATTATTTCATTTTTATTTATTTATTTAATCTTTTAATGTCAGTGAGAAAATTTAATACAAATTGCTTTTCTTAATTTTTTTCTTCTTTTTTTAACAGAAGATACAGTAAAATAATGTTTGGTTTTTTTTTCCATTTTACTTTTCTTAAAATATTCTGTTACTTCCTGTAAAAAGTCACGGAAAACGGATGAGTTTTCTTTGCATTAATTTCAATATTTAGTGCTGCCATCTAACGACTACATTATAAATTATAAGATTACTTCCTTATGTTATCAGTTTTATTTCTTTCCTGATTGTTTCGTATCTACAACATTTTTTACTTTCTTCTATATTCATTAGAAGAAAGTATTGTATTAGTAAAATTTTTCAACTTCTGGTTTTTGACATTTTTATACGTTTGAAGAAGTCAAACGTAGCCCTGAATGCTTTTTGACAATTTTTGAAATTTTTCTGTGTGTATGACAAAAATATTGTGGTAGCTCTAAAATAAGAACTAATGCACAGAATACCTTTAAGTTGTGTATTTAATTTCAAATTGACATAAATTGCTGCCTATCAGCTTTTGGTGCATATGTCTCAATATGTCGTCCTGTCTTTTCGCATTTTTTTTTTTTTTAACTTGGTAATAAATGATAAAATTTTGTACCAATGAGCACAATGAAGATTAGTTTTTACCAATCATTGTGAAATTCAAAAATTTATTTATAATAGCAATTATCAAACAGGATAGACTTTCTGTACACGTGGGAGCATCACTCTCCCTCCCACTGCTCCTTTGGGGCAGTAAATTTTCGATACCATTTATTATTATTATTATTATTGACTCGTTAATATATCTGTGATAATTTGAAATAAAATTATAGAATTTTTTAATTTTACTTTCATTTTCTTTATTTTTTTAATTTCAAAGTAGAAGTCTCATGTATTTAGTTTGGTGATTTTATAAGCTCAGATATAGCTTTCCCGCACGTATGAGAAATTGCAGCATAGGAGTGTCATATATCGGTCGATATAGACCCAAATTGAACCAACATAGTATTTCATAATGGCTTTTTCACATATCAGCATTTGTGCAATTATACAAATAAGAAGCTGAGATATAGCCTTCCTATATATGGGAGAAATAACAGCATAGCAGCGCTACCTGTAAGGCAATCTGCTCCATAAGTCGATATGCACCAATTCATGTCAAGGTGCAAATGAATATAGATTTCTATGAAATTATATGCATTAGTTCTTGACCTAGAACTGCCACAATATTTTTGCGCAGACATGCAGACAAACATGTTATAAAAATGGTTAAATCGTGTTCAGGACATATCAGAAGTGTAAATTCATCAAAAAACGGACGTCGAAAATTTTACCGAGCTAATGCCTTCTTCTATGAATATCGAAGAGAAAAAATGTGCGTTCAACTTTTTTGCGAAAAAGAATTAATGAATTAAGTATTTATTGAAATTTTGAATTATATCTTTTCTTGAAAATGGTATTTATCAATTAATATTTAATATGATTTCTGAAATTAATGTACATTGTGTCCTACTGTTATATTATATAATTTGTGTTACGTTTTATTATACCATTATTATTTATATTGTAATTATTATTTTAACAGTTAACGGATGTCGAGCTTTACCACCTCCAAAAGCTGGCTATCTTGTGTACAGTAATAATCGTTCGGCGCTTTACATGTGTTGTAAAGGGCATGTTTTTAACGATAGCTTATCGAACTCTTTATTATTGAAATGCATCGATGGAACTTACTGGAATGGGACGGTGACACCCTGTTTAAGTAAGATTTGAAAGCTGACATTTTGTATCTTTGTTAATGAAATTTCATATTTTTTTTTTTCTGCTACAGTTTCTGCAAAGGTATTTATTTAATTACTGTTATCTTATGGTGAAAGATAATTTTTGAGATAATGCAAGTAATTTATAGAATAAACGTGTGCTTTAAATTTAATTTTCTTCCCAATTCCCGAAATAATTGTTGTAATTAAGAATTAAGGGCAATAATAAGGCAACAAAGGAATTAATGTTAAATGAAATTGTGATACACATAACCATATACACATAATCATAAGGTAGCATGCACTGCAGAAATATGTAAATTACTTAATTTCATCAATAAATGCGTATGTCCTTATGGAAAAATAAATAAATAAATAAAATGAAGGACGCCCTGGATAAAGAGTGAGTGTTGCTAACTTCTAGGAATTTTTATATCCAATATCCATCACTAATTTTTAATTTTAATGTTTGTGCATTTGTATGTTTGACTACCAAAAAAGATTTTTCAAAATTATTAGTAACTATTAAATGCAAAAGCCCCACCAAATTCCGAACACTGTAGCATACCTACCAACATCCTAAATTTGAATCAGAAGATTTTTAGTACACACCCCTTTTTCCACACCACTTTATTTTTAGAGTAATTATCTCCAAATGTAGTTACGATTAAATAAGTATAAAATTACTCTTAAAAAAAAAAAAAAAAAAAAAAAAAAAAAAAAATGGTGGAAAAAAAATGGCGGGTACTAAAAATCTTCCTATTATTAATGAGATGGTTGGCAGGTATGCTGTGTAGGTAATGTTGCCAAATTTAGGGACATTTTTATTCAATAAGCACCAAATAAGTTTGAGGTGTGATATTTGATATACATAAGAAACGATTAATCTTCGAAATGATTAACCAGCCGTTACGATTAAAAATTAGTGATAGATACTGAAATAGAAAAATCCCTAAAATTGGCAACGTTAACAGTAGATAGTACGGTAATGAAAAGCAAAATAATTGTTCATATAATAATTGTGTAAGATATTTTTTCTTTTCAGGGGATTGATTTAAACTTGACGTCCGAAAATAGCCAGTCTAATGGCTAGTATCTTTATAAAAAAATACATAGGAAATGATTTTATCTGTATAAATGAAGGTAAATGCACTATGGAATGTTGCCAGATTTTGAGACTCTTTTATTCAATAGTCACCAATAACTTTGAGATGTGATATTCTATGTACATAATAGAAGATTAATCGTCGAAGCTATAAGGAAACCGTTACATTTAAAATGTAGTGGTGGATATTGAATAAAAAAAGTCCCCAAATCTGGCAACACTGTCCTTTGCGGATGACATATTAATTAGGGTTCCCAAGACCACGCCTTTTTATAAGCAGAAGCACTCTTCCACTTTAATGTACACTGCACATTTAAGAAGAAATTTATTTTAAAATAATAGTAGTGGAAGTGTGCTTATAAAAAGTCGAGCCGTGTGAACCCTGTTAAGCTTCTCTTGAAATGTAAGCCCCCGTCCAGAGTTCCCAACTTTTATAATTTATTCACGAGAATTTTTAGCCCCGCCTTCTTTTCCGCACCAGAAATTTTGTAGATTATTTCTCTTTAATACACGACAGCAATTAAATAAGAAGAAAATCATTTTTCAAAATTTCCGGTATGAAAAAGAGGCGGGGCTAAAAATGCTTGTGAATAAATTATAAAAGTTGGGAACGCTGCCCCCGTCTTTGAGCGTTCCTTTGAAACAATTAATATTAATAAACAGTAATTTATTTTAAAACATTTAATTAATGTTTATTAGGTAAAAAAAAAAAATAGTATTTGTTACTTATGGGAATTCAAAATAATCCTTTATCAGTGACCGATAGGTTCTGCTCTGGAAGCTCGTCCACGGGAAGTGCCGAGTTCGAACTCAGATTACGCTTATCCTTCTAGACGAGCGAATTTTTCCATAGTTTTCTCCAAAACTCGCTTAAATAAGGGCCGCGATAATCTAGAAAGACACACAAGGAATGCATAACCCTCCCACAAGTAGTATTTCTGACCCCCGGGACTAGTTTCTGGTGTCTCTCCATTTCAAATGAGTGTAATTATCTTGCCCTTCAAAGAATTAATTGATTACATTAACTGTCGATTTCAAAAATATCGAAAGATTTTTATTTTATTTCTTCAAAGGGGAGTTAATGTTATACAAACCTATATAATTAAAAAAGCAGTATTATTCTACGCTGTATAAGTTTTTCTTTCCCTCTTTTTTTTTTTTTTTTTCAGCTTCTTTAAGCTGTGATAATTTAAGGAGCTTTCAAGAATATTTTGTTAATTTAACCCTTTCAGGGGTGATGGTTGCATAGTGCAACCACAAATTTTAATTCAAAATTGCAAAAAACTGTCCCCGAAATTTTTTTTAATAAATTTTTTCTTTTATAGCTTAGACGAATAATTTCATTTATTTCTTCTCTTTTAATATTGTTGGTGATTTCTGGTGGCTGTTGATTTTAAATGAAGAAAATTTGCTTGCCCCTGAAAAGGTTAAAGAGCTCTAAGCACCCTAAAAATTTATTTTTGTTATTGAAGAATTTCGAAGAAGTCCGTGTACGCCTTGATATGTGTGTAAGTCAGCAGATTGTACATAATGATATTATGTTTGCTCATTGAAATAATAAATTATTATTATAAACACATACATAATGTCCATAAATATTTTAATAAACATAACAAGCTTTTAATGGTGCATTTACAAAACAATATTTCAAAATTAAATAGGTGTAATACTTTTGTTTAAAGAAATTACACACATTTTATAATTTTTGTTTGCTTGCTTTTTATTTATTGGTAATAGATCTGATGGCTTTTATAACTAATTTTTTATTTTATAGCTGTAGAGGAAGCTCTGCGATCAAGGAAGAATTTTTCAGGCGATGATATGTATTCGATGGAAAAATCAGATGTTGTAGAAGTTTACCTAAATAAGCATAAATATATAGAAGGTAAATAAATGATTTTTTTTTCTTTCTTGTTATCACTTTTAATAAAACACACACACACACCAAGAAAAGAAGAAAAATGTCCTTTCCACTCAGTCGGAAAAATAAAATTAATTTCTTTTTTCTTATCAAGTAGCCACCATTTAAAAATAAGACGGCGAATTAAGTTATTTAATGAACTTTTTAGAGGCCTTGATATGGGCTGTGTATGTATTATTTGGAGTTTTAAACAAATCAATTAAAAAATAGTTTTTTATATGAATTTTTTTAAGTGGTCGACATTTGCAAACAAGATGGCGGTTAAGTTGGAAATGAACTTATCAAATGAATTTCTAAGTTAAGTTTACTGTCCAGATTTGGTTCCAATTAATTTATTATTTCGAAAGTTAGCGTAATAACGAATTTTAAAGTTGCCGTCTTATTTCAAGTGGCCATCACTTTGAATCAGTAGGGCATATCAAGTTCATTATTAAATTTGGTTGAGACCTTCATATAGGCTTTGCATGCATCGAATTTTAAGTGAATCCGTATTTACATTTATTGAACATGCGAGTTTAAAATTTTCATTAAGATGCGAGTTTAAAATTTTCAAGTAACTGCAACTCGGAAACAAAATAGGAAAACAAGTTGACCAGCGCACTTATCCAAGATATCTATAAAATAAGTTCTCCGTCATACTTTGGCATACCTGCCAACTTACTAATAAATATTCCGGAAGATTTTTAGAACCCGCCCTTTTTCCACACCACTTATTTTTAGAGAAATATTCTTCAAATGTAATTACGATTAAATAACACGAAAGATTGAATTCTTCTGGATATTAATTAGTAAGTTGGCAGGTGTGTACTTTGGTTCGAATTAACTCAGTATTTCAAAATTTATTATGCCTAGCGTAGTCAATTGGCTTTAACCCTAATACCAAGACCCAAATTTATCGTGATGACAGATTTTCAGGTGGCTGCCTAATTTTATGTGGCCGCCATTTTTAAACAAAATGGTGGATCAAATTTATTAAAACTTGGTAGTCCTGATATGGACTATATGGGTGATTGCCAATCTAAAGGGTAGAAAACGAAGACTAATTTGAAAATATAAAAATTTTACCAAAAAAATTTGAAAAAATTCCTTAATTCCTTTTTGACAACTATGAATCTAAATTACTTGATGAGCTATCTCGTTAGCAATTTTTTGGTTGGTAATTAATTAATTTCAAAATTAATGTGTCAACGGAGCGGACATCACTGACCACGGAGTGGACACTTATAAATATCCAAACCTGAAAGTTATTTTGCAGCTGTATCTTTTCATCCTTATTGTTTTACTTGTGTTTTAGAAAATAATCAACAAATATTTTTACTTTAATTCTTTTGAAAAATGAAAATAACAGGAAAATAATTGTTGGTTCCGCATATTCTTTCTTTCTTTTTTTTTTTTTTTTTATGTGATTGATCTAATATGTTGAAGACACTTGTATTTCCTTGCTATTTCATTTCTTATGCTCTTATTATACACAAAGATGTTTCACGCGACTGTTATTTCATCCAATTTTTGCTCCAATTTTCGAAAGCTGTAAACCGAAAGAAGGTTACAATAGTTGAATCAAAAATTGTTCGAAAAACTGGTTTACACGGTGTACAGTACATGTCAAGTCACACCTATTTATCTCTGTTTTAACGGGGACGACATGGGAGAGCGAAGAGGAAAACGGTGAATGAATTCCCGCCGGCGCTGTCATTTATCGGTACATAAAGAGCTTTCTTCTCACTGGTTTATCACAGTCTGACTTGCCAGAAAAAATTGATCGTATTCCCAATTCCTATTACACTGTTTATTGACGTGATTTGAGCCAAATTTACAATTATCTCAAAAGTTGTGTGAAAACGTGTTGTGTGTAATAGGAGAATTAGTCTGTCTCTTGCTCTCTGCATACTTTTCTTTTTTGTTCTTTACGTTTTTCTGTAGTTTGGCTGGGAAGTTTCCTTTTCTTGTTATTTTTCTTATCTTTTTGATTTTCAACTCCACCTAATTTTCTTTTTGACTGAGTTTGAGCGAAGGTTTGTGCACATTTGTTTGTCCTGCATTGGGTTACATGCGAATTTCCATTTTTCTTGAACAGCATAATAAATTTCTGCAAAGAAAATAAATATATATTTTAAGTATTGTTTATATATATATATATATAAAAAAGTTATTCAATTAATAAAAATACAAAACAATTTTAGTTTTGCTGTAAAACAAAAATATTTTTATTTATTTTTTCTTCTGAAACTAAATTTAATTATATTTTTGCAATTATTTTTTCTAAAGTGTTATGTCCCCTTTTCTACATTTTACCTTTAAAATTAAAAAAAAAAAAAAAACATGTAGTATACATCATCCTTTTGCATTACTCTGTAAACAACACTCATAAAACTGTTCTTAAAATTATATTAATACGAATTCTGTTGTTACATTTAAACCATGAAGAGAAATACTTAAGAGTTCAGTAAAAAATAGCAAATACTGTTTTAAAGACGTTGAAATGACATTTTTAGAAAATCACGAATAAAAATATAAAAGTTAGGGGGAAAATATATTTCCATTGCACCTTAAGCAATCAGTAGGCTAAAAAAAATAAATAAATAAATAAATAAATAAAGGGATAAAATTTATTTATCAAATTTATTTAGATTATTTTTCAAATGTATCTATTTTTAAGATTAATTTTGAAAGTATCCACTCCGTGGAAAGAAGTGTCCACTTCGTGATCAAATGATGTCCACGGAGTGGAAGTCCACGGAGTGGACAGAATGTCTGATTTTGAATTTTAAGGAACAAAGCAACAACGTCAGGAACAATTTAACTTTAGTGTTGAATTAAGTCTTATAATCATTAATTGTAATAATAATTAGATAATAAATAATCCTTATAATTACTTGTATACTTCTGACCACGGAGTGGACTGATGAGATAGCCAAACAGAGGTATCACAGATGAAATCTATTTTAACAGAACGAAATAAAGCATTGAGTTCAGCACATGTAGGTAAAAACAAAGATGGCTTCCCCCTCTTTCTTCTCAGTTACACACTGGTGACAGACAGTGCCATCTGCTGAACTTTATGGGAAATTAAATAGTTGTCCACGGAGTGGACGCATTTTATTAGGGACATTTGTTATAAATTAATTAAAAAAACAAGATTCATTTTATAACTCTATAATTTAATAAATATATTTTTAAGGATAATTATGTCCTGCTTAAATCAAAATGTAATTAAAAAACATTAATATTAAGCTTGAAAATAATGCTATATTCTGCAGACTTCCCTTGGGGACAGTCCACGGAGTGGACATTCCAGGTTTTATTGATCGAGTTCTAAGAAAAATAAATAACATTAAAAACTTTTATAATAATATTCAACTAGAGAAAATCGTAAGAAATAGCCTAGTTGTAAATTTTTTTCTGATTGAAAATATTTTCTATTTTTGAGGGCTAAGGGACATGGTTTCTACCCCTTATGTTGGCAATGACCCATATATACATCGAAATTTAAGCAAATCTCATTTTACATAACTTTTTATGATGTGAGAGTTTGTAATTTTCAAGTGGCCGCTACTTGGAAACAAAATGATGAAGCAAGTTGCCCAGCGAACACATGCACGATACTTATAAGTTCACTGTCCAATTTTAGTTGGAATTAATTCAAAATTTAAAAAGTTATAATGATGGCCAATTTTCGGGAGTTGCAGCGCTCCTACTTATATACGATCACTTTATTTCACTGCCACCACAATTTTCAAAAAGAAAATTTCATTGACATTTTAAATGCTATATAATAGCATAACCTCCAAGAAAATTTTCTTTTTAAAAATTGTAATGACTGTAAAATAAAATTATCCAAAAGAGTAGGATCACTGCAACCCCTGAATTTCAAGTGCACTTTGAAACAAAATGGCAGTTCAAGTTCATTGATAAATTTGGTGGAGAGCCTTATATATAGGCTGTGAATGTATCGAAATTTAAACAAATCCTGTCTTAAATCCGTGTTTTACGATACGAATTTGAAATTTTCATGTAATTATCACATGGAGACAAAATGGCGGAACAAGTTGCCCAGCGAACTTCATCCAAGATATTTGTAAGATAAATCCACTTTGGTTCGATTTGATTCATTATTTCGGAAGCTATTTTGTGGAAGACAAACTTTCTATGATATATATATATATATATATATATATATATATATATATGGATAGATAGATAAATAGACAGATTATAGATGAACTAAGTGATTGCAAAAAGACCAATTGCTAAAGAAATCAAGTAAAAGAAAGAAAGAAAATGATAAAATCTGGCAGAGCTAAAATTCTTTAATTTCATCGTTGAATTATATTCTGAGATATATTACATGTAATAATGAACATTACAGATAGAATTTAATTATTTTTCTTCTTTAACAGAAATTTTGATTCCCGTTGCCTGTGTCGTAGGACTTGTGTTTGGAAATTTAGCCATAATACTTGGAATTCAAAAATACAGAAGGTAAGTTACAGATACATTTGTATTCTTTATTTCTCACTTTATTATTTTTGTTTTATTTCACAAAAGAAAAAAAAAATCCCTATTTTAATAAAAGTTTAATTTTTTGCAATAAAAATTCGCCAATTTCGGGCAAAACATGTTTTAAATTATTATTTAAATGTTCACAAATAAGTGTAAAGCTAGACCTCGAATTAAATTAGTTTTTTTTTTTTTTTTTTTCCCTCTATTAAATCCGATTGCCCATTGCGTGACACTAGTGCGACGTAAAAACCCAACCAACCCTATTAAATCTGTAATTTTGAACTGGAAGACCGCTAACTTGCAAATTATAAAATACCAACACACAGATGGACTCGAATTTAATTAAATACTATTTTTTTTCTTTAAAATCAGTAATTTTCAACCTAATTTGGAGATTTTTGGACTGGGAACTCATAAACACTCTTTAAAGCCAATTTTTAAAATAAAATCAGTTTTGTTAAAATCGGTTGAAAACTCTCTTAAAAAAAAAAAAAAAAAAAGCCAATTTAAATTAAAAATCATGTGACTGATCATTTAAGATATTTTGGAAGTTCGACAGACATTGCTTTATTCATTTACGATGTCCTTTTCAAACGCAAACACACCATATTGTAAAAGAAAACATTTAAAACTAATAGTGTTTTTCGCTGATTTAATGTTTCGAATAATAAGTCAGAAGGCTTGACTGGCTCGAAGACTCAACAAAATGGGAAGGGGGGGGGGATTCAAAAGACATAATTTAACAGGAATTGCTACGGCTTATTTTTCCTTTAAAGAGAGAAAAAAGAAGGGGGGGGGGGGTTACTAGATTGCATGCATTTCCACTAGAAAAATAAAACTGCTGAATTGTGTCTCAGAATGTAGTAATCTGTACAGAATATCATCTCAAAAAACCAGCTCTAATATTCTTTTTTTTTTTTTTTTTTATGTCTGGAGCGACTATTCAGGTCATTTAGTATTTATCATATCAGGTAGGGCATATAAACAAAAGTAAAAATTATAATAAAGTGTGCGTCTATTTCTTCATAATTTTGTATGTTTGTACAATCAATCAAAATCTATTCCCATTCCTTTACACATCCCTTAAGAAACACTATAATAGAAGAGCAAGTAATTTCAGGGATGGAACACGGGCGCAGAATTCATACCACTATCGAAGTAAGAAAATTTTCTGCTTCTTAAATCAACGATATTATAAGTAGAGAAATTTCTTAAACGGATTCCGGTATGAATTCTGCGCCCGTGTTCCATCCCTGTAATTTATAGCATTGATCAAACGATGCTGTAGCAAAATTCTACGGGATCTCCCAAAAATTCTGATGACGAACTTTTAAAGTATTACTTCCCAGACATATGTTTAGTTTTAGAAGAAATTGTTAATAAATATAAACCCATAATTTTATAATCATTTTACTATTGCATTCAATATAAATGCAATTTATAACAGTTTTGGAAAGTCTGAAATTGAGATCTTCAAAATTGGAAGTCAGCAAGTACATAATACAATTAAACGATACAAGGCAGAGCTGCCAACCTAATCCGGCAAATTGCTAGTACCGCCCCTTTTTCTACGCCACTTAATTTTTAGAGTATTTGTTTTCTTCATTCATCTTAAATATATTTGAAGAGAATTACTCTAAAAATTAAGTGGTGTACAAAAAGGGGCGGCACTAACAATTTGCCGGATTCGGTTGGCAGCTCTGCAAGGTATTTAGTAATACAGTAGAGCACCGATTATCTGCGAGCAGATTATCCGCGAATGCGAGAGCTACGAAAATAAAATTTAACTTCTAACCTCCAAAAAACCCAATTTTAATCCAAGCCAACAACAGGGAAAATACAATAGGTTCTACAGTGCGAAGGTTGAAAATTACCGACATTTATAATGCGATGCCCTTGCCACCCAATTCCACGGATAATCGGTGCTCTACTGTATTTCCAAAGACCTTGTAGTGACTGGCTGTGCCTTGTTTTCACATTATGCTTAATCATAGTACATTTAAGTTTTATGGGAATGCACAGGAACTCAATTCCCATACTTCTTTTATTTCAGTGAATTTTTACATGCTAGACGGAATGCATGGGAGCTCATTAATATTGCGTACTGTAACTCATGAGGGCTATACTTCCGAAAAACCAATGTCGCCGATTTGTTATTTTTCTGCCTTACAATTCTTATTAGTCTTTTCTCATGGAAAATACCTATATCTGTAATATGATTTGGACGCAACCCTTTTTCTTTATTTATTGTAACTGAAAATTTCGATTTTCTAGTGTGAATAAAGTAGGTAGAGAAGCAGGGCAAGTTCTAGTCTTTATTCGATGAATATTCTTGAAATAGTCCAATAAAACTCTCAAATCAATGAATATTCTCGAAACAATCCAATAATCTTTCTATACTTATGAAAATATGTATACAATTTGTGCTACATAAAATGCTTATCCAATTCGAACACATTTGAACGTTTTTTAGACGCTTTCATGTTCACTCACATGTATGCTTACATCACTATCACTGTAAAAAATAGCTAAAATGAATTTGTGATACTTGATAATATACAGCTATACCAAAATCTAATAATTGGATTTTTTCTTTTTTTCCACAATTACAATATTTTTCTTTAATACATGTCTAGAATGGAAAAGGTAAAAAACTGCTTGATTTTCAAGTATATGAATTAATGTTATATCTTTAAAATGTTTGATAAAAATGAACTGTAAATTAACATGTGCATTATATCTTAAAATAATAATAGGTTAAGAATATGTAACGTAATAACATCAGTTTACTTTTAATTTACTGATTGGTACTAATCGCTAATTTGCTTGGAATAATAATACCAGGGTTGATAGTGATCAAAAAAATTTAAAGCTGTCTATTCAGAAAAAAAAAAAAAAAAAAAAATATATATATATATATATATATAAATATATATGTATACAGTAATCGCCGCTTAATAAAGTCACTGGTTAATAAAATCAGCCGCTTAATCTGATCAAATCGCCAGGACCGGAATCAAATCAATACAAACAACTTTTAAAGCCACCGCTTAATAAAATCAGCATCGCCGGTTAATAAACTCAAAAATATCTCCTCAGCAGCCAAAAATATCATTTATGCATACAATTTTTTTTTTTACACTTTTTTTTTTCTTTTCGAAATAGAAATAGAAATTAAAGCACATAACAAACCCTCCGTTATCGCTCATTGTCGAAGATTTTACACTTGCAGCACAGTTACAAATTAAACACGCTAACGCATCTCCGTAATAATTTCAAGGAACATATTCTTCAAAGCGCAGTAATAAAATACAAATTTGATTTGAAATTTTTTTTTTTTTTTCTAATTATTAAAAGGCAATTTCTAGCTCTTATTTTGAAATTACTATCATTCATGAGGTTTAAACGGAAAGATTTTAAATTTATAAGAAAAGCGTGAACTTTTGGTAAGGTAATGATGATTTTCCTCTAACGAAAGTGCACGGGAACTTAGAATACGTTTACTTAAATCGAAGAAAAAATAAATTAATTATCTACCAAAAATTAATTAATATTGTTTACTAATTCCATTATTCGTTACCTTTTGAAGTTTCTTTCGAAATTCAGGGAAGTAATACCTTTTCTTTAAGAGCAGGAACGTTCGCCGGATATAAAAATCAGCCGCTTAATAAAATCACTTTGGCTCAGAACGAATGTGATTTTAATAAGCGGCGGGAACTGTATATATATATATATTGAATGTTTTTGATAGTTTATTGAAAATAGCTTGCTTTCTAATCTCTAATAAAACATTTTAGTTTGTAGCAATAAGTTCAAATTCAAAATGAAGACGAAACAGGCACACATTGTATGTATAATGCATAAGAAAAAAATGTATACATACATTCATGTATAAAATAATATTTAAGAAAATCTGATGTATAGTTCAGAAAATTTTGTTTTGCTCAGAATCAATCTGAATAACACTACTCCACAACAACTCATTTATAAAGCTGCACGAAGCAATAAAATTTGATAGGCAATCATAAATTTTAAATATTTTTAGTCAGCTCAAAAATTTAAAACAGACTAACAAAAGGAGCCCAATCGTTGCTAGTCGAGTTCAGAACGCTTGATTGTAAAGCTATGAGTACACAGATAATGAACATATGATAAAAGTAACTGAAACAGGAGGTTCCTGCTAAGATGTTTGGGAAGGAAGATCAGTACTTCTGAGTTTGCAACCTCTAAAACTTGAGTTACCATGCATGCAATATCTCACAACCTTACATCATGATGACTAGATTTGGTCTCTAACAGCTATATTGACTCACCTGCATCTCCTCTGTGTAAAAACTAAAGCAATTGATTTTTATATCGGTTGGTTGGGTTTTACGTCGCACAGATGGGCAATTGGCAACGGTCTGGGACTCACCCCTAGAGGATTTTTATATCGGACATGAACCATTTCCACTGCAGGCACATGTCACGATAAAGTTGCATTTCTCCTCTTTTGATATTCCTCTCCCAGTATCTCAGCAGAAACTACCCGTTTTAGTTACTTTTTTCACATGTTCATTATCTATGCACTTATAGCTTTCCAATGATATATCGCATCTTCATCCCTGGATGCTATGGCAGACTCTCCTCGTTAAAAGTATATATGCATCTCTCCCCTTCTTATTCTTGTTAATAGCGTTTATAATTTATAATATTAATAACGTTTTTACTAATACTATTATTATTTTTTTCCATTACTTACTTTTTTTTATTTGTTTAACTTTAGTACATGATCAGATTAAATCATTTCGAGCACACTTACATGCTTGTATTTCAGTTTGAATTGAAGTAACATATCAGGATAGCAAAATTACAGATATCGCAAATATGAAATTACCAGTAATTTTTTTAATTAAAAAGTTATCTTTTAATTTAAAATTTACCTTATTTATATTTGGATATTTCAATATTCTCTACGAAATAAATATTTCATTGAGATTATTTTTGGGGTTTGGAATGTCATTTCCTCTACGGGGTCATTTTTTACACTTTAAGGTTGCCCAATATACATTTCCCTTAAAAAAAAAAAAAAAAAAAAAAAAAAAAAAAAACTGAAATATAGAAAATTAAGTAAAAGTTGAAAATAATTGATTTAAGTTACTTTACGCCCACCTACCAATACCTGTAATGCCATTGTGTGAAGGAAATTAGTCATATTTGATTATAAAATAAAATATTCAAGTATAATTCTTTAATTAGCAAATACATAATGGTGAAAAATTATGGCATCTTTTCTATAAGAAACTTGGACAAAAACTATTTTACCAAAACACACAAATGCAGATTTTTAATTACTGTTAGTTGCTAATTGTCAATTGCATGGTACTGAAGACTTTTTCATGCTGCCATATAGAATTCATCGCTCCAAACAGCAGTTAAGAAGACAAGGGGCAAATTTAAGACAGAGAATAGATTTTAGATAATTTTCCTTAACAATATTAGATCAGAGATTATTTTTTGGGGAAAATATAAATTTTGTTAAGAGAGTGGAATGTTAAATCACTAGAAATTTTTTACCACTACTATTTCTAAGATTTAAAAAAAATACATAAACTGTGTATTTATCTGACCTGATTACAAATTCAAATAATGATATAATGGATACTTGAAAAATAACTAGTTCATATATCAAGAAAAATCTTTAATTTATTTCAGTTTATTATAAAAAGTTGAAAAAAAAGTTAAGAGAAGGTTTATTCATTATTATTTTTATTATTTAAATATTTTGATTTGATTTTATTTTTTTTTTATTTTTTTTTTTTTATTTACATAACATATGAAGAAATTTTCATTTAATTCTAAAATTTTCATTTGATGTATTTTGGCTGATCTTTATGTTTTTTGGCGTGCTGAAACCAAAACTGAAGCCAGTTTTTCTCTATCATGTATAGATTTTTGTGAATACAGGGTGTCTGCCAACACAATTTCTTCTGTGACTCTTCCATCAATATAATTATATAGTAATTTTTATAGTATATTTCCATGATTAATTATAAATAATCATGAAAACTACCAAAAATGAAGAAATTTTGTCAATAGTCACCCTGTATTCACAAAAAACTATATGTGATAGGAAAAAAAAAAAAAAAAAAAAACTAGCTTCATTTTCGGTTTTACACCATAAAACATAAGTATCAGCTAAAATTATCAAATCAAATTTTGCCAACATTATTTTTGTAAGCCTGTGTTATTATACAGCGTTAATTTTTCCCCTCTATATCACTAATGACGAACTTCAGGATAGATTTTGTTTTGGGAACATATTACCTTTTTACTGGCAAAATGAATATTTGCATTGAATCAACTTTCTATTGACCTTATAGACCTAAATGAAAATCGAGCATTATTAATATACTAATCCTTATTTCATTTTTTAACTTGCATAACCTGTTTTCTTTATTATTTTTCTATTTTGTTTGTGCTTACATGTCGATACTTGTGCTATAGTTTTATGCAATTTTTCAATACCAGAAGTAAGTCATCTAAAAGTAATTCTTTCTTACAGAAAAAGAAAGTCTAACACACCTCACCACAATGGCAGAATGGTAACAAAAAGAAAATCTTCCACTCCATCAAATACAGAAGTGCCTCAAACTCTCCATGTTCCTGTAACAGTGCCCGTAGATTCAACTATTCCTCATAAGGCACCTATACCAACTCTTCATCAAGCGCCTGTTGTGCGACAAGCTCCAAGAGTTCTTATGACGGACTTATAGTATTTTGTGATCATAGATACTTCTGTCTAGAGAAGTATCTATCTCTATATTCATAATGGCTGACGACCACTATCTTGTAAGCCTTACTTACAAAGCAGATCTGTAGGTTGTTTAATGCCAAGCAAAGATTTTATAATTCATGACATTCATAAGCATAGACTGATTCAACATGACTGCCAGCTAATAATTTTTTATTGTAAGTATGTTTGTATATAGCGTCTCCGACTGAAAAAGAACAAATGGAATAATACTTGAAATTTAAAAATTTTCATTTTGCCAAACTATGTGCTTCATAAGAATAAAAATTCATATGAAAGGGGAGGAAACCCTCTTTAGTGTTTCAAGTTGTAATTAGGCAAGTTTCTACAGCCTGCTTTTTATTTTTGTATATCATATTGAATTAAATTTTGCAATATATTATAATTTAAAATAAAAAATTTTGTAAAGTTCATATAAAACAAAGTAATTACAAGATAAGCATCACAACGTGATGTTAAAAATTTCCTGCTTACAACAGTACCAGCTGCCGGGGCAAAAAGGCAACTAGTGGCAAAGAATTATGAATAAAATATTTTTTTACCACACACAACATATGAACACAACATCTACCTTACAGTAAATGTTGTGTTCATATGTTGACCTTCATAGTACCTTAGAGTAAACTTAATGTCCACAAAATTACATCCTCTAACTAAGCAAAGTAATAATAGCATCCTTTTTTTCTTTTTTTAAATATTTCCTTATGAAATATTTTTGTGGTCATTTTCAGTCGCAAATAGAGGATTATCAAGAGGACACCTGTTGCCCACTTTGTATAGGGTTTGGCATAAACTCATACATGCCAACACTTTCATTTATTCTGGAGCATTATTATTAGTACCAACAATCTTTTCACATTACTTTATTTGTTGGGAAATTTACTTCAATATGTATTTACAATTACTTAAGTAGAAAAATATCCTTCAAGAAAAGTGGCATGAAGAAAGGGCATGTACCAATAATGTTGGCATGTACGTAAACTTAGCAAACACTGCCAGAAACATATTCATATAAATATTTTTGGAATGTTTCAGTTATTTTATAGAACATTTTTGCCAACCATAATGATTCATGCAAGAAAATTATATATATCTTTCATTCCCCCATTAATATATATATATTTTATCATTACCTCTTATTTATTCATCCTAACAATTATAGATTTAGTGTCCATAAACGTTTAAAGTTTTTTTTTTTTTTTTCCCAAAATAAAAATAAGAACATCTTTTATAGCAAAAAAAAAAAATCGATACATATAGATGGATATCAAATGATTTTTGTTTTCTTTTGGACTAGTCAAAAGTTTTTCAATTGAAAGTTTAATTATAGTTTTATGCCACAAATGAAATTTGTGAAATATTTTGTATATTTTATAAAAAAGCATATATTGAATTTAATATGCGACAAATTTTGTATATAAGTTATAATATTAGAAAAAAAAAATTGTGAATGTTGTTAAAGAATATATTATTATAAGAATGTGAGTGTACATATATTAATTTAAATTACTTGTCGAATGATTGTGGTGAATGTAAAACGGTCATGATCGCACCTTTGCACAATTGTGATGTGATAAATTCTTCATTTTTCACTTGTAAATATACCATGTCATCTTTTGTACATTTTACCATTTGAATTCTTTACATTGAAAATAAATTGCTATTTATAAAGAATTAATTTTTTCTTTTCATTGTGTTTACATTATTCACTAGACTGTCACCAGAACAATTTTTGGAAAGCATTTAAAATAGATCATATTAGATATATGAAAATATATTGTGTTCTTGCAAATACTACATAGGTATGGGTTTGTAATAAAGTCCTGCATTGGGTCAAGTACTTGTGGGTTGGGTGCAGGTGAGGTTTGCATTAATTTTTAACCCATGTGTCCATAACATGAGTTTAATTACAATTACATAAATATTAATGCTTAACGTTTAAAACTTTATGTGAAAATTATTTGACTTCCAATGTATATTTTCATAATTATTTTACTTTTTTTTTTTTTTTTTTTTTTTTTTTTTAATTGCTACTTTTTTTATTATTAGATTTTTTTTTTTTTTAACTTACAAGGAAACATTCAAACGGTGTAGTCTTCAAAAAATATTAGAAAAAATATGCGATTCTACTCTTCCTAAAACACCAGAAAGTGAAAAAATTATCGGCTGAAATGAATTACAGTGACCACAAAAAATTATCAAAATTAAGCATTTTTGGCGATAAGTTCACTAGCACCAAGATTGCCGTGTACGAACAGAACTGTGTTTTGCTTCTCCGCCAAGTACTCAAAATCAATCGCCTAAAGGTGTGAAATCGTCAAATATGCTTAATTTTGATGATTTTTTGTGGTCACTGTAATTCATTTTAGCCGATAATTTTTTCACTTTCTGGTGTTTTATGAAGAGAAGAATCACATACATTTTTTCCAATATTTTTTTAAGACGACACCTTTCGAATGTTTCCTCGTCAGTAATATTTAATTTTTCTGATAGATCTGTTCAACAATAAAACTTCATTTTATGTAAAAAAATTTTAATCCAGTATCTTATAACAAATTTAAATTAGTTTACAGTGGATCACAAGTCAGGTTCTAAAAAGCAGTGGATTCAGGTTCGGTTGCGAGTAACTATTATCCAACTCACGCAGGATTCTAGGACTCAAAGATTTTAATTATGTATACTTACAGGGGTAGTAGTTGTCCAGAAATTTCTATAACCCTTTGAGTGCTATGAACGCACATATGCGTCCAGCGAAAATCATTAATATAGACTATGGACGCACATACGTGCTTAGCAGATGTTATCAGTATGGACTATGGACGCAAATATGCGCCCGGCAAAAATGATCAGTGTACTATGCAACACTCGCATAAAGCGCGTCCGCAATAAGAGTGAGACAACTCGTCAGCGCCAACCGCGCGCCGTCCGCATAGGCTGCGAGTATTCAGCACTCAAAGGGTAAAAAAAAAAAAAATTTGTCCTGAAATGTCCTGCATTTTCACTTAATGGCCTGAAATTTCAGTAAAATTCCAAAACTCTTCATTTTTCCTTCAACAAGAAAGATAATCTCAAATGATAATGTCAATGTTTACCTCTTAATCAAATTTATTAAAAATTTTTTAACTTCATCTCACAGTAATGCAGTGCCTGAGAGAGGATTTTCTATCTATATAATATTTCTCTAATGTGAACTAGTTACAATTATTTTTTGTCGAAACGATAGGATAGTGGTGAAATTAATAAAATATCCGAGGATTAAAAAAATATTTAAATATGAACAAAAGCACGTGGACTCAGCTCAATGAACTAATAAGAAAAAGTGACGACATTTGTATGACGACATTATTTTTTGGAAAAATGTACTTTTAAATGTTGCTTCTTCAGAATCTTTGTAAGCATCATTTTAAACCTAGCATTATTTTAAAGATATGAATCATCATCAGAAATTGACTAAAAACGCGTTCATATAAGGTATAATCAAAATAGGTTTTATTTTTTTTTCTTTTAACAAAAAATTATGCCAAAATAAATAAAATGTCATTGCACTCTTGACGATAAAAATTTAAAAGGCATCATGGGAGTTCTTTAATAAAACTGTACTGACTGTGGAAATATGAAAACTGGGTTGTCAACCATGAATTTTATTTTGAAACTTTTCTTTGAATGATTCTGGTTTCACTATACGCAAGCGAAGTGTGACGCCACTGATCGTCGTTGGGGCCAAGTAAAAGATTTCCTATATTAATCATCCATTGGATTTTTTGTAAAATATTTTTAAATTTGAGGAAAATTATTTTCCGATTTTAATTCCCATATTTGGGTATAATTACAAGTTAGTTATCGTGCATATGGGTTAGATTAAGTTATTTTGCTGTCAAATTGACAAAATTTTAATTTTAAATTTCAAAACTCTGTCGTCCTTGGCATTTTTTGTATTTGACAATCAAAAGCGTAATACGAAAATATACATGCCAGATGTATATTTTCATAATATGTATTGTATGAAATATAGTTTCATATTATACATTGCTCTCTTAATATAAGTTGTTAAAATAACCATGATTTTTGAAAGGAATATGTTCACCAGATAATTAGGTGATATTTTTTTCCCCGCCAAGGATGACAGATATCAAATCTATTCCGCTGCAACATATTAGTATCTTATATCAGATACTTTATTGAGACATTTGAAAACAAATTTGACTTCAAATTATGATAGAATATTTATCATTTTTCTTTTAATTAGTAAATTAGTTGAATATTTATTGTGTAAATATCATCTTTTGAAATGAAATGTTTATGCTTTCAATCGAATATGGAAAATAGCCATTTTTTTTCTAGAGTTTTGAAATTTAAAATTCAAATTTCATCAATTTTACATAAAAAATAACTCAATCTACATAGATAGCAACTTATATATAACTATACCCAAATATGGGGATTAAAATTGGGATTTCCTAAATTTTTAATAATTTTTTTTTAAAAATCCAATGGACAATTAACATAGGAAATCTTTTACCTGGCCCCACGGACGGCCAGTGACGTTATCACTTTGCTTGCCTACTGCACAATATTTATTTGGTTATAATAACAATTTGGCTTTTGGTAAATTAAAATTTTAATTAGGTGGTGAAATTGTATAATATTTATGAATTTCAAATTTTAAAGGTAAATAAGAAAAGAAATAAAGTGCAAGGGGTTTGCTAGTACTAAATATTAATTTTAATTTACCTTAATGAATATTGATGTGCCAATATATCTACAGGTTTTGCTTACAAATAATACAAATCTTTTAATTTAAGAAAAATAATTTACATTTAATAAAGTAAACATGTAGTGTTAAAAAAAAATTTCGGTGACTCATCTTTATCACTCAATTGGTTGAGGCACATTTGAAGTTCAGAAATTTTAATTTACAAACAGGACTTTTTTATGTCTAATTTTTAAACTGTATTACTATTAATACTTTTCTTCCAATTTGCCCCACAATATGATAAGACCAACTGGCTTCACAAGGTCCCACTAAATGACCTTGTGCAAAGTTCGATAATTGCTAAAAATGTACTCTCCAGTGTTGCCAACACAAACTTTTTTTCTCTGCTAAAAGTACACATGAAAATCCGCTAAAAATTCAATTGCCCATAGTGTAGCACCAGTGCAATGTAAAATCCAATCCGCTAAATTTAGTGGAAATTCTGCTAAATTAACAACGCTGGTACTCTACTTCAACATCCAGGCATTGTAACAACTTCAAAATCTTATCAGGTTCAGTTATCCGACCCGTGATTGCATTAATTTTATCCCTAATCCTGACTATAATTTGCCTATTATACTCTGTTTTAAAATAATTGTTCAACTGTTGGTCCAGAAATTAACCTCACATCTATATGTACTTCATCCAGTTAACATATGCAAATTTCATGATCGTTTGCCAATTCCTTTTCTGTGTTCTTTTTTCAATTCCTAGAGCTATATCTACAGTTTTCAACTTTTTATGTATTTTTTCAACCTTGTGATAAGAAATAATGTTTTCCCTTTTTTTTTTTTTTTTTTTTTTTTTAAATACATGAATTTATCATGTGATAAATGAGTTTTTAAGAAAATAACTTATATTGACAGTCATAATTCTTGAGTAAAAAAGCAATATTTTTTTATTTTTTACAATCAATATAATTCATGCTAATAACAAATAAAAATATCTAAGTTTTACATAAATATCATTACTCTAAGCATTCAATTGATTTCAAAAAATATTTTGATAGTACAGGATTCAAGAAACTGGTGGCACTTAAGATAGTATTAAACAAATCTTCTAATTCACACTACAAAAAACTGCAACATCTTACACTACATTGATTGAGAAATCATTTTTAAGTATTTCGTTAACGAAGAAAAAGAGTAAAAAATTACTGCAATATCACAACAAAACACAAGATAATGGAATTTTTATTGCTGTAATCGTTAAGAATTTTCATGATCACCAGGTATACCCTGAGTTAAATGAACACATAAATATGAGCAATGTATGAATTGTTTGAATTATAAATTAATTTTCCACACTTCAAATCTTAAACATACAACATTTTTATAAATAAAATCAAAAGCAAACAATCTATAAATTTAAATAGACCTAGAGAAAGAGTTCTGTTTAAATTTTAATTACATGACAAGTTTTTGAAAAATAATAATAAAATCTTTTTACATTCCACAGCTTTAAATAAAAAAATTCGTTATCAATAAAGATGGTATCAGATATATTCAAAATACTGTTGCCATTATTATAACCACATTCCTTTTCTACAGAGAAAAAGTTATAAAAATTTTATTTCAATCTCAAATTATATTCATATTTCATTATTCACACACTTCTTGATTAATAGTTGCATGGTGCTGAATAAAAGGCAGCATCTGTTTACCATACTTGAAAGAGGAAAAGAATATCTAAATTTTCTACTACCTTACCTAGTATGAGGGCAAAATTAAAAACTGGTAGATGATTCATTGTCTATGAATATCAAGGTTTAATTTATCATTGTTATTTTCTGATTAAAAGTAGTAAGTATAAAATAATCACTGTCACCTGTACCAAAACTTGAATAACAAAAATCCAAGCACAATTTGTAAAACAATTTAATAAAAATCATATTAACAAACACTAATCTTGTTTTGCTAGTAAATATTATAAACTGAAGCAAATAGCTTAATACTGCTTTATGAGAAGAACAATAAAGACATAAACAAAGAAGTAGTTAAAAGAAGAAGAAAAAATGACATTACAAAATAAATATTATATTCAATACATTATTATTTTTTCTATGTTAAAAATAAATAAATAAAACTCCTTATAAGACGATAAATATTATTGAAACATGTGCAGTTAATAAAAAGATAAACTATGAAACTTTACACAGAGTCATAAACATCAAAAGCCAAAATAATTCATTACTATTTTATAGAGTGCAAAAATGCAGAACAACTTTATGCAAAAAAAAAAAAAAAAAAAAAAAAAAAAAAAAATCTACATGGTTAATTTAAATTATTTATAACAAAAACTTCTAGGATGCCTACATGTTTTACATAAATATAATACTGTAAAACAGCTTAAAAAATAAATAAAATATAGTCTATTCCCATAGTAATGTCAATGCCTAATAATATTTTTTTTTATATTATTTCAAAAAATAAAAAAGTAACATTTTTCTTTCAATAAATTGTTTAAAAAACTTACAAAAGTTAAAACAATAGTAATGAAATTGTGAAAAGGGTATTTTATTTCAGAGAAGCATACATGCATTTTACAAACACACATTCATGATTGTGCTTTTTGGAAAGTAGACGAACATACTACATTTATTATTATTTTTTAAATTTCTTATTTGAACTTAAGTTTAAAAATATAATTATGCACTCAGAAATAAACCTTATCATTAATATTTATGATCATCATAACTGAAAAACAAGCTAAAAATTTATAATTATTTAATTTAATAACTTAGCAGATATATTGGAGATTAAAATCAAAAGATAGTGACATGTACTTTTTGTATAATTTTGCTACAATTCAATGAAATTTTCCTGCTTAAGGTTTTAACTGAATTAAAGAAAATGTTTTAAATTGAAAAAATCTGTGAAGAGTAGTTAAGATGAAAGTTTATATATTCATACAAACAGGATGCTAAAAACAAGTATATGTATTAGTCAAAATACAAGGTTCTTAAAGCAAAATTAATAAAATGGGCAAATAGATTCCAAGATTTCCCTCAGAGTAAGGTTGTAGCCAAGGGGGATGGATGGGTTGGGGTTCAAACACCCCTTTAAATTTTGAGTTAAACTTCATTCTCAACAATATGTACTAAAGTTTTCACATATGAACATCTTTTAAAAAAAATTTCTGGCTATGGCTTTGACTCAGAGGTAAAAAATAAGTTTCTATTAAGTAAGAGTATATAGATTCATCACTTAAATTATCCATGTTTTCAATAAATAAATACATAATATGAAACTTTTTTGGGTGAAGAAAATATTAGGAAATAAATCTCTTTGGACAATTGTTTAATTTGGATTTTTAAACAAGAATTTTTTTTTTTTTTTTTTTTTAATAAAGAAATAAATAAAAAGGAAACTATTATTTATAAACTAGAAAGGCAATCTAGAATTTATCCATAAAATAAGAATTGATACTTCAGATTTACAAAAAATGTGAAGAAATTTATTTATTGTATGCCAAAATATAACATTATAAATCATAGAACTGCAATTTGGTTTAGAATCTTTCATTTCATTACTAATCATTTAATTATTTTTTAGAATCAAACAAACCCAATCTAATATTTTTCAAGTTTCAACATTAAATCACTTATGAACATTCAGAAAAACAAAAAATAGTTATAAATATACCATATACACTAACAGATTACATTAAACAACCAAGAGGAGTGGGCTTTTTATTTACCTTCAGAAATCACAAGTCTGAATAAAGTTACTCAGTACAATCAGAGCACTTATTTTCATGCATATCACAGATTATTCAATACAGATAATTAATTCTTGCTCTTTAAAATGTAGAGAGATTGAGCATAGAGGATATTAACTGCATATTAAAACAATAGAGCTTTGATAACTCAATACAACAAAAGATGGGAAAATAAATAATTTTAAGGAGAATGAAAGGTTTTACTTATTTTTTTCCCTGAGTTGGGGAAAATTTTCCCAACAGTTTTGCAAGTCTAATCACATAAAACTTTAAAGATTTATAACTTCTATAAAAATGTGATTGGCATAGTAGTCTAAATATTCAGAAAAATATACTTAAGGGAATAATTTAAAAGTATACAATTTCTTTTTTAAATCAATATTAAAAAGACACTGCCAGAAGAACATATTTTTGTAAATTAGTTAAAAGTTGTTTTAAATGAAGTCTGCACAATGCACAAATATCTAGGAATAATCATTCCACAATTTGTATTCTTTAATTAATCATATCATCACCTCTGAGTAAGATTTCTTTCATAAATAAAATAATCTACATGTATATTCAGCTTTATGTTGGATGGAATGTTTCAAAATTCCCTGAAACTTTTTTGACATTTTTCTTTATTCTTGCTTTTAATTTCTTACGAAAATTTTGCATTAGCTAATAATTTAGAATAGAAATCTTTGAACAATGGCTTATTTCCACAAAATTTGTTGAAATACCCTGACTTTTTCAATTTGCTAAATTCCCTGACTCCTATAATTTTTTTTTTAACCTACAATTTTATTAATACATTTCACCTATAATGACAGAAAAATTGCCTTTGTAGCAACATAAATTCTTTAATGTTGAATAATTCACCAGATAGACCACACATAATCTTTTAAAGAGAATAATTAAAAAATACATAAATTCTTTTATTACATAGAAATTATGTATAATTTTTTTTTAATTTTAAATGCATTATGGTACGAATATTCTAGCCTCTTTATCTTATGATTCTCTTCATATAAGAAGAAACTGTTTTTTAATTATCTTCCAATTTTTTAATTTTAAATTATTCTAAGTATCAGAAGATCAATGTAATCAAATATTTTGTGAAATAAAATTATTTGCAGTGATTTAAAAGGCTTTCTACTACATATATATTGAGTTTAAAAAAATAATAAAAAAAAAAAAGATATACACATATGTTTCATTAGAATAATGTTGTGCTGTACTGCAAAGTAGGGCAGAAAAAAAAAAAAAATTGTTGAGTTATCAGAGCAATCAAACAATCACAATTTCATTGTGTTAAAAATAATATCTCTAAAGTTAGAAAATCAAATTTAGGATGTCTCTTACAATAATTAAGTATTATAAAATAAACTACTGTTTATATGTCTTTCATTCATGCATATTTCACATTTATCTCCAATTCATTTTAATAAAAAAATACTTCACCTATAGGAGACACATATCTGTCAACCAATTCATGGTCACACCATTTCTATTTCTTTCCTTTTTTTACTTTTTTCTATATGTATATACAGAGAAAGTATTGGATTTGTGAAAATTTTCGAACTCCAGTTTTCGATGGATTTACACGTTTTGGGATGTCCTGAACACGATTTGACTGTTTTTAGAAAATGTATGTCTGTGTGTGTGTATCACAAATTTTGTGGACACTGTATCTCACGAACCAATGAACGAAATTTAACCAAACTTGGTATTCAGTTGGACCCTGACATAAACTGGTGCTGATTAGATTTGTGGAACAATTGCTCAACAGGTGACGCTGTGATCGCATTATTTCTAAACTTTTAACATGTCAGTATAGGACAAAATTTCGTATAAATGTACATCGGGGGGGGGGGGGGGGGAATAAATTTTCAATACGGGTATCTTTCAAAAGATCTCATCAATACCTTTAATACAAATGGTTGAACTATAAAACAAGGTTATTGATTGTTTTATCTTTTAACGAAAGAAAAAAAAACTTGGGGTGGGGTGGGGGATCTTATTTCTTCTTATTTGCAAAAAAAATTGACATCTTTCGGCATTTAGTGATAATTAATAATAGTAAGATAATTCTGTCAGATAAAAATTGTCTGCATTTATAATGGAAAATAATTTGATAATTTAATAAATAATTTGTATTGAATAATTATATAGAAGAAAGCCATGTAGTCGCCACATCATACTAGTTACTTTGTGTCTTTGAAAGTGGTGAAGCGTTAACAATGTAAAAGATTTAGCAGTAATACTGTGAAGCTGATTTTCTGCTGTATAGCAATATTGGAGCAATTAATAATCCATTCTAAAGAAAAAAACACTGACACACATTCACAACATGAAAGGGTTAATATTGTCTTCTCAATTTTCTAAAATTTGCACATTTCCTATATAAATACTTGTTTCTCCATTATTAATTTTTTTTTTTTTGCTTTTTTTATTACACTAATGGATACTCAATGAATTCAATGCTAAAATAGGGATGACAACCCTTATAGATGAGAAAATAGTGATAAGGAAACACCGAATGACTGTATGTTTGACAACAGAGCCTGTCAACCTTTGAAGCTAAGGTATAATTTTGGGGTCCTTTCATTCAGTGAATATTTTCTAATTCCTACACACATAGAAACAAATTTATTTATATTATAAATTTAATTTCCATGCATTAGCATTTTAAAATATTATAGTTTAATAATAACTGGCTGTGTTTATTATTATTAGTTGTTTTTCATTCATATGTCTAGGTGATCCTGCCCATAACAATCGCATCAAGATTATATATGATTAGTTAACAGTTTATTAATTCAGAACATTCGCATTTTTGTGGTTAAATAAAACTTTTCCAAAATAGTTTGTACTTTCCCTTGCTTTAGGTGAACTTTTTCAGAAAATAATTTAAGTATCAGTGTGAAAACCTGAAACTAGAAATTCAAGACCATGTTTTCAATCATTTTGTGGCTCCTCTTAAATTTCAGAGATAAAATTCTGCTTTTCAAGCCTTTTCGCTAATCAGGCTCTGTTTACCAAATTTTAATCTGTTAGTTAATTTGGCCCCCTTACATGCCTTTAGAATCATCTTCAATGTTAGGTGCGGGAAATATGATTCTATGGAAATTTATTTCCACAATTACGCATTACCTAATTTTTAATTAATTTATTTTTTAAGCTCCCTTTTCACATTCAGAAAATTCACACAATTTTTAAATTAGTACTTGTTTTCCAGAAATTGACTTTTCATATTTTTCACATTTTATTTCCTAGTTGAAAAATACATTTTTTTTTACCTCAAAAATACTAATTTAACGGTTATGAATTTTCTGAATGTGAAAACAGAATTAAAAGAAAAATACACATTAGGTAAAGAGTAATTGTGGGAAAAAATTCCCAATAGAATAACATGGGCTGCGGCTGTCAGTGAGATTATGTATTATCTGCTCTTAATCAATCCAATTACAGTTTATTCAACAAGTTTCCATTTCCTTAACAGCACACTGAGTGTTATGATGACAGGCAAAAGATGTTACAATTGAGTCCAGGGTGGAATGACACATAGTTTATTTAGGCAACAACTGTTCACAAAAATGTGCAATTTTGGCATGTAGCTGCTTTTAAAATCCTAATTTTCGTACTAATTGTCAGAGGATCTCCTTCTACACTTTTCTACTGATTATAAATTTATGAATGATATTCAATCTTATCCAGGATTAATTAATATGCAAAAGTGTCACCAAAAGAAAGAAAAATTGTGTCGAGTCTGCAAATATTCTCTATTAAAATTCATTCATTTTATCTCCTCTTATGTTATGAAACTCTCTTGCAGTGGAACACACTTTAGAGAGAAAATTTCAGAATTATTTCCAAATTATGAATTTTAAATGGGATTTTCATTACACTATCATGTGTGTATTCATACTTAAGTTAAACAATCATAATTAATACTTAAGGTATGCAATTAAGGTGTTGTTTTTATTAATTTTATAATTTATGTAAAATTTTCAATACTCCTACAAACATGAGTCATTAGCCAATCAATAGACATTCTGCTCATGCAGTTGTCACTTGCTTCATTGAAATAGTGTCGGTTGATCTAATTGAACATTTTTTATCCTCTTCGTCAGCATTTTAATTTATTGGGTAGCAATGGTTGGTCCACCACAAAAAAAAAAAAAAAAAAAACACCATTGAGAGACCATTAAGTAATTGATCATTGATGTGTTAAATTTGCATACAATGAATCATATCTAACTTTTGCATAACTTCAAAAGAGAATCTATAAGCGAACAAACAAAGCGAAGTGAAGAGGAAGATGAAGAGGTGGAGAAGAGTAAACAAACCACCCAGCAGTAATTTCTTGTCATTTCGAGCTCTGATGATGGCCCCATCTGGGCGTCGAAATATATAGGCTAAAACTTTCTAAGGATTTTAATAAGGTATATTTAATTTAATAAGTTATGAGAATCTATAATTTTATTACATGCATTAAAACAATGACATTATTTTTTCACACAGAAGTAAAAATAATAATAATAATAATAAATACCAAAATATAATTGTTAATGTAAAATGTTGCCTATGGTACAATAGTTTACCAACAATTGGGCCATCTATCTAGCCAACAGCCAATTTTAACTGATGACCAACAAAGAGCCTAATGAATACAACAGTTGTTTCAATGTTGGCCCATATAAATTTTGTGTGTAAAGATAAATACTACTATGAAATAATAAACTAACACTATAAAACAAGAAAAAAAAAAAAAAAAAAAACTATTCTAAATAAAATTGCATTTGTATAATGTTAAATTTATTAGAATCAAAATTGTTTATAAAAAAATTCAACATTACATCTTCTCATTTATACAAAGTTTTACTCCAGTCACTTGAAAAACATATAAACAGTGTTTACTGCATCTTATTTATCTTCCCTTTTACTACATCGAAATTACATGCAAATTTACCTTTGAACATTTAACAACATCCAAGCAAATCGATAAAATTTAAAAGTTACCGTACATCATATGAATAGGTATGTCATACAGAGAATGATAAAGTTAAGTATTTAATTTTATTTTTTACACATACATAGAATAAAATTGGAGTCATAAGGCAAAACAATTATAAATAATTACAAAACTTTGAATAAACACGATAAAATGCAATAAACTCTCAACAATTGTTTCAGGTTGAAAGTACATACGACCCTTTGTCAGGCGAACAAAGTAGGCACGAGTGCTGCAGTCAAAGCATCCCGAAACAATTGTAGCGAGTTTATTGCATTTGTTTATTCAAAGTTTTGTAATTATTGCTTTAAAACACCAGTTTTGTAGTGCTTTCTTATTAAAACAATTACTAAATATCTGTATTGATAAGTATAAAGGATTTAAGTCCATATTCTCGATTTTTCAGGAGACGAAAATTAAAATTAAACTAACTAAAAAAAAATCAGAAGAATCGATTAGGAAAAAGGGATTTCGTTGACTTATACCCTTTATACCATTCAGTGATTGTCAACCTTCATTTAATAACGGGAAAAAATTGAATTAAATATTTTATACCACACACGAATGGTAAATTTCTGACTTGAACTTTTTTTTACGAATGGATTTTCTGACATAGACTTAAATCCTTTATACCAATCGATTGAGAATTTTTTTCTCTCAAAATCGACAGTTTTGGACTTAAATCCTTTATACTTATCAGTACAGATATCTCCTTTCACTTATTACTTTAATGTGTTGAAGTAACGCTAAAAAGCATTAACAGGACAGATTCGAATTAACATAATGTTTGACATTTAGAAAAAAAAGTGGAAAAAATTAAATGCATTTTTAAAATAAATTCTTATATCAAAAATAAAATCATGTTTATTTTTACAGAATTAATAATAATTGTTGATATTGTAGTTCATTTGAAGCTGATATGTGAGATTTAATATTTTAACAAGAATTGAGCTTAACTTTATATATAATTTTATTTATTTATCAGTGCACCATTATTAAACTTATTACATAAACTATACAGAAATTTTATAAAGAATGTTTTGTGCTGTTTACATATGATTTATGTTACTATTTAGATAAATATAATATTATTACAGGAGAGAAACTTTTAACAACTTTTTTAAGCAAAAAAGCAGATAATTCTTCTTAGATAACGAATCTGTATTAAACAAATATTCATCTAACAATTCTTGCACTGCTATACTTATTTAAAAGAAGCAATGAAAGAATAAGGAAATATGAAAAAAGGTTTAGAAGACAATAAAAAAAAGAAAGAAAGAAAACGAAGGGAAAAAAAAATAAAGATGCAAAATATACTTTTCAATAAAGATCAGCCGCTGGTGGTTTTATAATGTAGTTGTGGTGGTTAAGGCAATTTTTTGTGGTAGGTAGCTTTGGTGGCTTGCCATGAAGTGGGGGAGGGGGGGTGGTTCTAAGAAGTCCTACTTTATATTTATGCTAATTTTGATGAAATCAAATGAAAACACAGAACAACTAAGCGACTAAGCCAATGAGTAGGACATGGGTTCAAACTCAACACTTCCCGTCTACCAGTTTAGAGAGCAAATAACAGCCATTAGCAAAACATAATCTTAACTCTTTTAAAGTAAATGCACGTTTTAAATCTATATAATTATTTCATTATAGCAGAGAAGAAAAAAAAAAAAAAAAAAAAAAGAATTATAATTAAATAATAATCAATTTATACACATGACATCTAAATCTTCAATGAAATAAATTAAATAAATACTCTATATTGTTATAGTAAAATGCACAAATATATGACTAGAAATTTTCATAAAAATTTATAAACTCAATATCACAATAATAAAAAAATTATAATAAAATGGCAAACAACTTCAAGCAAAATTATTGCTTATAAAAGTAAATCGTTTAAAAAAAGTACTACAATGTAAGCTATATTAATATACATACACTTTTCAAATCGTTCTCTTATAAAATTTTCTGAGTTATTAATTTTAGTGAAGTAACATAAAAACGTTCGAGGAAACAAACTTTCATATGTATTACTATGTATGTTCACATAATACATATTTTATACTGCCTACTAAAACTTCAAATTTATGAACTCATGTTATAATGGACTCTTGTTAATATAGACAAAAATCATTGGCCCTTGTCAGTTCATCTTAATAGAAGTTCACTGTATTTTCATTCAAATAAAGAATAAACAATGGAAAGATCATTCTCGAGCTATCATCTACCTAAATGCAATGGAAAATATAGATGAAAAACTGGCAATCATCTGACTCATCTCTCTGATATGGACACAACCTTTAAACTTAATCCACCTTTTCTCAAAAAAAAAAAAAAAAAAAAAAATAAGTAGGTACAGTTAATATGTATAAGCAATAGATTATTATGTAAAATAAATTTCTAAATTACTGTTGTTGTTGTTTTTAAATTGATACAAATGTTGACAGTATAATTTTTAATCACATGGTTAAGCATTGAAAGAATATCTTAATAATCCAAAGATGTATTTTATCAACATCACACAATTTTACTGATAGAAAACAGTTTTTAAATCACTATTGCAAATTATAATTACATCTATATTCAATACTTAAAATGTGATGGAATAGAAAATATATTAATAATTCAGAAAAAAAGATTCTCTCCCCCACCCCTCCCCAAAAAATCTAATAAATTAGATAAATAAATAAAAAAAAGTAATAATAAAAGACAAAACCAGAAGGATGAGTAGTACATATGAATCAATGAATTTTAATATATTGAAAATAAATACAGCAAACAGTAAAATGATGGCTTAAAAAATCAAGACAAAAACATAAAATGTTTAAATAAATTAAAAAAAAAAAAAAAGAAGAAGAAAGTACTTCAAAGCTAAAATTTATTTAAAAAGATTAAATAAATCTAAAGCAAAATAGCTTGTGGGATTTCCAGCCCTAAAGGTTGTGATACTTCTTTTTTCCATAACTGTAGCAGATATAGCCACTAAAACTATAAAATTCAATGTAAATATAATTCCTGAGCCTTTCATTAAAGGATTATCCTCAATGGCAGTGTTTATTATCTCATTAAATGAGCTGATTTCTCATACCTTTCTTACTCATCTTTTGGGACAAGTGGATGGAATTAAATTCTACTTAAAGCTTTTAAGTGAAATTAAAGTGCTTTTGAAATAACAATGTTATATATATATATACATAAAAAACATAAAACAATAAGACTGCCTTATACATCAACTGAAATCTTTCAAACCACATGTTTTATACACTAGCAGTGCACAATCTTTCAGAAGTGAGGGCACTTGTATAACTGATTTTGGTACGGACAACCACTCACTCAATCTTAATACTGCTATAATTACTAGAAAATATCTTTTTTAAGTTCTTTGGGCAAATATTTTCAATCCAGATCTGGACTTTTTTCATAGTCTCTCATTGGATGTGTTGGTAGCTTTTACTATTTCTCTTCTCAGTTCCTCCATCAAGCAGCGCCACCTTTTGTCGATTTTTATCAGTTCTACAACATCATTACATGCACTTTTCTTGGCTAATATTTCCACTGCTTCACTTTTTACAGCACAGTTGAAGTTATGATCAATCAGCTTTTTATATTCATAAAATCAATTTCTATGTTATCACTTTTATTAACACTAATGATGGCTGTGGTTAGTTTGTTACTTTTAATATTGCTGTAATGTCTTTTAATTTGGGGATTTCTGTATATATACTTGTTTTATTCTCTTTGTATTGGTATTTGATTTGGTAAATACATGCAATTTCTAGGGGATCAATTTTATCTTTTTTGCTACATATCTAACAATTGTACCATAAAGCAGTAGAAATATTAGCCAATAAAAATGCATGTAATAACACAGAACCAATAGAAATCAACATGAGGTGGTGCTGCCTAACGGAAGGAGGAATTGAGTAGAGAAACAGTTGAAGCTACCAACAACATACGATAAAGAGCATCTGGATCTAGAGTAGATGTACTTGCCTAAATAACTAAAACATAGTAAGTTCTTTAGAAATTTTCTAATTTAAAAGTTCTTTATAAATTAATTCTGTAAAATACTTAATTACAGCTGACTGGAGTATGAAAGACCTTACCAAACATAATAATATCCATTTGCACTGTGTTTTACTGGTAAAAGCAGAATTTGCCATTCAACTGTGGCCTAGAGGCCAAATGTTTTTCTCACTGCAAATGATAAACTTAATAAAAGTTATGCAGAAATACATAAACAGACACTAGCTTTAGTAATTACATGTCACACCCCAATCAGCTGTATTGACATTAAGTGGCTCCCTTGCCACAATCAGCCGTACAAGTACTCTTGCTCCTAAAAAGTTGTGCACCACTATGTTATACAACAGTAAACACAAACATGAAACAACTGACATTTTAGCTATACACACAAAAATAAAACACTTGTAAGTCACTTTTGCATAGTATGGCATATAAACAACATAGCTTTGGCATTAAAATTTGGTTGAAAAATGGAAAAAATTCTCCACATAACAAGAACATTTTAAGAAATGAAACAGCTCTTTTCACATCTTTATGAAATATTTCACTCTAAAAAATAAATATGCAAAAAAATCAAACAGCTACAAAGCTCAATTAATTAAAATAAAACTTTTCCATTTGAAGCAGGAGAAGACACAAAATAGAACTTTTAGAAATACTTAATTTGAAGAATAGCTTAATTATAACAAGTAGAGAATAATATTTAAGATGCTCAAGACAATGTATTTAGCCAGAAAGAAAAAGTTTAATCATTCATGAGATTAAAATAAAGCTCATAAAAAAAATTAAAGTACAAAAGTACATAGCAATGCAGAGAGAAAATATCTTCAATAATTTGGCATGGCATTTTCAGTCTCATATTTTAATGTCTTTCTTTGTTTCTTGTTTCGTGCATACGAAGTACCTTTCCCCAGCAGGTTAAGGTTCCTATACCGAAAGTTGGCAATGCTCATTGGTGTATTTTTCCCGTTCCTCCTGACTGTGTTACTCTAAGTATATTGATCCAATATTTGTTCAATGTACAATTGTCCATGTTATTACAAGCACTTTTACATGTTATTATCAACATGGCTTTTCTTTTGTAGGCATAACTTGAACAAACTGCAGCAGAGCATGGAGACAAAAAGATTGAAGGCAACTCACTGAATGTGTTAAAAATATTTTCTCTCTCTTTTAATAATGTATTTTCATATTTTCATAAGCTTTATTTTAAATTCATGAATATTACAAATACTGTTAAGACTAATAAGATGTTTAATACAACTTATGTTTTATAGTGATGACAAAGAAAATATTATATAACATGCAATAATGATATTATATATAAGAGAAGAATGCTTGTAATAAGTAGATATTAATTTATCAGACATATTTTGTTAATTATACAGAAAGGGAGAAATTGTCAATTTTCCCCATATTTATAACTTAATGTTTCTATGTAAATTCTAAAAATACATAACATTTTTAGAAATCTAAAATTTATGTTATAAAATGATTATTAAGGAGTAAGTATATACCTATAAATATAGTTAAAAAATTATTTTAGAGTTTAATTGCAAATTAAATCCACATACTTCTAATTTACTGTTCATTTATTCATTTTTAAAAATATCACAATGCATTCGATGATTTAATACATTTATGAAGGCTTTCCTTTTAATTTGCAAAAAAATCAAACCTGAAATAAACTTTCTTAGATGTTATCACCAGTTTCCAACACTCAGCTATTAGAAAGAAAATTAATAAGAGTATACTTATTATACCACAAACATTTTCATTTAAAAAAAAAAAAAAAGTGTAAAAAGAACTATAAGTTTAGTTGTCAAATAATAATTAAATTTGACACATTATTACATAAATATATGAAAGATAACATAATGAAAACTAAATAATATGAATAACTAAATTTAACATGTATATAAATATGTGAATGACTAACAAATCAAGCAATTGCAAATTTATTATCTTTTCACTAATAATATAATGATATGAAGAGAAGAGAATAAAAGCACCAAATAACATTGTTTCCATTATTTGTATTAAATAAAAACAAGGTAAACTGCCACACAAAGTTCTTTGTTAAAAACAGCAGACATCAACATCAACAGAACATATATATCAACATATAATTAAGTTCCCAAATCGTTTTCAGCATTATAAAAATAATAAATAAATAAATCTGCTGCTAGATTATTCAATGTATCTTAAATAAAACTGATCCCAAGAGATAGATTTACATGTATAAATCCATCTATCAACAATATAAACAGGCAAGTTAAACAGATAAGTTAATTTAAGAAAGTTAATAACAGAAACTTTTGATTAAATATATTTTGATAAATCAGTTTGAGGCTCAAAGCAATTTTTACCAATTTTTCAATAAATTAAATATAAAACTTAACAGAATTTATATAATAAGCGTATAATATATGTATCTCAACAATGCATTGCATGTTTAGCTTCAGCAAACTAACAATGACTACTATAAAAAGATATGATAGGTGGGATAATCATTTTCTAGAATAACAAGCAATATAACAAATACTCTCTCATTGACTTACATATATCAAGGTTAAATTAAAAATATTGTACAATAGAGTCTTGATTATTCATTTAAGAACCTAATACGGACTATATATTATTAGAATAATAAGAAAAACAGGGCATAATTAACAAGAAATGAAAAGATTGGTACATGGATAGAATTATGTAATTACTTGTCAAATTCAAATTAAAAAATAAAGTTTAAAAAACATTTAACTCGCGATTTGTAGCTTTCTGAAAATAGTGATTATGAAGCTATATACATGGCTACATATAAGGCTTAGTGTTAGTATGGGGCATATAGTATTTGTGAGATTGAATATTTTTTGCTTAAATCTGTAATTTAAAAATGAACTGTTTAGATTGTTAATTATCTTATTAAATTATTCACCATGATTAATGTAATAAACAATATTGAAAAAAAAAAAAAAAAAAAAAGGTTTTTGAAAATAATTGCCATGAATAGTAATTAAAATAAATAATACACATTTGTAAAGAAACTTTCTTGTATTAAAAATTAAATCAAATACCTTATAATTTCCATCGGAGGCATGTTTTTAGGAGTGTGCAAATTACAATGACAAAGTCAGTAACCGGACTTGATCACTACACGTTTTATATTATATTTTTACAACATTCTTTATGAACGATCTTTTCCAGTATTTTTAATGAAATTTAGCATAATTTCACTTTCATTTATAAAAATTATCGTTTTATTTTAAATTATAATTCAATAATATTAAAGCATACAATGATATTTTTAAATTTTATTAATTAACCTAATCAATGCTCTAGTCGTCAGACCAAAAAAGTGAAAGTCTAATAAAATGGCCATAAATTAATCATGTAATTTAAAACCTAGACTAAGCCACAAAATTCTTGTTAGACTTTGCATTACAGAAATTAAAAATATACAGAAATTAAAAACTTGATACTCTCATCAATTTTGAAGGAAATACACCCAGATAGTCTCCCCATAACACTAAGATTGCAGTGAAATGCTGCTGTTTAAAAATCTTTATAATTGTTTCAAGTCAAAATCATTAGTTATGATTCTTTATCAGGCACAAATGACAGATCTAATTTACAGAATTACAATTTTAACTCTGGGTGCAATTTTAAGGTTAAATTATTTTAACTGAATATGTAGTTTTTGTTGGAGATGCAATTATCAGAATATTGCAAAAAAATAATGCAAAACATATTCCAATATTCTTTCCCAAATTTACAATACACTTGAAAATAAATAAATAAAACTTTATTTTATGCAAAGTAAGCAAGACTCCATTGTAAGAAAAAATACTAAATACAGAAATAATAAGCACATAAAAATAAATAAATAAATAAATAAATAAACACCAAATTTTAACATAAATATTTGTATTTAAATTGGTGGGAATTTTTTAAAATAAATATTTAAATAAATAAATAACAAATATAAATACTCTTTCTTGACTTGTTTGTAATATCACATTTCAAAATAAAATAACAAAAAATATCTATAACATACATAAAGCCTACAAATTAACACCATATAAATACAGTTAAGTATAACATTTTGATAGGTACTTTTGTATAAACTGCATGCCAGAGATTAATTGATATTATGAACTCACAACTTATGTTAACCGTATGATTTTTATAAGCATGAACTCATGGCATGCAATTAATATGAAACTACCCTTTAATATGAAGAACACCAATGCAAATAAATAAATTTGATGATTGAATGGACATAAGTATTGTAAAATAAATAAGAATGCAAACACTATATCTCCTACTAAATCAAATGATAGTGGAAAATTTGATTTAAATGAAAGTCGAATACAACTATAATAAGTCAGGACTGGTTGTGCCCCTGCTTTTAAAAAATCCATTACATGAAAAGAAAAAAAAAATATATATATGCTTTGTTTTAAAACTATTTTTGAAGAAAAATTTTAAGTCAATACTTAACATTTTTACTTTAATTAACTTTAATTAAATTTTATTTTATTTTATTTATATATATATTTTTTTTATGTATATGAATAAGTTATTATCAATACTTCTTTTTAAAACAAACTATAAAATATAAATAAAGTCATTTATTATAATTTATTTTGCAGTTTTTTCTTAAAAAAGTTAAATAAATAATCTTTTAATAGAATGTTGCACTAAAAGTTTTTATTGTATTACAAGTTCTTAATGCATTACTTGTATTTTAATTAGGGGTGGGAATCGATTAAGAGTTTTAACTGGGTTAATCGTAGTTCATTAATCGATTAATCGGTCGATTAATCGAATTTTTGATCGGTTTTCATTTTTCTTTATATAATTTTATTTGAATGATGTATAAAACTCATATTGTGTGTGTGTGTGTATATATATATATATATGTATATATATTATTCATAAGTTTGACTGAGAAAAAAAAAATCAATCAAAAAAAAAAATCATTTGTCTAATCAATTATATCTGTTTCATAGCTGAAATTTAAATCGATTTTCAGAGTAATAATTGGTGACTTTAAATGTTAATTTTATATAAATATTTTCACTTATTTATTTTTTTGTTTTAATAAATTAATTTTTCAATTCATTTTGAAAGAAACATTACAATAATTTACACATATTTTAGTTTTATATTTGCAGTCCTTGTCCATCTCGCTTGTCACTATTTTTAAATGAATTCTCAAAATTTCATATCATTATCATAAAAATCTCCAATTCTTATATTTTAGTACTTCTTTGTCACTTCGGGCTAGAACACAGAATGTTATTTTCTGTTTCTATTTCAATAGTTACTATCAGCAATTCTGAACAGACAATAAACGCTTGAAGATATTGTGAAACTCCTCCCCATCAGAGGGACAGTGGAAATCTCAATTCCTTCTTTTCTTTTAAATTTTTAGTATTTCTATTTTTTGAAAGCTTCTTGATTCTGAGAATACTATTACCCTAACCAACACTTTCTGTAGAAGGATACAGACAGGTGGTGTTGCTCCAGTATGCACATGGAGCGGCATTTTGTTTAATAACTGTCCTATCCCTTTTCTCTATCAACAAAAGTCCAACAACTTCTTTTGAGAGGTTTTATTTAATTTAATTAATTAATTAATTTATTTTATTTTTGCTTTTTCATTATTTGATGGATGTTTCATAGAATGTTTGTTAGCAAAATATGCGAAAAATTATTTTGTAGGCAGAACAGCATTTTTACTTTAATTCGTAGTTTGAAAATTTTAATCGGATTTTGAAACTTTTTAATCGAATTAATCGATCCGATTAACTCGATTAAAAAAATTGATCGGGACTAAGCATTGATCGATTAACCGAACCGATTAATCGATTAATCGGCACAGCCCTAATTTTAATTAAAAAAAATATATATATAAATAAAATAAAGTATTTTTTTAACATGTAATAGAAACAATATTTTTTAGATGGACTGAATAATATACAATATGTTACTATAAATAAATAAAAGATAATCTATAACCTTATTTAGATTAAAGAAAAAAAAATGATATAAAAGACTAGCAACTTAGCATTTACAAACAAATTATTTAAATTATGTTTATGTACATTTTCACACGATTTAAAAATGTAATTAAGCTTTTAAAATGACTTCCTAAATTATATACAATTTAAAATTTTTAATCATCAACAAGTAAATTTTATAGAATATTCATTTGAGTTAAATAAGAATATACTCTCAATTAGATGGCAAAAGGTAATTATAGAGCTGACAATTACAAATGCATCTAATGTACAGTTTTTAAAAACCTCATCATTAAAGTACAAAAGGTAATTTTAAATTTACACTTTTAAACCTAATATTAAATGTAGTTTAATGAGCTACATTATGTTTGTTCGCAAACTAGAGGCCAAAAAGAACTGCCTCGTAAAATATATCAATCTTGTGAAATTTCTAATTTATGACAGAAAGCAAACTACAATATCATTGATTCAAACTATCCTAAAAATTTATTAGGTGTAGATATTGCTTATTACTGAGTGATAAACACCCCCATTCTTCCTACCTATTTAAAATAGATGAATATATTTTATTTTAAGTCTTATGTATGACATATCTAAAATTCTTTATCATGCATGAAACATAGAATCAAGCATATTCCTTTTCAGCAACTACAACTACATAGATCAACTTGGCAAATACATTTTAGTGAAAATTATCAAATAACCTAAGAGACTAGTAATTTTTATGACTAGCAAGTTCATCCCAAGAAAACATTTTAAAAATAGTACTAAGGGGCCTGAAAAGGTGATTTTAATTCAAATTGAACCATCACTTCAAACAAAGTATAAGCATGCAAGATCGATCTTGTTATAAAAACAGTGACAAGTATTCTGGCATTTTGTAAATCATCAGGAGGCAAGAAGATAGTAATAAAAAGTTTAAAGCATCTGTCATTAACACTTCAACATCTAGAAATTACCAATGAATCACTGTCTAAGAAGCAGTTAGGTTAATATTCAGTATTAGCTTATAATATGCACATAGCACTCAATTTATATTTAAAAAAAAAAAAAAAACTTATCTCTAACTAGAAATGGTCAGTGATCAAGTATTTTGTAAAATGTTTGATTAACCCAAGTATTTTAGTCACTACCTCCCAGGGGTGCAGAATATGTCCGAACGGGGGTCAGGGGAAATTTCTACAGACTGGATAAATTTTGAACATTTTCTTGAGAAAAAAATAAATGTATTTAAAATAATGGCATGCTACACTTATGCTTATAATGTAAAATACAGCTGTATTTATAGATTACAGCATATACTTATTCTAAGCACTTATTACATAGAATAAATGGCTTTATATAACAAAATGAATTTTTGTGTTATTGCGTAAATTTTAGATTGTGTTTGGGGAAAATTTTCGAGGTTTGAACAATTTTTTAATCCTTGGTGCCTCCCACCTCTTTATAAATAAATCTACAAATGCTACATTTTATTCTTATACAATAATAAAAATATAATGGGATAGCCAAAAAAAAATAAAATAAAATAAAACCTTGAAAATAAAACAATAAGATCACAATTTAATTTGAAAATAATGTTTTAAAGCTATAATTTTTTTTAATATGTAAAAGTACTTTTATAAATTCATATTTTAAAAAATAAAAATATTAAATCAAGTTTTAAAGCTTTAATGATAATAATGCTTGGAAATTCTTCAATTTTGTCTCTTAATCCAAAATGTTAATTTAAGTTTCATGCAAAGTATAACAAAGTTTTAATCTTAAAGCTTCTTTGTTTCAGAAACCCTGTGCATTTTTACCTTTTCTTTTCTGATATTTTTTTTGATGAACCGTTTTACATTTTAGGAAGTATATATGTATATTTACATTAATTAAGACATTTTTAATGATTTGCTTTATTTTATTTTTTTTTTTTGCTATATCCTTTTTATCAATCGAGTATTTTGAATTATTGTGTTAATCTTCTGTTTTTTTTTTTTTTTTTTTTTTTTTGATTTTGTGTTATTTTAAAGTATTTGTGGATTTCTATTTGATGACTAAATTGTATTGTTTCATAAATCAGTTGCAATATTTGAATCACTACATACAATAACTAAATATAAAATCTAGATGTTGAAGTGTTAACAAGATAAATACATTAAAAACATAAATGATTATATTATAATTCTGCATAGGTTTTTATGCAAGATAAAAATATTGCATGTTTAAAGACAAAACCAAAAACTTTAAAATATAAACATAGACAAACATTAAAGTTCTTAAATATAAAATCAATTTTTACGATATACAACATTTAGTACATCCACAAACACAATCAGATTAGTTATCACATGCCAAAACACATAAAAATTATCTCAAATTGATTTGATTGAAGAATCTACCATTACTAAATTAGTAAAAATAAAAAATATAACTCCATTGTTTAAACAAATACAAAACAATTATTTTTTTGTAAATGCAATGACTGTAAACTTATATTGATTAGGAACAATCATAATAAAATTTATGAAATATGTACACAATTCCATAAAATCAGCATTTAAAAAATATGAAATGCATACATATAAATAAAACATTTTACAATATTCCTAAATAAATAAATAAATCTACACTTAAATTATCATAAAATTTAAACACAATTACACAAATTAAAATTTTAAAATCTGACACATTTGTGAACTACACACAAGTCCACATGAAATAGACAACACAAAAAATAAAATTTTCACAAAAAAAAAAAAAAGATAAAATAGACCTCCTACGTTTCATAGCATTAGGTTCTAGAGTTCTAGCAAATTTGATGATTTATTTTTGGAACAGCTCTAGTAGGATAGATTGTTTCAATGAACTGATGAGCTCTATTTGAATTTAAATCTTCGTAAGTTCTGGCTAAAGCCTTATAACAAATTCTTCTTTACAAACTAGGCTTATAAAAATCAACTAACAGACCGTATACCGAGCCAAAAATATCCAAATACAGTTCCAAAAATCCATGTCTTCCAATATAAGGATCGTCCATATGAAGTAAAAACAAATGGCACGCTGAGCGTCACAAAGAAAATAAAACAGCCAAGATTTTGTCTGAAATTAGCAGGGGACTTAATTCCTCTTGACATAAAAAGAGACTTGGACGGACTCTCTTTTCCAGAATAATAATCTTCAAGTAATCTAATTAAAATAAAATATTCAAATATAACTAGTATTTATACATATGTGTAAAAGAACAGAAAAGAATACATGAAAATAATCGAATATACCAACATGGTACAAGCTTACAGAAAAAAAGGCTGAACTTTTCACGACCCCCCCCCCCCCAAAAGGGGTATCAGACAACTGACACAATATAGAATTTTCAATAATAAAAGTAATGTTAAATCTGATTGCATACATGCACACACAATAAGCAAAATCGGAACAATAAATCTTATATTGAATATCACATTAATCATAATTAAAATAGTTGCAAGTGCTTAAAAAACAGACAAACTTGTTACATATACTTGAAAATAAATTTATTCTATAGAAGCATTGTTTGCTGGGGCAATTTATTAGCAAAATAATGTAGTTCAAGTTCATTAGGAAAATGCAGTTGAAGTGCTATTTTTTTTTCATTTTCTCCAAGTTTGAATTTGACATTTCTTGAAAGCCAATCACATAGAAATTGCTAATAATATATTGCACAAATTCAGGCTGACCACCCTCCCCCCTACACATGTCCAAAAAGTTTTAATGCAGATTTGCATTGATCCCAAGAAAAATAATTTTCAAGCTTAAAAAGGCTGAATTCAGTCTTAAGGCTGAAAAGTAACATGTCTGAATATACCTACCAGTGATTCTCAACCACTGTGCCTGTGATATAGATTATCACATATTATAAAATTTATATTTTTTTCTTTAAAGGAATAGGTAAATTATCTAAACAAATTAAATTATAAATTAAATTCTTTAATAAATTAACTATGTAAAATATAATGGAATAACGATTTTATCCTATAAATAATAAAATTTACAATATGCATTTTCTAATTTTTATATCTTCCCTTTCCTGTCTTTTTCTATGTAACTGAAACAAAAATCTTTGATCTGTTCCCAGTATTCACTTAACAAGTTTAACGTACTGAAAATTCTTTTCGCTCTGTAGATAATAATGTTTTGACTTTTTTCTATCCTCTTGTTTTGTGAAATCGGAAAATAATTAATTCGGTGTCTTCTAATCTTACATTGAAACAGCCTCTCGTCGCCCAATTTTACATCAACGATCAAATAAAATATGTGCTTAGTTAGTTATTTTCCCATGGGTCTAAATCTTGGCGAAATCATGCCAACATTCTCTATCAACGGTCAATAAAGTACTCGTCACTTTTTAAAAATATACATGTGAATGTTCATAAAGTAAAGCAACCATTCCCTTTCTCAAACTTTGAACTTGGCGTATAATTTAACGCCAAAGGAATTTGTCATTCGTTTTGCTTCAGTTTAGGAGCGAACACTTTCTTACTGTTTGCTGACTACGAAAGATGTAAAAACCTCAAGAGCGATTCGGGCCTAGGGCCCGGCCTGATCCTCCGTAATGTTTCCCCACTCCAGAATGTTTTCGTTAAAGACTTATTACGCTCTGTTAATTGACTATGGTCACGTATATTGAAATATTTTAATAAACTGGCATGAGAACCAAATATGTCTCTGAGTTAATTCCGAGCCTGGACCTTTTAATCGAAATTCAGTTTTAATAATGTTTTTTTACCTTTCAGCCTAAGCCATCAACAAAATATACTTTCTTTTACGACGGCCGCTCATCTATTTCACATACTAAACAATGCTTCGAGAAATCTTAAGTTTTTTTTTTTTTTTTTTTTTTTAAATATAAGAAATATAAGAAATATATGTGTGAAAGGTATAAAATATTATAATGAGTTGTACAGGATAATGTGAAGAGTGTTATGTTTGTTATAGTAGAAATGCAAGTGTAAAAACTCTCAGCAAATTATCAAAATACCATGTAATAGCAAACAAACATTGACAAATACCAGACAATATGATAAAATAACGTGAAGTATCTAATATATGTAAACACTGCAAATATGTTGATATGTAAATGTGCAGAAAAAAATTCTCTTTTTTTTTTTTTTTTATTATAATTATTATATAAATAATTGTGTTTGTAAGAATAATGTCTGTAACAACGTGTGTGAAATGTACTGTCAATATCTAAAAATAATTAAGTAGATTTCAAATGTATAAGAAATAGATTACTACATTTCAGTGAGAATATTGATGTGTGAAGTAAGCAGCAATGTGTCATAAATTTAAAGAAATGCAAAACAAAATAATAATTAAAATATAACAATGAGTAATGTGTAAATAACTAAATATTTAAAAATATTTATGGTTGCAGAAAACAATAAAAACTGAAGTAATTCTCAAATGAGTGAAGTCAATACATATATGTGTGTGTGCGTGTGTGTAATTGGAATTTGCAAAGATTCTCTCATTTTCAAGAAAATAGAGATAAGTAAACACTGTATATAAAGACTAACTGTTGATACTGCACAAATATTGCTATCAAACTAGAATGTGATCAAATATTACACATCTAAAATAATTGTGTACGTATACACATAATGTATATAAATATTTTTCAGAGTAAACTGAGAAAAATCATTATTAAATATTCCTGTATACTCAAAAACATAATTTTAATTATTTAAACATTTTTAAATGTCATTATAAAAGTATATAAAGTTTAGAAATTAACAAAAATATCAATCGAATAGGTCAATGAAATTAAATTGTTTTAATTGCATAAAGTAAAATCTCAAAATAACATATTAACAAAAATAGCATTGGTCATTAGTACACATATAAAAAAGCATTTTCTTTCACAAATAACTGAAAAAATTTTATTTTAATTCTATTTCATTTATCTATTTTTATCAATTTTATTTGTATATCAATAATTTTTTTATATGTGAAAGGAAAGTAAGCCATGTGAACCATATACAAAAAGATGTACTTAAAATTTGTTTACATTAAATAATTAATCATTTATTATTATTATTGGTATTACCTGGAAGGCTTTAAAAACATATGATAAGTATCTTGCCCCAAACACGATGTTATACATGTTCTGCTAAATTTCAAGTCAGATAAGAAAAATGTGTAAACTCAGTTACATACTATGCCAGATTAATAGGTCGTGAATCTATTATCATAACATAGATTACTGAGAAAAATGTGTGAATGTGTATGTGTAGGAGAAAAAGAAAACTATTGGAAAATTTGTTATTTAACTGCGCCCCAAAAACAGTTAAAAAACATGAAGGTCTGACTGAAAATAAAAGCATATACGTAAAACATGCATGTTGCACTGCAAAACACTCATCAAAGCAAGAACAGATAGATGTAAATTATTTATCTTAATAAATACTTCTGTAAGAAAATTATAGATATACATATTAAACAAATTATGACCTTCCACCTAATAATTTAATCTGTGCACCAATTGTAAAAAAAAAAGAAACCAAGATGTGTATATAGAAAATAAATAAATGTGTAGATAATTTAAAATGTATCAATTTTGAAGGAAGGATTATGTGTCCCATAAAAGAGTGCAAGAATGAGTGACTATGACATCTATGACGGCAAATATCTTTGACAAGAGTGATTAATAACTATGACAATTCAAACATTCCCAAAAGACACATGCACCTACAGATTATTTAAAACATCTATTTATCTATTTTTAAACTATGGCTTACTGATACTTTTTATTTGAAATATAAAATATCTTGATTTTTTTTTTTTTTTTTTTACTGTACAATGTGTGAGAAAATATTTGTAAAATTGTGTGTATATAAATGTGTGTAGAATGGAAAAGCCCTGCCGAAAGTAACTTATAAATATTACAATACTAAAGAATGTGTATGTTTGTGTATAATACCACAAAATTGAAATAAGTATACAAGTAAATTTCTGTGTGCATAAAAATGTAATGCCTTTTTTTTTTTTTTTATGTAAAATGTAATAATTTATTTATTTATATATATATATATATATATATTGTTTTAATGTGTGTTTGTTTATGAAAAATGTATTATTAATATATCATAAAATTCAAACAAAAATTGTGTAAAAAGAGTAAAAACATGTTATATAAATAAGAAATGTGGTGTAATTGTATTTTGCAGATACAAGATTTATCCTTCTATATTTATTTATTTATTTATTTTTTATGCATTACTAATTATTATCTGTATTTTAAATGACATGATATTTTCCGTAAAATTAGTGATAAAAGTAAATTTATGCACCTAATGCCATCCATGCTACCACCCCACAAAAGAAAAATTGGCCAGATATTCAAATGCAAGGATAACAACATGCATGACAAAATTACCACACATGCATTGGCGCGCGCAACACAACACAAATGTAGGGCACAAATCTACATTAAAATGAAAAAAAAACATGATAAACTGCATTTTTTTTTTTTTTTTTTTTTTTTTTTTTATGTGAATATTAAATAATCTTAAGATGTAAAATTATCTTTTACATGTTTGACAAAATAAGAATGTGAATGTATGTGAAATAGATGAGCGGCCGTCGTAAAAGAAAGTATATTTTGTTGATGGCTTAGGCTGAAAGGTAAAAAAACATTATTAAAACTGAATTTCGATTAAAAGGTCCAGGCTCGGAATTAACTCAGAGACATATTTGGTTCTCATGCCAGTTTATTAAAATATTTCAATATACGTGACCATAGTCAATTAACAGAGCGTAATAAGTCTTTAACGAAAACATTCTGGAGTGGGGAAACATTACGGAGGATCAGGCCGGGCCCTAGGCCCGAATCGCTCTTGAGGTTTTTACATCTTTCGTAGTCAGCAAACAGTAAGAAAGTGTTCGCTCCTAAACTGAAGCAAAACGAATGACAAATTCCTTTGGCGTTAAATTATACGCCAAGATATGTGATAGTGCCACCAAATTCTTATAGTGTGCCGCCAAATTTCAGAAATGTATATAGTAAAATTTAGAATACTTTTTTTTATTACGAGTAAGGTTTGTTTAAATTAAAGAAAAGTACACTGTAAAAGAAAACTAATGTTTTTACAGTCAAATACCATATTTTTAACTGTTTTTATCTTTGATAACTGTGACCTTTCATAAAGTAAAATGTTACCCCAAGTGAAATGTGTGCCGCCAAATTTTGAAATCGTTAAAATAAAGCCCTGACAAAGAAAAGGTTGAGAATCACTGATATCTACATTAAACTCTCGATTATGTGCAAAATAGGATGGTTCAGCAACTGCTGATAAGCAGGGGTGTAGCTTAAGGGGGGGGGGGAGTCTCCCCCCCCCCCCAATGTTTTTAAAAATAGGGCAGCAAATTGAAGTTTCTGGGGGCGCTGTTTTGCAACTTAAAGTTCATTTGAAAGTAGATCATAATTTTGTTAATTATCGTTAGTTACCAAATCACTTAAGAATTTTATGTATCACAAGCTGACAAACTGGTTCACCGACCAGCAAAAAAATTTGCGTTAAAATGTCTGACTGTAGCAAACTCCCGTTAGGTGGCGCCTGCGGCACCCTCTAAACTAATTAGACGCCTAAAACAGCCTGTTTTTCTATCGTGCAACCCAACCTTGAAAATTCTCATTGTATTCATGACGCTTAAAAAATCTGATCATAATAAATTCCTGTTTGGGGGCGCATATGGCATGATTTCCCGTTTTGTTCACTAACAATAGCCTGTTCGTTTACCATACAAAGGACTGTTGAAAATTCTAATCATATTTGGGACCCTTTAAGAATAAGTTAGTAGCAAACTCCAGCTGAGTTGCACCCTTCCATGTTCAGGCACCTACAAAGGCATTATGAGGTTCTGTTTTGCGCCTTGAAGTTCATTTGAAAGTGGTTCATAATTTTGTTGATTATCATTAGTTACCAAAAACACTTAAGATTTTTATGCATCAGAAGCTGCCTTCGGCGACCAACCGGTTCACAGACCAGCAAACAAAGTTTGCATTAAAATGTCTGACTGTAGCAAACTCCCGTTAGGTGACGTCCTCATAACTAATTTGACGCCTAAAACAGCCTTTTTAAACGTGTATAACAGCCTGTTTTCCTACTGTGCAAACAAACCTTGAAAATTCTCTTCATATTCACAACCCTCAAAAAAAATCAGATCATTACAAATTCCTTTTTGGGAGCGCCAATGGCATGATTTCCCATTTCAAACACTTATAATAGTCTGTTCGCTTACCATGAGAAAGACTGTTGAAAATTTTGATCGTATTCAGGATCCTTTAAGAATAAGTTAGCAGCAAACTCCAGCTGAGCGGCGCCCTTCCCTGTTCAGGCACCTGCAACAGTATTTTCGCTTACCATGCAATGACCCTTGAAAATTCTGACCTTAGCAAATTCGCGCTCTGTGGCGACTGCAGCGCCATTCTCCCATTTCACATAATTACAACTGACTCGTAAGTATGCACAATCGCTTCCTCACCTCCAAAAACTTAAAATTTGAATTTTTCAAGACTTTAGCTCGAAAAAAAAGCAGTTTATTGTACGTTATGGCTATTATATAGAAACAAAATTAGATGAGGTTTGATTTGGTTATAACGATTTCTCACTAACAATTTTTGATTCTAAGTGATCCTTTAAACAAATTTTTTATTTTAGTTTCATCGCTGATGGGTTTTGAAATATATATAAGTCTATAGAATTCAAATAGTGTTTCTTGACATGAAATAGCATGAGGAAGCTGATTTAACATCGCATTAATATGCGCCTATTGGGCAACTGGCGACAGTTTGGGATTAACGTCCCAGTGGCGGTCCGAAGACAAGCCATCACAATTTTTATCTTCTGCAGAAGGGATGGCTCCTCCGCTTCAGTATCCCCAGACGTATTATTTGCACGGAGCATGGAGGATATTGCAGCCACGACAGAGTTTACGTGCACCAGAGACTGACTTTCATGATGGTCTTCAATTGGCTCGATTATTGAATCTGCAATCTTTCTGTCAAGCTGGTAGACGTGAGGTGCCGGGTACGACCCCAGGTCGCGCTTGTCGGCCTAGCCGTTCAGAATTTTAAGAGTGAACAATACTTAATTTCATTATAAGAAAACACCACAGAACTGGCATTTAAAAGCAATAATTACAAAACTTTGAATAAACACCATAAAATGCAATAAACTTGCAATAATTGTTTCGGGTCGAAAGAACACACGATCCTTCGTCAGGCAAAAAAAGTAGGCACAAGTGCTGCAGTCAAAGCGGCAATGCACAAAACCATTTTAAGTGAACAGCAAAAATAACTACAGATGAATGTAAACATAAATACTGGTGTGAGGATAATAGTGCTGACTCTAAAATAAAAGGGCGGCCAGGGGGAAATTCAATAAAAAAGAGCATTATTTGCATAATTTTCGGTGTTCTATGTTATGATTTTTGTGCGTAACAAAAGTAAATTACTAATTTCCTTGTATATATATAGGCTGTACGCATTTGTTATTCCAGGAATGCTGCAGAACTATTGCTAAGAAAGTTTAAAAGTCAGGGGAGGGGGATCTAAAGGCCTCTAAACATTTAAAATGTTAGAAAAGGCTACTTGGTACAAAAATGTTTTTAAAAGGGCCGCGAGGTGCAAAAATATGTTGAAAAAGGGCCACAGGGTGCTAAAAAATGTTTAAAAGGGCACCCTGCCAAATTAGCCTTGAATCAGCATTACAGAATTATGAAATAAAAGAAGAAAATAAATAAATAAATAAGATTAAAAAATGTAACAAAATCTAAAAATTTTAAAAATATCAAAATTAACTGAAAATCGAACTTATGTGAGTAATTTCATAGCATCAGACAAGAACGGAGTGGAACTAATATCATTAACAAGATTTTTCGAATTTTTAAATATGTAAAAAACTTCATGGATATTCAAATGGGAAGAGAAGACAGGAGATGAAATTATGATAGTTTTAGAAAAATCAAAACGATGACCATGAGCCCAGCAGTGGGAAGCAATAGATTTAGAGATCTCTTCATTATGAACATTTCGATGGTGCTCATTTATTCTATATTGCAAACACTTTTTAGTTTGATCAATATAAACTAAATTGCATGACGAACATAGGACTAAATAAATGCCAGAAAGGTCTTCAGTAGGAATGGGATCTTTAAGAGAAGATAATTTAATTTGCTGACGGGTTTCTAAATGACTTTAAAACCAAACAGTGAGAAAATTTTAGAAATTTTAGCAGAAAGTGATAAATAAAAAGGTAAAACAACTGGAATGAGACTGTGATCATTCAATTTGGTATCAGAACAATCAGGATTCTTGAATTTATATAAAGCTTTATTATTAATAGAGGGATTATAGCCTCGAGAAAGAGCAAGAGATTTTAAGTAATTAATTTCTTTCGAAAGACTAGACGGATCAGAACAAATGCGTAAGGCTTGTTTTTCTTACTCATTTTCCAAGAACTGATAAATTTTTAATATTTCATTTTGCGGTTAAAAAAAAAAGAAAGAAAGAAAGAGAGAGAAAAATGCACATATTGAAAATTCAGATTTTTGAACTTAGAATTACATTAAAAATAAAAATAAATAAATAAACGATTGTAAATTTTCTGAATGTGAAAACAGAATTTAAATATACACATTATGTAATGAGTAATCATGAAATCAATCTTTCCAATAGAGTAGTATGAGCCCCGGCTGTCGGCGAGATTAGGTATTGTCTAAATTTCAAGTCTGCATATTAATATATAGATTCGCTGAAAAATTTTAGAGCGCTCCAAAGATGTATAAAAAAAAAAAAAAAAAAAAAAAAGAAAGAAAAAAGCTGCTAAATGGAGGGGGAAAAAACTTTTTTTTCTAGGCAGACTTTAGGAATATGCCCCGAAGGAGAGGAGGGGGCACGTATTAACCAACGAGAGGGCCTGTGCCCTCGATCCCAAAGATGGCAACACTCTTGAATGTATGTGGGTGGCATTTTCAGATGAGGAATACGAAAGGGTGCCAAACATCGGGTCTCCCCCTCCCCCCTCAATCAAATTTTCACGCTACGCCCCTGCTGATAAGAGATTTCTGCATTATACATAAAGTGGCCAAGAAAGGACACGAAACAATATGAAAATGCTTTCACATGATTTTTATCATGGGACAAATCATACAATATGACTTATGAAACAGTTTCTTTATTTACATGTATGTAGCTTTACTTATGCACAAACAAATCATACAATTTTTGTTTGTTTTGTTTAAAGCTGCTTACTCCCTCTTATGATTTCCCCGCCTCTAGTCACCAAATCCATGCCATCTGTGTAAGTCAATGGCAAAATTTGTTTATAGAATTACTCATTACCTAATTGATATTTTTAAATTCTGTTTTCATATTCAGAAAATTCACAACCGTTAAATTAGTACCTGTTTTCCAAAAATTGAATTTTTTAAATTTTAATGTTTCATTTTACAGCTAAAAAATAAGAAAAATGCATCTAGTGAAAATTCTCATTTTAAAACTCAAAACTCAAATTTAAAAATTTTCAAAAATAATTTTTTTAGAGAACGAGCGTTTATTTTAACAGTTGTGTGTTTTCAGAATGTGAAAATATAATTTTAAAATAACAATTACATAATGTGTAATTCTATGAACAATTTTACTCATAGAATAACATGGGCTTTGGATGACCCTGACTATCTGTGATGTACAACTTATCTTTCTCTTCTTCCTCAGTTCAGTTCCCTCCAAAATCCCTAATAATCCATCTAGGATTTGTTCATCAGTAAGATGTTCAAAGCCAAAACCAATGACATCATTTTCAATTTCAAATAAAAAAAAATAATATTGTCAAAAAAGAAAAAGAAAAAAAAAACATTGTTAACTTTTTTTCTTTTTTTTGGGGGGGGGGGGAGTAGGGGGAAGGGGGGGAGATAGAAAGAAATATATATTTATGTAAACCTATATCATAAAAAATTTCTGATAAAATTAACAACATATCTTTAAATTTTTTGAATGATTGATTTTTTAAATATTAATTTCAATTAACTAAATAGTCTAATATATGTTTTTTTTCCTTGATTTTATCATTCACAAAGTAATGAGACTACTCAGAACTATTTTTCTGACCCTAACAACTTTATCACCACCTCCTGCAGTGATAATTGGCATGGAAAACTTTGATTTATTTTGAAAAATTCTTTAAGGATTTATAAAAAAATGTTACTGATTTTTAAACTTCCCCTCACGTGGCCAAAATTCAAGGGTCATTTTCAGATAACAAATAATTTATGACATTTGTCACACAGGACACAGGCAAGTATGAATCCAGCTTAAAGGACTTTATGAAAATTGTTCGAGCTATTTTCGGAGCCAAATTTCACCAAGGGGTTCGTATATTAAAGCTGTCACCAAATGTGAATACATATTTAGTTTATTTTAAATTAACTGTGTTTTCTGATTAACATAATGAAACTCAAAAAATTAAATGTCATTTACATTTCATTAACAGCTACATGTGATTGTACTTGGACATGGTTTTGATTTGCTGAATATACGACTTTAGTATGGGATCCCCTTAGCGAAATTTTAAATTTGGCACCGGACAAAGTAATGCAGACATTTCTCGCCAAGGTCTTTACTTATGCAATAGTGATAACCATTTCTTAATTGCCAAAACAGCAAAAAATATTTAAAGTCACCAAAGGCTCCCATGCTAAAAGCTATGCCACCGAAAACAGTCATCAACTGATATATATTTATTTAAACATTTCAATTCCCCCTTTTTTTTTTTTTTTTTAACCACTTAAATATAGTGACCAGCATAGCGGGTAAAGCCTGCTAGTTAAACAAGAATAATGCAAAGGGTATCTATTCTATTTAGATCAGATACTAAAGAATATTGTATTACTAAACTAAATAAATTTACAAAGAAATTCTTAAAACGAAAAACATAAGAATAATCTGAAAGAAACTCAGAAACTGAAAATATATCTATAATATTATATAAATTGAAGTTGTAACTAACTTGTCTTTTTTCAGAAAAATATTGTGAATCCATGGTCTTAAATCTGTTTCATTGGCTGGAATAGTGCACATATCAATTCGATTAATATGTACATAAACAGCATCACAGCAACCAGTAACAAACTCTGAAAGAAAAAAATAATTATTTCATAATTCATTATTCAACCATGTTATAATACACACATGAATGCATAATTTATTGCATAAGTTGATTATTCATAACAAAAATTCTAATCTCTTTCATTGCATAAGTTGAATATTCATAACAAAAATTCTAATCTCTTTCATTGCATAAGTTGAATATTTATAACAAAAATTCTAATCTCTTTTACTGCAAAAGTTGAATATTCATAAAAAAAAATTCTAATCTCTTTTATTGCATAAGTAGAAGATTCATAACAAAAATTCTAATCTCCTGAAATTATTGAATGCTATAATACCCATTGCAATGAGAAATCAGCATGAATCTAAGCATGATAATTCTTAAAATTACAACAAAATCAGTCATAACTAGTGAATCATCACTTTATTTCTACACCCACATTTCTATATTAAGCCTATTTTAAGTAATTTTTTACTCTTTGCAAATTATATTTTAATTTTATTCTTTATTTTTATTTATTTATGATTGTATATAATTTATGATTATGATCTGTTATCATTAAGTATAGCTGTACAGAGTGGATAATATATTAAAATATAATATAAACGTAAAAATTAATTATAAATATCAATAATATCTTAAATCATGTATGATTTAGTTCATATAAGGTTGGTTTATAAATATCAATAATAAAATAAAAAAAAAAAAAATTCACCTAATAATAATAATTTTAACTTTTTCTTTCTTATCGTATGGTCTTGCAGAGATTTTCGGGAAAGTTTGGTATCAGTAAAACTTGTTTAACCCACTCCACCTTTCTTAAGCCGTGGTGGTTTCTGCTCCTTACTGTTATTTCAGTTTCATTTGTTCGAATATTGCCCTTGTTTCACATAGTTTTCAGTTCTCATATTAAATATATGTATTCACTTCTTATATGAAATATTTATATATATAGACACATTTATTATATGATAAATTTATTTGTTTACTTGTTATTTCATGATTTACTTGACTCACTGATTGATAAGTTTCTGTGAAATGCTAGTTTAAAAAGAATAAAATAGGGCATCAACTGAGGCTCTGCATTTAGGTGCCTGCTGGTGCACCCCTGAACACTAAAATCCTTTTGTATAATTTACACTATGACAGTACTCTACCAAAAACTTCAGTATTCTAATTTTTGTTCTTTAGTTTTGCTAATTTTAACATTGCTGTTACTTCACTATTTTTCTCATTAGCAGAATTTTTTGTATTTATCTGTAACAAAATTTAATTTTTCTGTTATCCAGGAATGTCGGAAAAGGTCTGGTACAACATGAAGTATTATTAGCAATTCATAAAATATGCAAAATTTTATCTACAAACAAAATATATTAAAAAGCTATACCTAGCACAGTAATCTAGAGATATAATACAAATTCTATTAATATTTTTAAGCCTGGCTTTTTTTTTTAGCTGTCTAATTAATTTGCAGAACCTAAAACAATCTGCAGCATTCACTGTCATGCTGCACTGTTTCTGCTACTAGGTTTTTTTTAATGGTCTGATATACAGTTGAGGATCTATAATCCGCATACCCATAATTCGCAATTGTCTATAATCCACACTCACTTTGCAAATGTAAACAAAAGATTTTGTTGTAATGAAAATACAATATTTTGGATGTGTATGAGAAAATATAATGTTAATTCACATGCTAAAAAAAAAAAAAAAAAAAAAGAGTGTAAAATTTAATTTAGATAAACATAATTAATTTTAAAAGGAAAAAATATAAACTTTTATTGCCTTTATACTTTTTTAGAGAATCTGAACATCATCTGAATAATATTCAATTAGTGATCAAACAAAACACATGCAAGTACAGTTTTCTAACTCCTGCCAGTAACAGCATTGCTCATCGGTTTAAAAAAAATGGCATCATATGCATTGGTGGGATTGTGTATTTTCACAGATGTTTAAGGACTATTAGTGTAAATGTTCTTTTTAGAGTGCTATTTCAAAAATACACAAACCTATTTAAGGAAAAATTTGTACCAGCATTTGTTTTGAAGATACGATCTACAATGCAGTCATTAAAAACTGCATCAAACTAATGACATTGCAAGTATCTGTCTGCATACTGTTAATCACAGTCCAGAAGTAGGAGTACAGTTTTTTAATAAATTACTCATTTAAGGCTACATTGCTTCTACTTCATAAAATAAATTCATTGTTTTATATATTTATTAGTATTACCTTTAGTACACTATATGAAAACAAACAATTCTAATTCTAGCCTCATTAAATAAAGTTTATTGTTTAATGTAGCTTATACTAATTCATATAGCGAAGAAATGGTATCATTGATCTATAATTTGCAAAATTCTATAATCCGCACAAGTTCTAGAACCAAGGTGTGCGGATTAAAGATCTTCAACTGTATATATGCATATTAGTGACAGTGCTACATTTATTTTTAGTTTTACAATCTTTTAACAGCTTTAGGCTCACATAACTTTAAAATATCGCCCATAAACATAACTATAAAACATTATTAACCCATTAACGCCCAGCGTCCTCATTTGAGGACAGCTAATAAAATGGCACGTGTATTTTTTGTGGTTTCTTGTAATGATTTCTGCTTTTTAATGACAGTTTATAGCATCCCTCTAAATGATCCCTGAAAGTTTTATGCACCTACTATCAATTATTATTTCATAATTTAATGGTTATTTTATGATTTTTCATTCGTTGCACATATATTTTCTTTTTATGCAGGTATACCAACTTAAATGAAGTTGAATAATAATATAAATTATAATACTTTACTTTCAAAGTCTTTGTCAGCATATAATAGGAAATTAATCTGCTATTTCAAAGTTTTTCTATGTGGAAGATTTTCACTAGAACACTAAATGTCCTCAAATGAGGACAGGCTTTATATTTATATTTAAAACTGTTAGAAGAGTTTTTAAATTTAGTGTATAACATTCTCAGTTGTCTATATTAGTTTAGAATTGAAATATTCATCAAAAATATATTTTGCAAAATTAATCTGGGCGTTAACGGTTTAAGTCAGTTATGCACACTGGTGGAGAAAAAGCATGAATAATTATTCTCTTGTTCTATTGTCATTATGCATCACCACAATCTCATTTGATTTGCAGTTATTGTGCTAACTGAAAGTATAGGAACATATCAGGGTATAATTAAAAATAAAATACTGTGTAAAGTTTTTTATTTTAAGCTTTGCAATTGGGATTCCAACCACCATTAGAAGCATCTTGCTGTCCACTGACTTCATTTTCTGTTGCCTTCCCTTTCAGCAAAAAACACCATCTATGATCTAAACTTTTGTTGGGCTCCATGTCATTACAAGATCACTCATAAGCTAAAATTTCTATGTTTTCGTGATTGAGTGCATAATTATGATTATTGCATTCTTCCAATTTTCATATTTTTTGAAATCTACTGTTATTTCTTGTTTATTATTCATTTTCTTTCATTATTCTGAAAAAAACACAGAAATTCTAGTCATTGACTGATCTTGTAACGACTGGAGCCCAACAAAAGTTTAGATCATGGTGCCTTTTGCTGAGAAGAAAATCAAAAGAAATTAAAGACAGTGGACATAGAGCTTCTGATAATAGTTGGGATCCCAACCAAAAAGCAAGAAACTTTACAAAATATTCTGTTTTCAATTATATTAAACATTTTTTTTTCCTTTTTTTAATTTATTTGTTTACAAAGCGATATCAGGGTATTTTATCATAGTATGAAATGTTAGTGATGACACATGAGATGCATCATTTTTAATGCAATGCCAATCAAGAATAATTTTCTTTTTTCAGCTCAATTATTAAATGAAGATAGTTTAATATTACTTAATTAAATTTGCCAGTTGCCTATAAAAATAATGGTCACATGGTTGTACTAAAGGAGTGTATTTTTCAAGGAAGAATTTAACAATGCAGATAAGCAAATAGTCTCTTTAAAAGGCTGCATCATGAATTTTGGTTTTATAGTTTTCCTTCCCTATTTCATTTTCCTTTCAAATTTTAACTGTGTAGATCACAATACCTTACTTATTTATGACTTTTAGATGATTCCGAAATTCAAAATAACAAAATTAATATTACTTTAACAGATAATCTTTTGGATTAACTTATTATGAAGTATAATAATTTATTATTATAAGCAATTATTTATGAATAATTCCATGGTCATATATGCATTAAATAACTACTTATATTTAATATACAACAAATTAAACATTACAATTATATAAGTTTAAAAAAAGGGGGAGGAGCGATATAAGCTACTCTGTCTTACTAGTATGAATATAATTTCAAAATTTAAGACAAACACATCTCATTACAAACTTGAAAAGCCATTACATAAATAATTTATAAAAGAAAGCTTACCAAACATGGAAGGGGCTTTAGTTCGTAATGTCTTTTTATTGCCTTTCGTACAGGAATAGATCACAGTGGCATCATATATAGCATCCAGATTATCTTTTAAATTTTCAAGAGCTATGTGGAAGCCCTTATATTTAGGGGTAAGAACATGTTTTAAAGGCACAAGACCTGAAAAGAAATTTATGCACAATCATATGAAATAAACAATATTAATTCCTTTATACCTACATACATAAAATTCCTTCTATATCATAATAAAAGAATAATTGAGACATAATACACAATTTTAGGCAATTAAAGTACTAATAAATCTACGTATTCTAAATTGAACAACTGTATTTATGAATATAAGCCGATCCATATATAAGCCGATAGTACATTTTTAACTTCAGAAATTTGCCCAAAATTGCAAATCCGTGTATAAGCCGAATTGAAAAAATACTCTTTTAAAGTCCGAATATATCGCCAAAACGGCGAAAATATTGCCAATCTATAAACATTCAGGATAATCTGTCCAATGAAATTGCGCGAAATGCGTGCTTATCCAATAGAATTCCTTATCTTGCTTAGCTTGACGTAAAACGATCGCCTTGTGTTCGCCAATGGCAATAGTTTTAACTCTCGCAACACTATCAGAAGGGAGGCTAGCACAGGCATCGAACAGACGCGCTTGCACATGCAGTGAAGGACAAATGCCGGCAGCTGAAAACGATAGTCGCCATAATACCGGGAGGCCTAACGTCAATGCTGCAGCCACTGGATATTTGCATTAATAAGCCGTTTAAAAACAGATTGCATCAATTTTTTTTAATGACGTATCTAAATTATTTTGTATATTTCTACTTTTGAGTATTTTTATCAGTGCCTCAAGGCAATCTTCAAAAAAAAAAAAAAAAAAAACAAAGATTTGCCAATTCTTTTGATAGTGTAAGCCTAAAAACATTTTAAACAGAGATGGTTTAATTATATAAATTAAAATTATGATTGGGAGTTCCGTTTTTTCAAGTTTCTCTTATACTATTTCCGAATCAGACAGAGAAGTTACTCCATTCGTGCAATCTGCTGATATCGTCAGCTATTGGCAGGTAAAAAAAAAGAAATGTAAACACACGTGACTACATCGAGCTGCTCTAGAAATAAATTTAAAATTGCTAATTTAAGAGTTTTATATGTGATAATTATTTAAAAATAAGGTTTAATATCACTATTTTACTTTATATATAGTTTTTAAGCTTAAAATATATGCCTTTAATCATTGTTTCTAATGTACGTTTTTTGCTAGAATTTGTCAACTTGTATATAAGCTGACCTCCGTACTTCAGCTTCCGAAAAATTTCCAAGAATTCTCGGCTTATACACGGAGATGAACGATAACACATATTGACTGCAGCACTCAACAAATATAGGCTCTTCTCTTAGATCAGTTCCAAATGTTTGAATATAGAGGAGATTGTATCAATGCCAAAAAGGAAGAAAGGGGCAAAATTGTTGTTATAATTAGTCGATTTAGTAAGTGAAAATGGTAATTATATTTACGTTGGCTGAAATAAGCTTTAAAAGTACTTATTACACAGGCAGCCATTCTTAATACAAATGGAGAAATGAGGTTCTGATGTCCACAGCAGTATTTATGAAATGCAGTATGCAAAACAGTCACAGGTAAATTTTTAAAACAAACCGGATTTTTTTTTTTTTTTTTTTTTTTAAGATTTCTGAGAAATGTGTGTATACATCTGAACTTTGAATTTCAAGAAAAATCCTTTCCTAATGTGCAAATATATTTTGGCTACATTCGTAGCCATCATCAGTAAACAGGTGATTTCTGTTTTGAAACAGAAAACAGAAACCACCTGTGCAATGATTATGGCTACGAATGTAACTGAAATACACTTGTACATTACTTCTTTTCAATAATTTAAATTTAATGACTAAATTTGCCACAAATGTGATCCCTATTTGTTGTGACTTTTGGCCAAATTAATAATAAATCTTTTAAAAATAAATGCTATCTTCCGAATAATATATATATATTTTTAATTAAATTTTTTTTTTTTTTAAATACAGGTCGGACAAAAATTGCATTCAAGGTGACAACTGAAATAAAGAAGTGGTTTTTTATTTCCCCCCTTTGGTGGAAAACTAAGTTCTGAGTCACGAGTTTATTTTTCGACTACTTAAATATGGCATATAGAATAAACAGGAAAATCACCAGAAATATCAATAAACAGTCTAGAAGAAAATCAAAATTATCTATTTGTAAATACCTCTGACATGACAATTTATAATACTAAAGAAAATACCCTTCACCATCTCTAATGCCGATGTCTTTCTTGCTCAACTGTTACTCCAATTAGACCTTCAGCTGGTAATTGCCATATCATTTACTTTATCTAGCAGACTTCATGTTTTATTCAGACTTGAACTGTTTATTTATTTAATCATTAAAAAAAAAAAAAAAAATCATATTGCTTTCAAGAAAAGACATATACTTTTATATTAGAATTAGCTTTTAGCAGGTATTTGAAAAATAAAGTTTAGTTTTTAAATAAGAGAGAGTTTAATTGAGATATGAGAATAACTTTGGCATTAAACTTCTTTCTCTGTTTTTGGTTAATGAAAGAAAATCTTATAAAGTGTTACAAATCGATTTAAAGATTTTTATGCACATTTAAATTGTTGCACTTTGGTCTTAAAAAAAAAAAAAAAAACCTTTGTGTTTAAATATATAAAATAATAGAGATCAGTCTCAACTGTCGAACAGTAAGTGCATAAATAATAAAAGATTGAAGTATTTATCATGCTGAAAGACATAATTAAAACTAATGACTTCTAATCAGACAAATGCTATCCTTTAAATTATTTTTCCTTTTTTTTTAAATTATTTTTGTAAGAATACAACAATTTATTATAACAACCAATACGTACTAATGAATATTGAACATAATACAATGCTAAACAAAAAACCACAGTAGCTTAGTCAGTAAGGACACCGGATTTGTTATTGGAAGATCATGGGTCTGATACTCAAGCCATCAGAAGACCATCGTGCATGCTAATGGTGATTAGTGCACATTAAATCTCATGTAGTTGCAAAGACCTCCAAGTTCCCATCAAAATTATATCTCTGAAGATACTCGATCAGAGATTACTTTGCCCTGATCTGAATCAAAATTACAAGCTCTTCTTTGCTGGTGCTGCCATCTTATGCTAGTTTATCGAGCTAAAGTCATGCTTCCACCCTTGTTATGCCCTTCAAAAACGGTGGTCCCATCTTGCCTTAATTCAAGTAGTTTGACTACTGGGCTCAGAATTGAGTGGCATTATGAATAACAACAACTGAACAAAAAACTAATGTAAAAGTAATGGTTTATAATACTGAAATGTTAAATCATTGTAAAAGATTACACATGCCTCGTTCTTTAGCAAAGGACTGACTCTTTTCAATCACATCTGTTGACAGAGGATTATATCTAGTTCCTTCAGGAAAAATAACCATCCATGTCTAAAACAAAGAAAAGTATACTAATTAAATTTCAATAAAAATTATAAAAAACCATACAAATAACTGTGAATATAATAATAATGAAAAAGTAAGCATTGAAAAATAATCTAAATAATTTGGTAATGAATAATTGAAGGAATTAAAATTTAAATGCCATTTAACTTAAGAATAAATGAGTATTTTACATCCATTTTAAATGACAAAGTTTTTTTTATTTTTTTATTATTATTATTTATCTCAGTGCTCAAGTAATTTTATAATTTATTACTTCACCCACCCACATCACACACACACAAAAAAAAAATAAATAAAAAATAAAATAAAATATAACACCTTATTTAATTTTTGAAATAGTATATATGTGAGGAAAGGTTATATATCTAGTAGTTTTTGATCACAATAACAGAGGATCAATTTGTTTGACAATGCACTTTATTACATGCCCAGAAAATCCAAGTACATTTTATGCAGTGTGACCAGGGTGTGATCTCTGGGCTGTTAGATATTATAACTAGACTGGAGTATACAAAATTTTATTAGACAACAGCTACTAGCAAAAAAGCCCCCTTTTCTTTATTTGTTTCTTGTACAGAACTACGTTGAAAGTTCGACAAATCACTATAGAGACTATAAAAAAGAAAAGTCATTTTGTAAGAGTGTAATTTGTGTTCAGACTTCAAGCTGAACAGTTGTCTATGAGAAACTGTTCTTTAAACGGTTGCTCACTGTTCCTGAACAATCAAAATTCCTGCTCTGCGGTATATTTATAATGCTATTTACTTAACTTTTGTGGCACAAATGACTGAATTTTGGACTATTTTGAAAATATTTATGGACTTCTGTAATATGAGCAACAGTTTTATTGGTCTGTTTCAAGGATACTTGTTTAATAAAGTGTATTTGTTGACTAGAATCTACATATTTCTTCACAAGTTACATTTTACAGGCAATAAAGTCAACAGTTTTTCATAACAATATTATTATGGCTCTATTATTAAGTTCTGTTGAAATCTCTAAGATTCTTTTGGTCATATAATAACCAAAAATGATGATTTTTTTTGTGAACATCACATTAAGGTCAAAAAGAAGATGTACAACTTAACTAGATGTTCTAATAAATTTATACACAAAAATACATCTTTCGAAGTCCAACCACTTTTGAGTATTGAAAGATTTTTATACATACATACATACAGACATCATGAGAAGTCTTGCAAAGTCATGATAAGGTAGGAAATAGTAGGTCATTGAAGTAGAAGGTCAAATCATGACCAAAATTGGAGGTGTACAATAAATCTTATGAAATTCACAGTTATAAATTTATAACAATCTACAACCAATCATTTTTGAGTTGTGATATTGAGTAATGAGTTTCATAAATCAGTTTCGCAATACAATTTTAGACTTTGTACATGGAAGATGAAGTAAAAATAAAAATGTAGTACGCATATATTTATTTATTTACAGATATATTGTACAATTAAAAACATATTAGTAATTGAGCATTATAATGTACATTGCAGATACACAAATCTAATTGTTTTAGGTAAATGGCTCAAAAAAGGAGGGGGGGGGGGGGAATCTACATTTATGTAAAAAAAAAAAAAAAAAAAAAAAAAAATCATTTCATAAAGGATACTTAAATATACATATATATATATATATAGAGAGAGAGAGAGAGAATTTTATTAAAATAAGTCAGCTGATGAAAAAATAAATAAATAAATAAATAAATAACTTATAAATTATACTTACAGGAATTTTTTTATTCTGCAAATATTGTAGAGAGGCTATCATTTTATTAGAATCAAAATAATGTCTTTTCACAAATACACAACCATGCTGAAAAGTATACAAATTCTTAAATTACAGGCAATTGTAAATTAAATTTAATACAAAAAGTAAATTAATATTATTTAACGTAAAGGAACAAAATTATACATTGAACAAACCATAAATTTACAAACTATATTTATTCATTGTCGAAATATCTACATAATTATGTTAATTATTTTTACAGAAATAGCAATAACACTTACCTCACATAAAAAATTAACGGACATATAAAGCTAAAATAAACCCCAAAATATTTTTTGAGAAGCCAAAAATGTTCAGCTATTTCAGCAAAATATTTAGCTAAAATATTATGCTTCCATTAAAAAATGTATTTTATAATATATATATGCATATCATATTCTGTTTGCAAGGTCATATACAGATTTTTTGCCAATTTACTGGCTTTAAAGGGACATGGCACCTTTCATGCCACCACTGAAATAGGTTTTATATAAAAACTTATATTTCCATTAAATATTTCTAAATTGAACTATATTAGATTTGTTCAATAAAATATATATTCAGGCAACAATTCTTATGGTTTTTAAAGTACATTTTATGGATTTTACATCTTTACACTGCATTTTCTCAGTTTGCATTCTTTCATGAATTTATGATCCCCAAAATGCTAAAACTTCTACAAATATTTAAGAAAAGAGTTGATTTTTTTTTTTTTTAATCTTTTATAGAACCTACATAAAAGAATTAGGGATGGATTTTGCAATACCTTTGAAAGAAATTAAAAACAAAAATATAACTAAAAATAAATAAGGTATTTTGAAGATCATGAATTCATAAAAAAAAAAAAAAAAAAAAAAAAAAAAAAAATATGCAAACTGAAAAAACCCATTTAAAGATTTCAAAAGCAGTAAAAAATACAGTCGAACCTTGTTAACATGAATCTCAAGGGGCATAAAAAAATTGGTTTTGTATTATCAGTAGTTCCTGCTATCAGTAACTAATCTTCATATAACTAAACTAATCTTCATTTTTACAGGAATTGCAGAAACAGTTCATGTTAAAAGTAATTCACGTTAACAGTGTTCATGTTAATGAGGTTTGACTGTATATCAAAATCCATAAAAACTGGTGCCTGAATATAAGTTTTATTGAACAAATCTAATATAGTTCAATTCGTATATATTAAATGGAAATAAGCTTTTATATGAAATCTACTTAAGTGGTCAGATCAAAGGTGCCAAATCCCCTTATACAAAGAAATAAATTAATGAACTGAAAAGAATGGAGATCTTTTAAAATATTAATAGATATAAAAAACTAAGTTTGTCAGTGAATTTGTCTGGATTTTTTGGCTCACTATACAAAGCTACACTGTTCAACCAACTGTTAAAAAAACTGGTATGCATATAATTAGGACAAACTCTAGCAAACACCATATTGTTTAATTCAACTGGATAATTCATTCAAAAGATATTAAACAAAAACCCTATTTTAACTTTAAAAAGAAAAGTTCATGGCAAAAAAAAAGTTGATGTTTATTCTTTTCCCAACATAATATATTTATTTATATATAAATAAAAAGGAAATAAAATTGGAATAAATCTTTATCAAAAAATAATTTGCTTATATGTCTGGCAAAATTGACAACATTATACATTTAAAAATTATATATTAATAAATCTTTATTTCAATTTTATTAATCACATATAAATAAATTGTTAATATAGATATATAATATAATTTATAATATAGATTTTACTGAGATAGTATATATACTGAATCACGCCCCTTTGTTGTTTCAAATTCCATATTAATGTTGCTTCTTTATATTTAAAAATTTTCACTGAACTGACTATAATACAATCTACAGGCTTACTAATAAGAGGTACCCAACTATTTAATCACAAGATGAATGAAACAAGCAAATAATATACAATTTTTCAATTTCCTAAAGTTAGACATACCTCATAAAAATAGAATCCATACATTGGAACAAGTTGTAAAGAATCTTTCATCACATAGCGGACATGACCAATGGAACCTTGTCTATCAGCCAGCATGTGAACTACAACCCAGTCAACTGAGAAAAAAAAAAAAAAAAAAAAAAGGTTTTTAAAGATTAAAATGCAATATTAACATTATATTTTAATTTCAAAAATAGTTTTCAATTAAATAGGTGCTTAACCCATTTTCGGCCAAAGGTGCGTAAATCATTTCAATAAATATTTTTTTATTAACACTGTGATGTATATTTTTCACAAATTTTATTTTTCTGCTATTTTTAAGGGTTCTTAAAACATCTATAAAATATTAGTAATTCAATTGGAGTAAACACTTTCTTTTGAGAAATTTTCAAAATACGCTAGTTTTCTAACTTGAAACGATTATTGACAAAATCAACTTTTTGAAAATGTATAATTATTCCACTTGAGATTAATCATATGTTTTTATAATGGATTAAAGTTGCAAGTTCTGTAAATAAAATAAAAATATAACAAATGCCATAAAAAACTTAGAAAGTTTTTTTTTTTTTTTTTTTATTTAAATATATTTTATTTCTTAAATAAAATATTATTTTTCAAGCACAAAACTTTTTTTTGTGTCTTAATGAATATTACAATTTAAGCATATTTCGATGAAAGTAATACCACATTTTATAAAATTTTTATGCTTGGCCTAAAATGGGTTAAAAGCAGACAGTACAAAATTTGCAGAAATGAAAATAGTCAAACTCAAATTGAATAAAGCAGTAAAAATAGCAATAAACTGTAAAAGAATGATTTTAAACATATTATCGTCAATTTTATAAATATAGGGATAAAAAAAAAAATAATGCAGAGGTGCCACTAATGTGCTATGGCACATAAAATGTGTGAAAAGCACTTTATTTTCGAAATATAAAGCATCCTGAAGGATTCATTGTTCTTCTGTCTAGTTTTTCATTTAAAATTCGAAGTTACCATTCCCATATTTGATCACCAGAGGTCTATTTTAGAAAAACTCAGGTACGAAAATAAACCTTTATAAAATATCAGTAAAATTGAAATGGATTTTTCAGGAAAATGGATGATTTAAAAAGGTTTCTTGAAGCAATTCACAATCCAGATGAGAAAATTGCATACTTTAACTATCAGTTGCAAAAATATGACTTATATTAGCAGTTACACACACATAGTAAATTATACCACAAGATTTCAAATATATTACAAAAAATCAGAAGAACACCTTTTTATACTGAAAAATATAAAAGAAACAGTAAAAATTTGAAATTTCCCTAAAATTAAAAAAATAAAATAAAATAAATAAGATATGGTTAGATTAAAAAATCTTTGAACTATGGATATATTTTAGATGCAAATTTTCTTGGAAGTAAAATAACTGCAGATGGTATACATATTACATTTTTATGTATTAATATAAAATAAAAGTACATATTCAATAAGTACTAATTCAATACTGATAATCATCACCATAACATCACTTATTACATTCATGCTGCTTAATTTTAATATTTTATAACAAAATGTTTCGCAGACTCATTGAAGAATAAGAAAGCACCACAGAGCTGGCAGTTAAAAGTATAAGTACAAAACATTGAATAAGCACCATAAAATACAAGAACTTGCAACAACTGTTTCAAGTTAAAATAAAACACAACCATTCGCCAGGAGAACAAAATAGGCATGAGTGTTGCAATGCTTTGTCGCTTTGTTTGCATTTCAGCACTCGTGCCTACTTTGTTCACCTGACAAAGGGCCGTGTTTTCTTTTGACTCATAACACAGTTCTTGCATTTTATAGTGTTTATTCAAAGTTTTGTACTTATTCCTTCTTAAAACAGCCTAAATGGGACCGGCAAAATGCAAATTAAATGGAATTCTGGTCAAAAGGAAGAATGTGAGAAAATAAATAAAATAATATTAATGATAATTAACCGATAGAAATACAATTTTAATTTCATATCTAAATTAAGCTTATATTTTTATAAGTTTTATATACCATTTGGATGAATGCTTAAAAATTTTATTTTATTTATTTATTTATTTTTTGTCTAAAAGTTGAGTGACTTGCTGCATAAATTTGTCTTTTCTATTTAGCACCACATCAATAAAGGAAACTGATGTTTGTCATTCCATAAAGCCATTTCTAATGCTTTTGCTCCATCTATACACGATATCATGAAGGTTACATTGTTATTGATGATGGCGATATAAACTGTAAATGCCTGCAGAAAGGTTTTTTTCCCCTCTAAGTGTATTTATTTTTTTTATTTTGCACTTAAAATACACAATTATACAATCTTAATTTTCATATTTAAATTAATTGTCTGGTTAAAGAAGAGATCTGGTTAAACAAAAGCCGGTTAAAAGGCAGTCTATTGTATTTAAGGTGAGAAATCTAGTTCTGTGTGCTCCTCAGCACTTTTTTTCAAAAACAGGCCAATATGACAACATTTAGTATTATGTCCCAAGTTGCTACCCTTCACCACCTACGCAATGTTTTACAGAGAACCAAACAAATTACAAAATGCATTGGAACCCACCCCCCACCCCCCCAAAAAAAACCAACATAATTTTAGTATAATACATTTCAGAAATCATAAAATGGCATAGATATTACCCCCCCCCCCCCTTCCGAAAAAAAAAAAAGCAATAAAAACAGTCATTATCCAAAACACACTGGTCATAAAATGTTCAAAAGCACAGCTTAAAACTTCTTAAAAACACTAGTTATAAAAGTGTCACTATAATTTTTTTAAAAACACTAAATATGTGTAAAAGAAAATAATTTAATAGCACCAAATCCTAGTCAAAAGCGCCAATTATAAAATGTTTATAAATACTGAATTATGCAGAAAAAAGCAATTTAATTGCACTGAATCATAATTTTAAAAAGCACATAATTTCAAACTTTGTATAAAATAAATCTTCCACTTTCAAAACAAACATCTCTAATCTCTAACATGAAATATCTTTTCTGTTATATTATATACATAATATTTACTTAGATGTTAATTTTAATTAACTAAAATAACATTAAATACAATATCAGACAAAATGATATAATAAATAAATTACTTTTGAAGTATTTCACATCTATAGTCATAATCACACAAACACGCAATATGCCAATTAAGCACATGCAAATAGGTCTGAGCCATAATTTAAATATTTAAGAAAACCTTTGCAAATAAAATTTTTTAATGTTGATGAAGTAGAAAGATATAATTATATATATATATATATATATATATAAGCCTTTAGATATTTTTCTTCCTGACATGTAACCTTCTACTAATAGTTTTACAGCATAAATACATATAGCTTACACATATTCCAGTAAAATTAGTAATTTACTTTTGTGACGTACAAAAATCCCAACAAAGAAGACTGCAAATTATGCAAATCCTTTTTTAAAAATAGGTTGGTCATTTTTTTTTTTAATTCCTCTCTGGCGGCCTTTTTTTCTAAAATCAGCACTGCATAAAAAAGTAACTAATACATATTAAAAAATCTACTACAAAATAAATTCTTCTATACAAGTATTTCAAAACTCTAAAATAGTATGCATGCAAAGAAAATGCACATTAAGTTTACATTTTATGTCACAAACATATAAATTACAAATTCATAACAAAATTACACAAATACCAAAAACATATTAATACAATATATAGATTAACAAGTAAATTCTTCTTTTGAACTATTTAAAAAATTAGAAAATATACATGCATATGAAACAATTTTACACAAAACTTTAATATGTTACAGCAAAAAAAAAAAAAAAAAAAAAGTTATTACTAATAGTTCGATTGATGACAAAACCAAAAAAATCTGGTGTGAAACAACCACACGACTTCCATTACCCACTATTACACGTATTATAGGCATTTTTGAGAGATAATGTGATCAGAAAACATAAAAGTGACTTAAAGAGAAAATCGTTAGAGCTGTTTTTGAGATACCAATTTTTACAAAAAATCAATTATTGACCAGAAAACAATAATTACATACAAAAGGATATTTAAAAGTGAGTTAATAGGGCGAGTTTAAAAAAAAATCCGTACAGCCGTTTTTAAAGGAACGCGCTTAGAAGACCTGAAATTGAACTACTTATACAGGAAGCATATCAATTTTCCAGAACTAACCAACTATATCATTCGAAAGGACATCTAATAGAGTGTTTATATAGCAAATTTAAAAAAAATCGTTAGAGCCATTTTTGAGATACGGACTTCCGGTTTTTCAATTTTCACCAAAATTTGGAAATTTCATCTGTACACCAGACGTATTTCAATTCTAAAGTTTCGTAGCTCTACCTTTATTAGTTTCTGAGCTATAATAGCCAGAAGATTCTCCACATACATACATACACACTGACCAATTGCCAAAAACCACTTTTTTGGACTCAGGGGACCTTAAAACGTGTAAATCAGGTGAAAACCCGATATCGAATTTTCAGACCGAATACAATACTTCCATTACCTATGGTAGTAGGGTAATGGAAGTAAAAATTACCAATAAAATAAAGTTAAAAAAAATTAAATCAAAATTTACAAAGAATTAATAATATGAGAATTAAATTTATAGGCATTAAATTTTTAATTACCTGTACTTTGGTGATTACTAATATATATAACTCTTTCTTTCTTTGCAACTACTTCATCAACATTTCCATATAATATAAACTAGAATTAAAATCAAACAAATAATTAGCAATGATGTCTACATATAAAGATTAACAAACATTCGATAATAAATTTATATTATTGTCATTGAACATATTTAAGAGAAATTTATACAAAAGGGCATCATTTATGTATTTCTTATTCATACACTTTTTAATTTAGATTTCAAATCACTCCCATTGGTTCTAGTGATATAGTGTTTATTCAGATAAAAGAAATTTTTAATTTAATTTTTAAGTTTTTTTAATTCCATTTTATTACATGATGCAAAACTGAAGCAAACTAAAAATCTATTTAAAAAATACAGTCGAACCTTGTTAACATGAATCTCAAGGGGGATAAAACAATTTGTTCATGTTATCTGTAGTTTATGCTATCAGTAACTCAGAAACTAATCTTTCTTTTCACAGGGATTGTGGAAACAGTTCATGGTAAAAGTAATTCCCATTAACGAGGTTCGATTGTATATACTTTATGAAGGTTGGCAATAAAATAAGAAATTTTACAGGGAAAATTATAAATACATGAAATACCTGAAATTTCAGCGCAAAAAAAAAAAAATCCTGCATGGAAAGAGAGAAAACATAATTTATTGCACTGAAGTATAGTCTTCTCATTATGAAAAATATTAAATTTAGTTAGGTTTAGTAGTGATGAAATTGATATTTTAGTTCTTATTTTATGAATTTAATTAACAGAAAAACTGGAATTCTTGTATGGAAAATGATGTTCAGAAGAGGTAAAAATTAAGTATGGGGTACACAAGACCAGAGATTTTATTATTATACTGTTCAGTACACATTTTCACAGGTCCGTTCACCCATTCTATTAGATTTTTAAAAATATTTACAAATTTGTAAAACAAAATAAACTTATATGATAAATATGATAATTAAATTTTTTTTTAAACGCAAATGAAGTCTTATATAAATCAAAAATGTTTGTTTTAATAAGTGAGTTAAAAGTCACATATTTACCATGTATAAAATAATATATATTAAATATGTATTAAAAGAAAAAAAAAGTTCTTAAAGTGAAATTAAATGAAAAATTACAGAGAATATGTAATATTGATAACTGTAATGAAGTACACTTACTAATGTTATGTCATACTATATTCTGTGAAAGATTCATAAGCAATTTTTGAAAAAAAAAAAAAAAAAAATGAAAAGCTTTACTGGTTCGGTAGATTACTACAATTTACATTTTGCTGGTCCGTTGAATATTTTTGTGGTCCCAGACCAACAGGCCACTGTTAATTTCGAATCCTGTTCAGGTAAATAACCTGAATACAGTCATCCCTGATTTTAGCATAATTTACATTTATGTATTACATAAACAAATTAGCAACAAAAAAGATATTATAACTATACTAAAATTTATTATATTTAGCCTCACACAACACAGGTTTGAAATTCATTTTAAATTTCATGCATGTTCATTAGAGCAAGTCAATTTTTTGAAAAATGTTCTATCACTGCTCTATAACATAAACATTTCTAAAAAGTGATAGAAAACTTTTTTTAAATGTCTTATTGACCCTTAAATCATTTGATATTCTCCCAAAATTAAATTTAGGATTTCAAGCAGTTTGACGCAGAAAAAAATTAAAAATCACATTACACGCATTAAATATTGTTCAAATGTATAATTTTCTAACACTGTTTACAAAACAAACAAATAAAATAAAAAAAAGCAAATTAATTTATGTGATCTTTTTTATTTTTTCAACAGAATACAATAGTAATTTTTGTCTTCATGTAATTCATAAAATTATAAAGGGTGGAAAAAAAATACATAAACACATTTTAATCTGCTAAGTAAGCTATGTCAATATTAAATTTATTTTACACATGTGTATGTACATTATACAGAGACTAACTAAAGGTCAAGTTATTCAAAAATAAAGTTCTGAAACAAGTAATCCAAAATTTTTAAATGTGCCTTACAATTTGCCATATGATATATCAAAAATCTAAGTTTTTTTTTTTTTTTAAATAATGCATATATATATAAATGCTTAATACCTTGTTTATAATTGGCTTAGTTTTAGTAAAAAATTAACATAGAATCAAAAACTAATAAATTTAAGAATAAAAGAAACAGAATTTATTAGATATTATTTAGATACAGAATTCTTCGATATACATATATATCCAATATTTATATTATATAACAGCAATTAATTTTCAAGCAAAAAAAACCAACAATGTATGTACAGTATAAATATAAATCTATATAATTATCTAAATGTAAAATTTGAACTTACTTTTGTTCCAGTAACATGCTCAAAAAAGAATAAAACAAATTTTTGGTACACAGAATAGTAGATATCATCACCAGCTTGGTATATCCAGTAAGGTAATATACAGGATATAATCCTCCAAAATATCCAAATAAGAAAATATTGAGGAACAACACCAAACATCACAATGGTCGGAACTACCATTTTCACATGTTTTAAGCTATAGTAAACAAAAATAATAATATAAATATCACAAGTAGTTTGGAAGAAGTAAATGCAAAGTTGGCATTTTATATGCAAAATAGACAAAATACCTTACAATAATTAAACAGAGCCAATATTCAAATAAAATTTGGGAAAATAAGAGAGAAGATAATGCCTGAAACAAAGTTTTAGCAAAATTTAACATTAATATTTAAATCAAACAAAAGCATAAAAAAAAAATCCGATGTCAAAGTTAGAAAAATTACATATCAACAAACCTAATCATACCGAGCTCCCGCTAATCACGTTAAAAATAATTATAATACATGAGCGTAAAATATATGTAAAATGAAAATAGATAAAATGAGGAGAAAGTTTAAAATTTGATTTTAAAATATAACGGTAGAAGCCGGTATAAACACACGAATTCAACACATTGCTCCAGTCAACATTTATAAACAATCTTACCGGTTACCGGCATCATTTCGCCACCATTGCGGCATATTCCGCTTCACCATAATTCGTTGTCAAAATAATATAATGAAAATTGTGGATAAATTTTATTCATAAAATAATTAATATGAATCACAGCTAATAATCATGAATTTCAGCCTTGTCACAGCTACTACATATCTTACGTGCGCACAAACCTGACTCCCTAGACATTCAGTTTAAAACATATTGATCCCCCCTATGGTCAAATTGATATTAAACAATAACTATAATATAACATCTTACATACATATTTTTATCACAATATAACAATACTTATGGATCATATTTACCATTCTTCGAAAGTAATAGAACTATGAAGTTGTAACATTTTTATGAAACAACACAGGCCACATGACGAACGGTGGTGCATTTTGCTGGAGAGATTAGTACACTTAGAGCATAGAGCGATAGAGGCATAGAGCGGCCGAATGCCGAGTGAGTGGACTTTTTTTGGGGTATTTAACGATTTAGTGAACATTCGGCCTCAGGTAAACTTTTTGGACGTACGCCAGTGAAAAATGTGATAGAATCTAATCTATGACTACTGCAGTTTGTGGTCATGTTTCTCGCGTGAGATTAAGAAACAATAAATTAAAAAAAAAAAAAAAAAAGCTAATTTCTCTCCCCCCCCCCCAACAAAAGAGCATAAAATTATTTATTTATTATTATTATTATTATTATTATTATTATTTTTCAACCCAAAACTGTTTATCATAAATATTATACCAGAGAAACATAACTGGGAATGTCACATTATATGCATTTCAATTTTACTAATATACTTTATAAAAATCATGAAAAAATGTATAGTTATTTAAATTGATAATATCAAATAATTAGAGTTTTTATTTATTTATTTACTGGCAGGCTACGCCCGCTTCGCTGGTTACTATATTTAAATGAGTTTTTAAAAGGATTGAATCATTATTTATTTTTAAAAACACATTATAGATAAATGTTTAAAAAATTACATTGAAATAGCTCTAATCCTCGCTTCGGGTAACCGCTGCCTACAGCAGCCCTTTTCTGCCTGCACTGCATCGATTCCAGGTTCCCACTGCCTACAGAAAGGTCTTTCCTGGGACCGGGCGCTTCATTCTGGGTATTTATCGATGACAGGTGGATCTGCTATTCTTTAAGAACTACGATTATAAAGATGGCTGCATCTCAGCATCTATTAAATATTTTAGTTTTTGAAGCATGTATTTTATAGCCCTCGCTGTTTACACTATATTACTATATGACTCCGAATTATATAATAAATAAATGAAAAAGTAAATTTTCTATTAAAAAGAATTAAATATATAAAAAACAAATAAATTTTAATTAAACTTAAATTTTAATATGTTTAATCCTTTCTACTATACACGAGCATTTTTCCCGATAAATACTATAAATTAGAAAAATCAATAATCCCTCTCAAAGGAATGAATTTAAAAAAAGAAAAAGAAAAAGGTGTTATACTATAGAAATTATACATTATGGATTAACATAACGGTTATAAATAAGTTTTTAAATAAAAAATTTAATGTACTTAATTTTTTCTACTGCCATACCATTTAATTTTCAATATATACAATAAATTAAAAATAGGGAAAAAAATATTTCACCTTCAACTGAATGAATTAAATAAATAAAAAATAAATAGCGTGATAGCTGTAGCTAAGATACGCAGACGATTAAAATGTAAGAAAATTTTTTAGAAAAATGAAACAGAGAAGTCAATATTAACTGAAAAAATCTGATGTGGGCACCACATGACTTCCTTATACACTTTTAGAAATATACATAATGTTAAAAAACATTGTCATTGGACCCGAAACAGTTGGCTAAAAATATTTTAAAAAATGAATTATCACCGTGTTCTGAGCTTTTCTGAAAGTTAGTTAAAAACCGATGCAAGATTTGTACTGGTAACGCTGACGAAGGCAGCAGGGACCCGAAAAAATTGGCACAAAGAAATTAAAAAAATGTATTTTCACCGTGTTCTGAACTATTCTGAAAGTTTCAAATGTCTAGCTAGTCGGGAAGTTAGTTAAATAAATTTTCTGTTGAACCATATAAACGCTGTCGAAGGCAGCAGTCACCTGAAACAATTGTTTAAAAATATTTTTAAAATGCATTGTCACCGTGTTCTGAGTTTTTCCAGAAGTTTTAAATGTCTAGCTAGTCGGGAAGTTAGTTAAAAATCGATTGCAAGATTTGTACTGTTAACGCTGCCGAAGACAGCAGGGACCCAAAACAGTAAACTAAAAGTATTTAAAAAATGCATTTTCACCGTGTTCTGATCTAGTCTGAAAGTTCCAAATGTCTAGCTAGTCGAGAAGTTAGTTAAATAAATTTTCTGTTGAATCACATAAACGCTGCTGAAGGCAGCAGGTATTAGAAACAGTTGGCTAAAAATATTTTTAAAAATGCATTGTCAAATGCCTAGCTAGTCGGGAAGTCAGTTAAATTGCAAGACTTGTCCAAACCGTTTTTGAGTTATTACCGTTTTTTGATACATTTTGGCCATTATGAACCTAATTTTCCTAAATATCTCCAAAACGGAAAATCATACCAAGTCCAAAAAGGGAGGTGCACAACTAGATGTTATAACAGACATATGTACCAATTCGCAACTTTCTACGTCCAACCGTTTTTGAGTTATGCGACATACTCACACTCACACACACAGACACACATACATACAGACGTCACGAAAAATCGTGTAAAGTCCCTTATATCTCTAAAACGAGAGCTCGTGTTAAGACGACACTTGCAGGTGTACAACTAGACATCATGACAGTCACACGTATAAATTGGCAACATTCAGCGATCATTCGTTTTCGAGCAATGTGAAATGCAAAATCCATTTCGCAAATCGGGATTACTATACTTCCTTATACTTTGTATAAGGAAGTAAAAAGAATAAATTTAAAAAATTTGAAATTCAAAAAAATCTCGATGAGGTGCACCCCTGCAGGGTCAGAGAGCTACCCATCTACCAAGTTTTGTAGCTCTGTGATCAGTAGTGTGAGCACCAGAGCGCAGACACACAGACAGACACTTCTCTTTATTTACATTAGTTTTTATTAACACTTTCCAACAAGGTTGAAAAGTGTTTATGACTTCGGTTTGCCTGTCTGTCCGTCCGTCTGTCTATCCGTCTGTCCGTCCGCGCTCTAACTCCCGTAAATATTTATGGAATTTCTTGAAACTGATATATGTTATTCAAGTTCACTATCGGATGTTCCCTATAAATTAGAAAACTCAGAAATATATTAGAAATAAATTAAATAATTTTAAATAAATTAGAAATAATGGAGTGAGCAGCACCTTAACTGGTTTGTGTACAGGGACACTTGAAAGTTTTCCAAAGCATTGTGCCCTATGAGAGGCATTTCTATAAGCCATATTTTAATACCATTACTTTACACAAATCTTAATGAAATTGAAACATGTTATTCAAGGCCACTACCAGATGTTTCTCAGTAAAAATGGAGTAAATACCATCACTAGTTTGCATACAGGGACACCCGACAGTATTCCTAAGCATTGAGTTATAAGAGAGGTATTTCTATAAACCAAATTTGAAGAACTGTACTTTGCACTAATATTAATAAAATTAAAATATATTATTCATATGCACAAAAGAATGCTTTCCATAGAATACAGTATGATTAGCATTAGATTTACAGGGCCACACAGAAATATTCAGTTACATTAATGGGTCTTATTGGAAATTTGCTGGAATTACATTTTCGTTTATATTAATCTTTTTTATCATTTTCTAAAGTTTTTTACACTTTCCATTAAGGTTAAAAAGTGTTAATGATTTCGGTTTGGCTGTCTATCAGCGCTCTACCTCCCGTAAATATTTATGGAATTTCTTGAAACTGATATATATATTATTCAAGTTTACTATCGGATGTTCCCTATTGAAAATAGAGTGAACACCTTTATTGGTTTGTGTACAGGGACACCCGAAAGAATTCCTAAACATTGCGTTCTATGAGAGGTATTTCTATAAACCAAATTTGAAGAACTTTACTTTGCACAAATCTTAATAAAATTAAAATGCATTATTCATATGCACAAAAGAATGCTTTTCATAGAATACAGTATGATTAGCATTAGATTTACAGGGCCACACAAAAATATTCAGTTACATTATTGGGTATTATTAGAAATTCGTTGGAATTACATTTTCGTTTACATTAATCGTTTGTATTGTTTTCTAGATGTTTTTAACACATTCCAATAAGGTTGAAACGTGTTAATGACTTCGGTTTGTCTGTCTGTCTGTCTATCCGCGTTCTAATTCACGTAAATATTCATGGAATTTCTTGAAACTGATATATGACATTCAAGTTCATTATCGGTTATCGTTGTTCCCATTTAAAAATGTAGTGATTATCTCTACTGGCTTGTGTACAGGGACACCCAAAAGTATTCCGAAGCATTGTGTTCTATGAGAAGTATTTTTATGAACTATATTTTAATTCCTTTATTTTACACAAATTTCAATGAAATTGAAAAATGTTGTTCAAGTTCATTATCAGATGCTTGCTATAGAAAATGCAGTAAATTCCACCCTTCTTTTGTGTACAGGGACACCCAAAAGTATTACAAAGCATTAGTTCTATGAGAGGTATTTCTATAAACCAAATTTTAATAACTTTACTTATAACAAATCTTATTAAGATTGAAATACGTTATTCATATGCACAAAATAATGCTTTCTACAGAGTGTAGTATAATTAACATTAAATTTACAGGGCCACACAAAAATATTCAGTTACACTGAAGGCTTTTATTGCGAATTTGCTGAAATTGCATTTTCGTTTACATTAAGCGAATAACACTTTTTAGTATTTTTTAAGTGGGAATATGATTTCAATTTAAGTATCTATCTGTCTCTCTCTCTATCTGCCCGCCCCAGCGTCCGTAAATGTTTTCAGATTTTTTGCAAAATTATATGTGTTATTCGAATTCACTATGGAATGTAAACTATTTTAAATGACATTAATAGGTCCTGTGCAACTGGTTTGTGTACAGAGACACCCAAAAGAAAAAAAGAAAAAAATGCCAATGCACTGCATTTTAGGACAGACATTTTTATAAATTACATTTAAAGAACTTTCTACTGTAAAAATCATAAAGAAATTGACATTTACTGTTAATATGTTAATATATTGTTTTGTATAGAATATGACTTTGTTATCCTTCAACAGGGCTACACTAAAATATTCAGATGCATGCATTAGGGACTGCAATTAGAATATAAGGACTACGCTTTCTTTAGTGTTATGCATTTTTAACACTTTCTAACAATGTTTAAGAATGATTAGGAATTCAATTAGTCTATCTGTATGTCTTTCAGAACTACTGCCTGTCCGTCGTGTGATTACGTAGGCAAAAGAGTACTGAAAGTTATACAATACAACAATTACGTATATTTGCAAAGTGTTAATAACCAATGCGTACCGCATGGTTTTACTTTCTTGTTTAACCTTAATTTAGGTAATTTTAAATTTTTAAATGAATAGGAAAAAGTAAGGTAAGAAAACTAAAAAAAATCGCGCCGCATCTTCTTTTTTCTTTTTTTTTTTCTTTGAGCTTTAAATGTGTTAAACATATATATTCTATACTAACATTTGTTAATTAATTTTTTATTTTACTTACAATGATTTAAGAATTATACGTTTTCTGTGTTACTCTATAAAATAAAAACAATAATAAGAAGAATATATTGATATACTAGCAGGCTTTGCCCGCTTCGCTGGGCACTATACTTAAATGAGTTATCAAAACCTTTATCATTATTAATAATCTAAGTTAATGTACCCGACGTGTTTGGTAGAGGTTTTTTCCGCTCGCAACGTGAGCAGTCCGGGTCCACACACTGCCTTCGGCAGCAACTTATCCGCTTCTTACTTCCCCTTTTCCAGCAGGTAAGTTCGAAGTTTTGCGAAATCCCACCAAAGTACATAATGCGTATACTCAATCAACGCCACATATCAAAATTCGCCATTCTAAGATAATTTAACGCGAATTCAAACGGGAAAATGTGATTTTACACGTTTCCATATTTGGTAAAGTTCTACTCAAAAATCCGGAATTAGCGAAATTTCCCGCCAAAAATTAATTTACCCATCCTTCCCCTTAAAAATCGAAAATTCCTAAATCGTAGATAATGTTTTATTTGTACTCATGTCTAGTCTCCCCATGTGCAACTACTTTACTGTGAAGTAATTTGGAGCCGTATTATGCTTACAAACGTGTTTTTGAATTTTGCCCCCCTCTCCCCCCCTCAATTCGAAAAAGTCGATAGATATAATTTTAAATTTTGTAATATCCTAAATTCCTGCCAAGCACCGTTGAATTCCGTCAAGCCGTTCTCAAGTGATACCCGGACAAAAATAGCGTTACAGACATACAGACACCATGACACACACACACACAGACAAAGTTTTCTGAAGTCATTTTCGGCTTTCATGGTTTGTGAAACGTGAAGATATCGCAAAATTTTTTGATTCTGACAAATTTACAGACAAAAGCATGATTTTATTAATATCGATAGAAAATAATCTGGTGTGTCACTCACACGACTTTCTCTTATCCTGCATTTCAATACTATAAAGACAGATTGCATATTAAGTCTTAAGAACAATAGCGTAAGATAATAAAGTTCAATCTACTTTTAAAATAATTTAAAATACTTTTAGGAACAGTTTTATTTTTCGCGTAATTCTGTGTGAGTTGAGCTACCGCACCCCTCAACCCCCCGTTCAGTTAAAATGCATACAATTATTCAAAAAAAAAAAAAAAAAAAAAAAAAAAACTCAAAGCTGTTATTAATTTACCTTCAAACTTAAATAGTAACATAACACGGACTTCAAAATACCAAATTTGAATTTCCTGCAGCTATTTGTACTTAAGATATGCTGATAATAGATATGCATACAGATCGACCGCAAAAAATTGGACTTTCGTAATCAAAGCACCTCAAAACGTGATTTTATGCAAAAAAAACAGATTCGAAAATTAAAAAAAATACTTTGTTTACAGCATTTAAGGTACTTTGTTTACAATACAAAATACTTTGTTTACAGTATTTGTAGGAAAAATTAATTTTGCTTCCTAACCAAAGTTCGTCGACGTAATAAAATGTAGCAAAGCACTTCCATCAATTACATTCAATAGAAAAGGACGTTTAGCTTAATTTTGGGTAGCCCTGTATATTGTCTATAATCGATATGCACTATAAATAGTATTGTGTACTTAAATTTAGTCTAACTTGAAAAAATCTAACACAAAAGAAATTATAATTCCAGCAATTTTCAAGTATAGCCGCAATATATCCAAATACTTTGAGTAGCCCTGTAAATGAATGATGAATGATTTCCATACAACAATCTTTACAAAACATGCTTTTATGCATGTTATAAATTTTGTTGTTTCTGTTTTGTTTAAGTCAATCTATAGATGTTACACTGTACTTACCAGAAATTTTTCCCATAGACATAATGTATTTGAATTCTCTTTTATGTCCCTGTACACGAACCATTTGCTTGATCTCAACGAAAAGTTTAGTGTAGCATTCCTATATGATACACATTTAGAATACCAAGTTTGAACTTCCATAATTTATTTTTGAGATATGCTGATAACAGACAGACACACACACAGAGACCAACCGCTAAAAACATGATTTTAGATTCAGATAACCTCAAAATATGTAAATATAACAAAAACTCACTTTCGAAAATCTGATCCAAAAACAATACTTTCTCTACCTTATAATTAAATCCTGTACTTAAAGAAAAGACAAATTTTAAGTATCATAGAGAAACTCTGAGAAGAATTCTTCACGAAATAGGATTTAACTTTAAAAAGACACAAAATAAACGAAAACAACTAATAGAACTCAGCGATATCATTTTAGCTCAAACGCAATTCTTGAGAAATATGAAACATTACCGAGATTAGAAAAGACCAATTGTATATTTAGACGAAACTTGGATGGATAGTATGTAATCTTACTTATGGAAAGTGTTGGCAAACAGATGATATGTTTGGTATTATAGAAACTGGTAATGCATCAAGACGAATCATAATTTTATGTGCAGGTGGGGAAATGTAAGAGAAAGTAAATAATCTGGTGTGACACTCACGCGACTTTCTCTTACCCTGAAATTTAATACTATAAATACAGGTAAGAAGAAGAGGTAAGATAACGTGTACTGGTGTACTGTTATGTAAACCTAAGTTAAAACAATTCAAATTAGGCTTCGAAAGAGTTTTGTATGATAATTACAAGGTCTGTCCCGAAAGTATAATGCGCCTATTTTTATTTTAAGAAATTTATTGAACCAATTCGTACAATTACTCAATATTCTTCAAAATAAATGCCTTCTGCTTCAACATACTTGTTCGAACACGATTTCCATGCTTTTTATGCGTCCTGGAAAACCGTCACATGGATGTTCTTTAGTAATCCCGTCTTGATGTTCTCCAGGGTCCCCAAATGCTGTCCTTTGAAGTCGAGCAGGGACAAATCAGGACTGTAAGGCGGTCGGGGGAGCGTTGAGATACCGACCTTGGTCAGGTAGTCGGTTGTCATAAAGGCAATGGTGGCTGGGAGCATTGTCATGGTGCAGACTCCAGGAATTCTTGATCTCGCGCCTGACCCGTTGCTTTAGACTTTTCAGTACTTCGACGTAGAATTTTCTATTGACTGGTTAGCCAGGTAGAACAAATCAAAAATGGACTACTCCCTTGGAATCGAAAAAAAAAAAAAAAAACCAATGAGCATCGCTTTGACCTGCGATTTGCTTATTCTTGCCTTTTTTGGGCGTGGGGACGACGTCGTGTGCCACTCTACGTTCTGTCTTTTTGTTTCTGGGTCGTACAAGAAGATCCAAGGTTCGTCACCACTTAACCACACTGCCCAAAAATGCCGGTTGGTTGGATGGTTGGGTTTTACGTCGCACTTGTGCTGCGCAGATGGGCAATTGGTGACGGTCTGGGACACACCCCTAGAGGTGGTCCGGAGACATGCCATCACAATTTTGATCCTCCTCGGAAGGGATGGCTCTCCCTCTTCGGTGACCCACAGAGATATAATTTTTGATGGGAACATGGAGGACATTGCGGCCAGGACAGATTTTACGTGTACCAGCCACCATTAGTGTACGCGACGGTCTTTGGCCGGCTCGAGTGCCGAACCCGCAATCTTCCAATTACGAGGCCGGTGTTCTACCGACTGGACTACCGCGGCCCCTCAAAAAGTCGGATCGTCCTCACAACACTGCAACAATTCTGCTCGAGAGTTTTTTTCTATCTTGATTTCGACCGAGCACTCACACAAAGGTTCACTGAAACAGGGCACTGTGACTCTGCAGGAGCTCGGAGCCGACTGATGCTAATGGCGCTGTGTTCCCAAGACTTCACCCACCGTTCAGTGCAAGCGGCAACCCTGTGCGACAGATAGTCGCGGCATATTTTTTTTTTTTTTAAATAGAATTACTGCTTTAATGAGCAATTGCATATTATTATACAGTTTTTTTAATATAAATCTCACAGATTTTACAGCGCCAAATATCATAAATAATTTTTTCTAGTTCTTGCAAAGTTGTAGGCTGTAAATTTCGAATTCCTCCCCCTTTTTAAAGATTTTTTCGAGCGTAGACATTTTAGGACTATGTCCGGGTTTGGTAAAGAAGAAATTCTACGACATTCTTTGTGGAATTTAAATTTAAATGAAAAAAGTTATGATTACTTACAGAATTACAGATGCTCGTAGGAATGGATAGATAATTTTAATAATTAGAATCAAATAAACGTACCACAGATGCCCTGTTGCAAGATGCATTATCATCTTGAAATGCTCTTTGCGGAAAAGTCTAAGATAACTTTAAAATAATCTGCCATGCGCCACTTTCATAATGGCCGTGTTTTATTTCGAGTTAATCGATCCCTTGAGAACGAAAATTTGCCCGACTCCTTGAAAAATTATGCACTTCCGTACCATAATGTACGGAGACTGTGTCACTGTTTTAAGAGTGCAATTTGCAGTAAGTCGGTCACATTTTCGGTGTGCTGATAGCTTTTCCTGTCAGCTCGAAATAAATTAAACTTGACTCATCAGAGGAAACCAGTTCAGCCCAATAATTAACTGATAATTAACCTGATTTGTTTAATTGTTGCTGCACTGTTTATGAAAAAATAATTTTGCTATATGTATATATATATATATATATATATATATAATCTTTTCTAAGTTCTGAATATGATACAAATCGATTTTTTAACATTTATTTTTTAACTTTCGATCATTTCGTTTGGATGAGCAACATGGCCGCCTAAAGCCAAATTTCCAGCTTAAACAGCCAAAAATTTTATATCTTGCTAAAAACAATCTCACCAATATTTCGTTAACATTCAATTGTTTTGCCTTCTTGCGAATTAAAATATTTTTTGATTTTCATTCTAAAATTAATACTTTTTGTGGCATCGTTAACTGCCTTATCCTTGCCATTTTTCTAAAATTACAATTTTCCTGTCAATTGCATTTTGTTTTTAGCATTGAGCTCAATCCTTAGGTGTACGTGGAGGATGACGTAACAAAATGTGTTCGAAAATTTACTTTTTAAACGATAAAATTAGCGGTTGCAGAAAGAGAAAAGAAAAATATACAAGTGCGTTTTTTTTTTTTTTTTTTTTTTTTTTTTTTAAGTTCTAAACTGTATGTTATTCAAGTTCTTTATGGCACATTGACATTCCCTATTTAAAATAGTATAAATAGCACAACTGATTTGTACACAAGGGCACCCAAAAGAATGCCAATACATTGTGTTTTAAGAAAGGCATTAATAAAAATCATATTTAAATAACTTCGTACAGCACAAATTATAATAAAATTGACAACGATGATTTTTCCTCCCTATAAGATAGGGTGTTTACCGTAAAATTTACTTATCTACGTAAAAAATATTCAGATACATTAAGGGCTACAATTGGAAATTGCTGGAATTTGAATTCCATTTGTTTTAAACTTTTATAACGCTTTCCAACAATGTTTAACATTGATTATGAATTCAATTACGTTATCTGTCTGTGTTTCTGTCAATCTGCCTGTCGTTGTGTGATCACGTATACAAAATACATACAGGGTGACAAGAAATAACTTGGACGAAGTTTCAAACTAAATATCTGTAACTACCACTATCGCAAACTCATTTTGGAAGATGTTGTCTTACCTTGGTCACAAAAATTCTTTGGAAACAAAAGATGGACCTTCCAACAGGATTCCGCACCTGCACATAGAGCTGAAGGCATTCAAGATTGGTGCAAGACAAATTTTCCTGACTTCATTGGAGCTCAAGAATGGCCACCGTATTCCCCAGATTTGAACCCAATGGATTATTCTGTTTGGTCCATCTTAGACACAAGGGTGTATGCTAAACCTCATAAAACTTTGGCATACCTAAAGGAATTCTTATGCAAGGAATGGGATAAAATATCAGTAAGTGAGTTGCGGCCCATAGCCAAAAATTTTGTGACACGTTTAAAGCTCTGTATTAAGGCTAAAGGTAGCCACTTTGAAAATTTGTAAATATAATAGACAAAATAATGCATTCATATTTATTAAAGTTTGGCCGTAATATTTTCATTGTGTGTCCAAGTTATTTCTTGTCACCCTGTAGAAGATTAAATGATACAAAGAGTACGTACATTTGGAAAGTTAATAATCCATGCGAACTATATGACTTTTAGTTCTTATTTTTATTTATTTATTTTCTCTCTGTTTAACGTTAATAAAGTTTAACAATGTAACACACTCTTTGATAAATTAATGTTTTAAATAACAATTTTATACAGGAATACTGTAGTCTATATAAATAAAAATAAGTGTCTGTGTGTGTTTGTGTCTGTGTGTCTGCGCTCTGGTGCTCACGCTACTAATCCCAGAGCTACAAAACTTGGCAGATGGGTACCTGGGACCCTGCAGGGGTGCACCTCATCGAGATTTTTTCGAATTTTGAATTTGAACTTTTTTAATTACTATTACTATTATTATTATTATTATTTTCTTTTTTCAATTTTAAATATTGATTTTTATGTTTCATTTTTCATGAATTTATTCTTTTATTGTAATCATCTGCGTATCTTAGCAACGGCTAATACGCAAATAATTTTTTATTTAATACATTGATTTGAAGGCGAAATCTTTTTTCTCTTTTAAATTTATTCTATTTATTGAAAATAAAATGGTAATGCAGTAGAAAAAATTAAGTGTATTAAACTTAAAATTTAAAAATGTATTTATGACAGTTATGTTCAACGAGATATATAAAGTAGAGTGATAAATGGTAACCCTTGAGAAGGTCCAAGATGAGTCATGTGACATGCTTTCCTTGCACATGCGTATTCGGTGGTTTCCTTGGTAACAGCTCATTTTCAGTACATTTCTATGGCAACGGTTTCAATGTTTTTGTTTACTTTACGTAGTTTAATATTCTTTTGTTCTAAACCATTTTGATTTTGATTTTACTTCTTTTTTATTTCGTGTAGTTGAACTTTAACCGACAAAATGCTTAAAAATAGTTGAAAAATTATTATTTGTTGTTAAATTTAGCTCTTTAAAAGTTTAAATTTTGTTTTATAAACACTTTTAAAGTTTGTTGAGAAACGATGAAAAGAAAGGTATTTTATTATTTATTAAAATGTGAAATATGTGTAAAATTATTTTAAAAGCAATTTATTTCGGTCATAGGACTGTCATGTTACCTAATAATAATGATAATTTGTTGAACTGATATTTTAAATGCCAAAATAGCGATAAAGAGCCAAACACAGCAACCTATTCGAGCATGTCACGTGATTCATCTTGAACCACAGAAAGCTAATCCTTCATCCATTGAATCAGCACTCTAATTTATATATCTCGTTGGTTATGTTTATGTATAATTTTTGTAGTACAACAACATTTATTTTTCCTTTTTTAATTCAATTCCTTAAAAAGAATTTTTTTTTTAATTATTATTTATTTATTTACAGTATTTATCGGGAAAAAATGGTAGTATAATAGTAGAAAGGATTAAACTGATTGAAATTTATTTGTTTTTTATGTTTTCAATTCCATTTAAAAGACAATTTACTTTTTATTTTATTTAATTATATTAGTCGGAATCAAACTGTAATGTAGTGTAAATAGCGTGAGCTATTATACATGGTTCAAAAGCTAAAATATTTAATAGATGCTGAGATACATTTATCTGTAAAATCGTAGTTCGTAAATAATAGAAGACCCATCTGTCATCAATAAATACCCTTATTGAAATGTCTAGCAAAGAGGCAGTGGGAACCTAAACCCCATGCAGTGCGGGCTGAAAAAGAGCTGCCGTAGGCAGCGGCTACCCGAAGCGAGGTTTAGAGCTATTTCAATGCAATTATTTTAGCTTTTATTTATAATGTGATGTACAAAATAAATACTGATCCAATTCTCTTAAAAATTCATTTAAATACAGTGACCAGCGAAGCGGGCGTAGCCTGCTAGTATATGAAATAAGCAATACTTGTTACTGCTCTAAAATATATTTCAAATTGAAACAATTAATTCTAATTTTGTTTCATAAAAATTTTTACTACAGAAATTTAATTAATTATAACGGATTTTGATTTTTAAAATGTATTTTAAATAGTTAAAAAAAAAGTGAGGAAAATTATTATATTTTTGCAGAATAATTTTCATAGATTTATATTCTTTCTTTCGCTTATCGCTTCCTTTTTACTTCCTTTTACAAAGTATGTAAGTAAACGTTGTAATCCCGATTTGCGAAATGGATTTTGTATCTCGTATAGATATAGATCAAAAACTTTTGGTTGTCAAAAACAAAACACAGAAAATCAAATTTTGTGTGTGGAAAATTTACAATAAGCGCTAAAAGAAAAAAAAAAAGTTCAAAAAATATTTGGATTGAAAAATGGCAAATTTAACAAATGGAATTAAACATTGGGATAAAAAATTACCCCAAAAATATTTATACGAGGGTCACTTTAAATTTTTTTCAGATAATGATCATAGAATGTTGTAAATTTATATTTGTGACTGTCAAACTGTACGTAACGTCTAATACGCCTCCAACCTTGGTCTTGAAACGAGCTCCCACTTTAGAAATATTTACGATTTTATATGAATTTTCTTGACATCTATATGTGCAGTTGGAAAAAAGAACCCCCCCCCCCCCAACTAAGTGCGTTGCAAATCGTCCTATAAATATGCAGCTGATGCCACTCAATTAGTAGTAAGATTAGCAATAACGCGTAGTTTATAACTGTATAGTTATATTGTTATATTTTGCTTAGAGGGGGGTCGTCTAAATATTAAAACTGGAATCAACTTCACTTTTCTGCAATAGCAACCCCCAATTTTTGACAAATTTTTGGGATTATTTGGATCAAACTTGCCCGGAAAATGATATTGTTTATACATTTCTCTCAATTTTTCGTAGAGTTATAATTCATCAAAATATGGGGGATACTAATGTTAAATAAATGTGCCAAACTTTAATTCATATCTTCCCAAAAAATTAGTATAATTCAAATTTTATTTTATTTTATTTTATTTATTTATTTATTTATTTATTTATTTATTTATTTTTGTGTGTGTGTGTGTGTGTGTGCTTTAGAATGAAGTGACCCAAGCATATTCCATGCATATTTTTTGATTAAAAAACATATTTTGAATTATGAAAATTATTAATAAATTCATATTTCAAAAAATTCTGAATAAAGTCCTATATTAATTTTTGCGTGAATTGAACGAGCATCATCAAAAATATGGGTTCCCAAATTTACAGCTCATTCCGATAATTATTTTTCGAGTTACAGATATTGATATTTCAATTTTTATTGTTCTTAGGGGCTGTCACTTATTATTATTTGTATCATCTATAACTTTGCATACATATGATTTAAAATAGTTATTCAAATAAATTTAGACGCACACATCATTTCTTAATCATCATTACTTTAATTTATTTTATAGTTAAAATTGTCATACTTATTTTCATGTTTATTATCTGAATGGACATAATACTTTTCTGTGTGAGATCTTAATGTAATTTTTTCAGTTATATGGATTTATATCTAACAGATTTTCGCTTGTAACTCTGTCAAGAATTAATTTAAAATATATAAACTATACCTTTTTCCGAATCGCCTTGATCTCAGGAATTCGAATATGGTGGTCAAAATTCAAATACGTATATAAAAAATGGTTGTTATCATTTGAAAAAATGAAATTGAGGGAAATTTTAATAGGTAGACGATCCTTAAGAAAAATTTAACTGTTGCATTAATAACTAGATGTTATAAAAAATCAATCGGCAAAGGTCACATGTTTCTACGATAATTTTCAGTAAAATCAATCGGGGTGGCTTTTTTTTTTCTTGCCAGCTGCACATATGTATGTGTGTGTATGCGTGCATGCGTGCATGTGCGTAAGCATGTGTGTGTACTACACTAGAATCCTAGGCCAGGATAGAATGCTCCCAGTAAAGTATTTCTTTAAGGGATCGTGCCCCGCATTCGTTTCGGAGAAAACCGTAGCAAACTCCACACTAGGCCTATGACCACGACTTGTATTTGAACCTCCAGTCTATCAGTTTCGAAAGCAGAACCTCTCGGACTCTAGTGGGAATTTTAAAACTTTAGGTTTTAGATTACTTTAGTACAAAACTTTGAACTATTATGGATCATTTGTCCTATCCAAAGTCAACTTTGGAAATTCAAAATTACAGTCATGTTGTTTACCATGAATGTTTAATTTAGATAGAAGAAAATCTATTCAATTTATGATGACAAAGGAAATAAAATTTCGTTTGTTTCTTAAATTTCTCTTTGTTTTCCACGGTCACACAAAAGGAAGACTAGACTATTAAAAATAATCTATGTGTTTCTTTTATGATATCAACAGACTGACATGCAATAACTGGAAGGACAACTTTGTAATTTTCTGATGATTTGTGAAGTTTTTGTTGATTTCTATATATACAAGTAAATTCACCATGACATTTATTTTTTATTTCCTACTATATCAGAATTATTTGTTACTATATAAGAATATCGAATGCTACTATATTAGAACTATTTGATTAAAAAATTAAAGAAGGATTCCCAACACTTTTGTGTCTTTAACAACTAACTGCTCTTGTTTTTCGTTTGATTGATTCACCCCTCCTCCTCTCACGTAATTTAAAATACAAAGTGTTATAATTAAACTTCCCACATAAACCATCGTACAGCTAGAATGGGAGAAAGAATTGCTATCAAATTTTGCATAGGGGAAATTTACAATATGCGCTAAAAGAAAAAAAAAATTTCAAAAAGAGTGCCCACCAAATGGCAATTTGGACTGAAAATGGCAAATTTAACAAATGGAATTAAACATTGGGATGAAAAATTACCCCCAAAAATATTTATACGAGGGTCATTTAAAATATTTTTGCGATACAAGTAAATTATACAATTTAAACTTATCAGATCTTAAGAAAGTTCAAACTAGTTCCCTAGAACACCAATGCACATTTGTAGACGAATTTTCCAAAGATTAAATGTTTTAAACCATCATTTCATGGGATCTAAAAAAAAAAAAAAAAAAAAAAAAATGCGGATATAGCCTCATGAGTCTTATCTTCGAAATGAAAACCACGACCACGTAAGTATTCCTTTAGATTAAAAAATATCCATAAATCACACATAGCAAGATCAGGAAAATAGGCTGGATGTTCATCACTTGGATTAGTTTCTGTTCAAGCGATTTAACTGTCAACCTTGCCACATGCCACATGAGTAGATGCATTATCATGGTGAAGTATGAGTTCCTTTACATCTTACATTCACTTATTGAAGGATTACTGGAAGAGACTGAGGTGTACCGCAATTTGCTGTATCTGTCTTCTGTTCCTCCAGTATGACGACTTTGACCAGTCTAGTACTTTTAAGAAAACGGCATACATTATTATTTTCACTGCTAGTTTTCTTTTCACCATTGTTGATTTGGAGTCACCTTCAAAGATTCATACTTTCTTGACGTGTTTGAGCGTCAAAAAACAGTATGTGTGTTTCATCACCAGTTATGATTTTAGGATTAACGTGGCGTCTTCTACTACTAAGTAATTTTAGGGTTTCTTTACAGTCTGACACGCTTCACATTTTGGTGTTCTCTTTAATTATGGGGGCTCAATGACAAACTAATTTTTATCATAAAATAAGTAATATTATAGTTAGGTAAGGTAACACATAGTATTCGCTGCTCTTAATATACGTACTTTTTGCTTTAGAGCGTCAGTTTAATTATTTTATATTAAATAATGTCAGTTTAGTTATTTTATAATATTTAGTCAATAAGCAGGCAATGAACAGGTAAGATTCCACTTACCTGAATAAGGAGTGCAGCACTGGTGAAGTAATTTTAATCCTTCGGCTATACACCATCTTGATTCATAAAGCTGAAAATAAACTTATGAATAATTTAAATCATTAATTCACATGTGTATATTGAATTGATTGATTGGAGGATTTTTTTTTCTTTATGCACAGCTTTAATTTCTTGATTAAATATATATACATATTTAATTGTAAGTGCATAATACAATTGTAGAGCGTTTTCAAACGCCCTGCTAGATTAGTTCTACATCTTATCATTAAAGCACTATTACATCTGTATTAAAGTGAAAGCGCGCGAGAGAGAAAGTCATTAGAATAGCTGAGTAAATAGTTCTGTGAGGAAAACTGGGAGCGGCACATTCCGCTTTACATCTAGATGGATTGTTCTTTCGAATAAGAAAAAGTCTCTAAAACACTTCTTGAGTAAAATTAAAATATCGGGCACACAAAAGTTATTACAGTTTTTTCTGTTTTCCTACACCCCTACTTGACCGGTATTTTCAATGTTCAACTAAATTCAATTTTCATTAAAATCACACAATCAACTGTGGAAGAAAATCATATTTATTGAAATTTTATTTTTCTGACTGAGTGAAAATAATGCTTGGACCGGGACTCGAACCCCGGATCTTTGACTTACAAGGTCAAGGCTCTACCAATTGAGCTATCCAGGCCGACATCCCGGTCAGCATTACTCACTCAGACAACCTTTAGGTTGAAATTTTATTTTTCCGACTGAGTGAAAATAATGCCTAATGGTGTTTTCCATTTCCTGCGGCTTATTTTCTGTTGAGCTATCTACATGATAGACCAGAAATGTTTCTGCCTAAAGGTTGTCTGAGTGAGTAATGCTGACTGGGGTGTCGGCCTGGATAGCTCAACTAGTAGAGCCTTGACCTTGTAAGTCAAAGATCCGGGGTTCGAGTCCCGGTCCAGGCATTATTTTCACTCAGTCGGAAAAATAAAATTTCAACTAAATTCAGTTCATTTCTGAGTTTTTTGAACGCCGGTCCTGGTAGGGGCTTTGTCATTATATCTGCAGTCATTCTGTTGCTTGGGACATACTCTAATCTGATTGTCCCTTCTTCATGTAATTCTCTAATTAAATGATATTTCACGTCTACGTGTTTGCTTCGCGCCTGATGTTTATCTGATTCAATCATCTTAATGGCTGATTGGTTATCATCGTAAATGGTTACGGGTCTTATCTGGTCTAAATCCAGATCTTCTAATAATCGTAATAACCATAGTATCTCCTGTGCAGCGCTTCCTGCGGAGATATATTCAGCCTCTGCAGTTGATAGACTGATACATTTTTGTTTACGAGAAAAGCAATATATTGGGTTTTTTTCCGATAAAGAAAATATTTCCCGTAATAGACTTTCGGTCTTGGGGATCGTTTGTGTAATCTGCGTCAGCGTACGCAGTTAGTGTTGCTGGATTATCATTGTTGTACATTAGTTTAAAATTTATAGTACTTTTGAGGTATTTTATTACTTTCTTAACAGTTTCCCAATCACATTTTCTTGGTCTTTCATTATGACGATATAAAAAATTGACGGCAGCACTAATCGGCTGACGGTGGCTATATATAGAAGTGCCCCTACTACCTTTCTATAATCAGTATTGTTGGGTAAATAATTGTCATTCTCATTATTTTTTAAGTAATTTGTATCTATGGGAGTATTAGTAGGCTTCGCATTTTTTAAATTAAATTTATCTATTAATTGTTTAATCTTGTTTGACTGATCGATTAATAGCGTGTTACTGTTTGGTCGTGTTATATTTATTCCCAGATAATTAGCAACGCTCCCAAGGTTGGTAATACTATATTCGCGCCTAAGTTCTTCTATTATATTGTTTATATCATCTTTGGTTCCAGCAATCAAAATATCGTCTACATACACTAGTATGTAGATTGTTTTGTTATTGGAGTTTCTTTTGTATAGGCATTTGTCAGTGGAACTCTGTGTGAAATTCAATTTTGTTAATGTTTCATTAATTTTAGAGTTCCAAGCCCTGGCTGACTGTTTCAGCCCGTAAATAGCTTTGTTTAGTTTGCACACTTTATGTTCTTCACCGGGATTTATGAATCCCTTGGGTTGGTGCATATAAATTGTTTCTTCGAGCTGACACTGTAAAAACGCGGTTTTTACATCCAAGTGGTTTAATTCCAGATTTTTGTATAGGGCCATGACTAAAAAGGATCTAATTGTCGTATGAGACGCCACCGGGGCGAACGTCTCATCATAATCTACCCCGTACTTTTGGCTAAATCCTTTGGCTACTAGCCTGGCTTTATATTTTTGAATTTCACCCTTATCATTATATTTTGCCTTAAATGCCCATTTCGAGCCTACTATGTGTTTGTTAGGGGAGGGTCTACCAATTCCCATGTATTATTTTCGTTTAACGAGGTAATTTCATCTTCGGCTGCTTTTAGCCAATTTTTCCTTTCTATGGAATTTTCTATTTATGATATTTCATGGAAGGTTTTGGGTTCGTTTACGTTCATAATATTTGACAATAAAACAAATCTATCAGATGGAACACCTTTGTTAGCTCTTTCTGACCTTCTGGGAATTTTTTGATCTGTCATATCATGATTAGCATCCTCAGTTTGATCTGATTCTTGATTTATTTCACTTACTATCACCGGGAAGTTGTTTTTATGATCATTTGTTTCACTAGAATTTTTTTCATTTATATCATTGCTTGTCTCTAACAGTTCCTCATCGATATACTCAAGATTGTTATTTTTTGTCTTTGTCTCTATAAACTTTACTGTTCTACAGATTTTAACATTATTATCGATATATACTCTATAACCTTTACTTCTAAGGTTATAACCAACAAATATTCCTTCCTTTGCCCTGTTGTCAAGCTTCCCTCTAGTGGTTTTGTGAGTATACACATATGCCTTACAACCAAATGATTTTATATGCGAGAGATTTGGTTTATTTCCATTCCATTTTTCAAATGGTGTTTTATCGCATGCACTTGTCGGCAATCTATTCTGTAGATAATTAGCAGTCATAAGGGCTTCACCCCAAAATTTATTTGGCAAACCGCTCTGTCTTAACAAACATCTGGACATTTCGACCAATATATAATATTTAGGCAATAAACAGGCAATGAACAGGTAAGATTCCACTTACCTGAATAAAGAGTGCAGCACTGGTGAAGTAATTTTAATCCTTCGGCTATACACCATCTTGATTCATAAAGCTGAAAATAAACTTATGAATAATTTAAATCATTAATTCACATGTGTATATTGAATTGATTGATTGGAGGATTTTTTTTTTCTTTGTGCACAGCTTTAATTTCTTGATTAAATATATATACATATTTAATTGTAAGTGCATAATATAATTGTAAGAGTGGTTTCAAACGCCCTGCTAGATTAGTTCTACATCTTATCATTAAAGCAATATTACATCTGTATTAAAGTGAAAGCGCGCGAGAGAGAAAGTCATTAGAATAGCTGAGTAAATAGTTCTGTGAGGAAAACTGGGAGCGGCACATTCCGCTTTACATCTAGATGGATTGTTCTTTCGAATAAGAAAAAGTCTCTAAAACACTTCTTGAGTAAAATGAAAATATCGGGTACACAAAAGTTATTACAGTTTTTTCTGTTTTCCTACAATTTTTTCATATACAGTTCTTCAAAAATAATTTTATGTATAGCTGCTGATCCAATGTTACACTCCTTCTGTATCATTTGGTTTGTTCATGGATGACTGTAGCTTTGCATTATCTCTGTATACTTTTTACCCTTGTGTTAATCCGAAGAAATAGCAAACCGAAATTTCATACATAGTGATACATATTGTAACAAAATTTTTAATGAAATTTTGTAAATTAGGAAATTTTGTCACTTCTATTAAACTAAAAAAAAAAAATTAGTGAGAAAAAAAAAATTAACAGTTGGTGGAAAATAAAAAAAAGGGAATATTGACTTCATTTTAAACAATATTAACATGCATCTAAAATGCTCCTAGAATCTGAGAGAGTTCCGAAGATAGCTCCAGAAAATTTAAGCCACATTTCTTTAAATTTTTATTTATTTATTTATATTCAAGATTCTTTTTCCTTTATATAACAAGGAAATGTCTTAAAATATGTGGCATTCTCAAAGTTTATTTCATATTCTAAAATTTTATAATACAGAAGAATTTACATAATTTTGATGGTGCGATTTTTGTATATCACCGAATTTCAGATTCCGTTGGTTTTAGTATTTCTCGAGTTCCATTCGTAACAAATAGTTTGCACTCAGCTCAGAAGTCAAATTTTTAACCCAGCAAAGCGTAATATTGGAATCCTTTCAAGAATAATAAGTTATCACCAAGATACAAGTGGTTGAAAATAGTTTTAATGCATGAAATTACATTAACACTGATTACAGGAGCAATAATTCCATATAAGAAATTGTGACTTTTTGAAAAGATGATGTACTCGATTTTTTGTGACTAGAAACAAAAACCGATATATTAATGTAATTTTCATCGGTGTAGCATAGATAAATTGTGATTCCATAAACCCAATGTTTGTAATACATTATCTTAAAGTTATACAGTCTCAAATACAAAATACATATAAGCTTAATGTTTAATTTGTTCATATAGCTGACTGTCATAACTCATTTAATTCTCGAATTTTTATGGACTTTTATCTAACTTATGTCTTTTTAGACATAAAACATTATTTATTTTGTTAAAAAGTGATCTGAACCATAGTAAGATTTCCCTTATAGAGTCATACAAAAGAATTAGAATACATTAGTATTTACAGCAAGTTAATTCTTAAAAAATTTTTAAAAACTGTCTTAAAACACAAAAAATAGAATAATACTTGTTCCTTTCTTAAGTAAATAAATAACATGTCTTGCAGGCGACAATAAAGCAGGCATCAGAATATTTTTATTTTTTTAAGAAGTCTTATTCTATGAAAATGTGTTTTATTTACTTTGCTTGCAAGGCTGTATATTCAAGGGAAAGTTTTGGGGGTTTATGCGACCAACTAACCCCCCCTCCCCCCCCAAGTCCTTTTATTTTTTTCTTTTTTTTTTTTTTTTTTTTGACACAACGCAGGTTTTTCTATTTTGGGAATTTAAAAGAAAAATAAATAAATAAATAAAAAGAGTATATAGAAATATATATTTATTGTCATGGCTTACGTGCTGTTTTCTTTTGTACTGCTTGGATATTCATAAACTTGAAATTAGAATTCTTGTTTTGTAGAAAACCAAGGAAAATTCCTTGAGCTTCAGATGTCAATCCTGAGCTACTAATTTTTCTTATTATCTACCCTGAATTAATATAGAAAGCTAAGAGCTCACAAATTTTGTCTGAGCTTTGTTTTTAAAAGAATAATTTAAATTTTGAATTAAAAATTTAAATCCAAGTAGTAATAGTAAAGAAACAACATCATACAGAATAGTGGTGGTATTTACTCCATTTTATATATGAAACATCCGATTCTAAACTTGAATAACACATTTCAATTTCATTAAGCTTTGTGTACAGTAAAGGTATTAAAATAGGGTTTATAGAAATACTTCTCATAGAACACAACGCTTTGGAATAATTTCGGGTGTTCCTGTACGCAAACCAGTAGAGATATTAACTCCATTTTCAATAGAGAACATTCGATAGTGAACTTGAATAACATAAATCAATTTCAAGAAATTCCATAAATATTTACGGGAGTTCGAGCGCGGACAAATAGACAGACGGACAGACAGACAAGCCGAAGTCATTAATACTTTTCAACCTCGTTGGAAAGTGTTAAAAGAAGCGATTAAATAGCACTTAATTTGTATTCAAAGTAAGTAACATAATAAAAATAAATCGCCTCAATAATTCCTCTGCGTAGAAAGAAATGTTTGAAACAGTTTTACACCTACAAAAAAGAAAATACAGCTCTCAGCTTAGTCACGCGGAAATTCCACGAACACTATTCTTTTACCTACTGGGATTATTGCCAAAATATTATACAAATATATGCCTAAAAAATATAAGAGAATGTAGGTTATTTAAACATGAACCTAGTTAAAATATTTTTGACTGAAATAACTCTGAGAAATCCTAAGAGACTAACAAGAGATTTTTTCGTGTCTTTGAAAATTGATTAGTTAGTTCTTCTTCTGTTTTTTTTTTTTTTTTTATGGGAGCTATGCTGAGATTACTTTATTCGAAATAATATTAATAATCATTTTTAATAAATAAATAAATAAGTTTTCAAGCCCTCACCTTTTGACTAATTAAAAAGAATACACACACACACACATATATTATATAATCATTTCAGTATTGTATTATATAAATGCAGCGTTACTTCTTCTATTATTTCATACATTGTTTTTTCCTATCTTATATATATATATATATATATATATATATATATATATATATACATATATCTATATATATTATTTTAATGAATTTATGTAGTTAACTTTTTTTTTTCAACAAATGGATACACAAGTGTTTGGGGTACAATTTATCTTATATTACGTTAACAAAAAATTGCATTTTCTCACCTATATATTCTAAAAAATTATAGAGGGAAATCTGATATTCCTCGGCAATTGAATTCAAGTATTTTCGATAATTCTTTTTTACACATTCGAGAAAAAATTCTTTCATAATAGACTGCAATTTACCTATTCCTCTCTCAATGTCACATTGCATAAATGGGTAAAATTGTATTTGTCTATACATTCTGGCTTTCCCAAAAAATTTTTAATGTCTGATTTATCCGTAGAATTACGATCTTTATTAAATCAAAACTACTTTGTTGCGGCCCTCACAAGACTTTCTTCTATATTTTCCTATACAAATTCACTCAATATAAATTATTTTTAAAATTATTACTGATTAAAATTATTTTCCCTGATGAATGCAGACGATTTTTATCCCAGAGAAGTATAACATTAAACATCTAAAGAAAGTTAATTTTATGCTTTACAAATCTTAAAAAATGCGTTTTATTTTATTATTATTATTATATATATTTATATATATATATTATGAAAAAAAAAAAATCAAGAACTTTATTTTTAATTATCGCAGATGGGTGGTTCAACCATTCATTTCAAAGGTATTGACGAACTCTTTAAAAAAAAAAAATACCTATATTGAAAATTTATTCCCCTTCGAGGGAGGGGGCTTCGCCCCCAGGGCAGAAGCGATAATTTTATGTATACAAAAAAAAAAAAAAAAAAAAAAAAAAAAAAAAAAAACCTAGTTGACTATTACTAAACTATTATAATTAATTCTTTTTTATTTCATAATTATTTCATTAAAAATAATTGTCATTGACTAAATTTATATGAAATTTTATCCTGTCTTGTTAAAATTTAGAAAAACGGGATGCAACGCCACTTGTTACACGATTTTTCCCAAAAAATTATATACTCTAATTTATGTGAAGTTGCACACAACTCAACTTTCTAGTGTTTGTCCGGTAGCTTCATATGATCCGCTGGGATAGTTGTGTTATATTACCAATTTTCTTGCTATTATGTGTCATTAGGTTTGACATTAAGGCCCGAAAAACTTAGGTCTCCAGTTCCAAACTGTGCACGTTGCATAGCCACTAAATCATCTTTCTTGAAAAAATGGGCTTTCTTTCTTTTCCTAACATAGCACTTCTAATTTTCCTCTTGAATTTTTAGAATATTTTTTATCACTTATTCCTAAATAGTATTAATGAGGCTTAAAATAAAATTTATTCACTCTTTTCTTCTAGGATTTCTAATATTGTTTTTTCTCTCCCTTTTTTCTCCTTTTGACATGTGCAAGGAGCTCAAACGGGGTTCTTTCTACTTGTCCATTCCTTCTAGAAACCTCGGTTTTGGTAGTTATGTGCTCTATACTTTCTGACTCACAGATATACTTGAATTCCTTGGAGGTAAATGCAGCTCCAATCAGAGATAATTCCTGCTATATTGCCGAAAATAGGTTGTTGCTGTTTCAATTTCTGTATAGCATCATGAACGAAAATAGTTCTTAATGGATATAGCCATTGAAACTTGGTAAAAGCATCAATCACTGTAAAAAAGTGATTATAGTTTTTATATGTCCGAATGGCCTTACAAAATTCAAAGTGATAATTTGACCATGGTAGATTATCCTCAAAGGTGGGATTTATAAGGTGTGCCCAAATGAAAAGGAGACCTTAGCTGTAACGGCGTTATATCAAATCCCAGTGAGTTAATGTGTTGGCCGATATATGGCATGGTGGTATTGCTACATGCACATGCGCAGTTAACAGCTTCGCATCAATATCCTCATTGCTAGAGAGTCATTTCCGCAGTTCGTTGCATGATGGATTCCTCCAGATCAGCATAAAAAGGTCGGCTGTGGATGAACTCATACGGCAGAATCGCCGGATCACCACACGTGAAATTGCTGTTGAACTGTCGATAAAGAAATGAACTGCGCATCACATAATCCACAAAAAGCTTGGTTATGGCAAAGTTTGCGCACAATGGGTGCCCAAGCATCTGTCAGAGAATCAGAAGACGGAGAGAATGGATGTTTACCTGACCCATCTGTTGAGCCATCCACTCCCTTCCTATGCGCTGGGATCAGTGTATCAAATAACAATTATTTATAGTTGTACTAGACCACATAAACTGTAATTATAACATTGTTATTAAAATTTCTTCACATATAACTTTAGTCTCCTCTTCATTTGGGCACACCTTTTGTGCTGATCTGGTGGAATTCATCATGCAACGAACTGCGGAAATGACTCTTCAGCAATGAGGATATTGATGTGAAGCCGTTAACTGCGCATGAGCATGTAGCAATACCACCATGCCATATATCGACCAACACATTAATTCACTGGGATTTGATATAACGCCGCTACAGCTAAGGTCTCCTTTTCATTTGGGCACACCTTATAGGAAACCTTTTCCTCTTCCTGTTTCCTTATTCACTAGAATGCATTCAATGCAATTATTTAAAACACTTTCAATACAATTCTTCATTTTGGGAAAATAACTCTTATTTTACAAACTCTTCAGTTTAAGCGACTGAAAGATGAAATTTCTTAACAACTGGAATTATTTCAGGAGCTACAAACACTTCCTAGTCATTTACTACTTTGTATAATACATTATTCTTCTAAACATATTCATCAGTTTGTTGAAAGATGTGCATCATTCTCTTTATATATTCATCATTCTCTTGAGGAGTAATAATCTTCTATATTAGCTTATCAGTTGTTACTATTATTACAAGATGTTTGCCAAGGATATCTACATGTTGCCTCTAATTACTGTACTGGAGGCGATGTATTACTTCATAATCAAATGAACTTCATCTATGTGACGTCATGAAACCCTTCACACGTGACAACTGAAGGGAAAACTGCAACAGTATCATAATATGTTTTGTAAACTGTGGGGAAGTGTTTGTATTCTATAGGGAAATGTTTGCATTCTATGAGGAAATTCACAGGGAAATATCGAAAGAGTAATCAGCTGCGGCGGAAACAATAAGGGATTTAGCCTCGCCCCTCCCCCAAAAAAAATAAATTAAATTAAATTAAAATTAAATTAAATCAAATTAAAATTAAATTAAATTAAATTAAATTAAATTAAATTAAAATAAATAAATAAATAAAAATTAAATTAAATTAAATTTAAATTAAATTAAATTAAATTAAATTAAATTAAATTAAATTAATAAATAATAATAATAAAATAAAATAAAACAAAAATAAAAAGACAATCTTGATACTTTAGGAGTTAATTCTTTCTTTCTCAAAATCTTTGAAAAAGTTGCTCAATCAGTATAATTTCTAACTTTACTTTCCAAGAGGTAATTTCTAAATTTTTTCAGGGTCTCTATTATCGCCAAAATTTCAAGCTCATAACGGCAATATTTTTCTTCTTCTATGTTTTTTATTCATATGATGGATTGGGTGATATTTTCTATCACCACCTTGTTGCAATAAAATAGCACTAAACACTAATTTAGATGTATCGGTTGGGAGCTCTAATTTTGCACTTTGCTTATAGAGATGTAGGATAAGTTCATTACAAAAAATATCCTTGAGCTTCTGGAAAACTAACTTTTGCTCATGATCAGACTTAAATGATGTTGACGCTTTATTAAATCACTTAGAGATCTTGCAATAGTGGCATAAGAAGGAGATATTTTCTAAAATATCCTGTTAACCTTAGAAAACTGTACACTTCTTTAGCATTTCGGACTTCTGAGAATTTTTGAACAGCTGGATTTTTCTCGACACAAGGTTTAATCGTGTCATTCTGAACTATCTGACCTAAAAAATCGATCTTTAGATTCATGAACTGACATTTCTTTAAATTTAATCAAGAGTGAATTTTGTTGCCGTTTCTAACACACGTGTAAATTTTTGTAACCGTTCATTTTCATCTTTAAGGGCACTCTTCACTCACCGCCACCGGAAGCCGAAGCCAATGTTATTCTATGGGAAATTTTTCTTTACAAATAACTTATTAACTAATACATATTTTTAAATTCTGTTATCACATTTTGAAAATTCCCAGCTGTTAAATTGACGGATCTTTTTTAAAAAATTATTTTTTTATTTTTTTATATTTTATTTTGAAGCTGTAAAATACGAATTTTCAATATGTGAATTGTTTTTCAATTTGCAATTTCAAAATAAAATATTAAAAATTAAAAAAATACTTTTTCAAAACAAGGCCGTCAATTCAATAGTTGGGAATTTTCTGAATGTGACAACAGAATTTTAAAATATGTATTAGTTAATAAGTTATTTGAAAAGAAAATTTCCCCATAGAATAACATTGGCTCGGGCTTCCGGCGACGGTAAGTGAAGAGGGCCGTTAAGCTGATATGATAATATTATACAAATAAATAATTACAGTACCATCTCTTAACAAAAACCATAAAGGACTTTTAAAAACTCGTATTGAGTATTTTTATCAGTCACGAATGATGTGTATTTTCTACTCTTCTCATCGACATCAACATGCAAAAACACATTCTTCAAATGAAGACTTGAAAAGGTTTTTACCTTCCCCAACTTTTCAATTAAGTCTTCTATAATTGTCCAGAGATTCTTATTAAACTCTCTATAATCGCAACATAAACGAATTTTACCATCCTTTTTCATTCACACTCCTATTAGCAACCAGCAAGCAGAAGTACACTGAGCCACAAATAGAAGTGTCTTAAATTCAGACAGAAATGTGTCTGAAATGCCAATTCAGACACATAAATGCCTGAAACACTTACGCATGCAAAATTTCAGACGCATGTGCTGTCTTAAATTAAGACACGTAAGTTTCTTTTTTATAAATGAGCTGAGATAAGTGTCTGAATAAGATTGATATGTCTGAAATTAAGACATAGTACAGTTTAGACACATAAAATTTCAGACATTTTACAATTTAGGCACTTAAAAATTCAGACATTACAAATTTCAGACACTTAGAAATTCAGACGTTTGCATTACTTAACGAATTTTTCATATGAAATCTACTTTAAGCAGCATGCATATCCTGTTTAAACATTTTTTTTTAAACAAATAAATTTAATATTATTTTATATAATACTAGCAGGCTTTGCCCGCTTCGCTGGACGTTAAACTTAAATGATTTGTCAAAATGCCATATCTTTATTAATAACCTAAGTTCTCGCTGTGATTGGTAGAGGTTTTCTCGCTCCCAATGTTAGGAGTCTGGGTCCCCACTGTCTTCGGCACAACTTCCCCACTTCTTACTTCCCCACCCTCAGCGGGTGAGTTCGAAGTTTTGCAAAATCCCACTAATGTACATAATGCGTACACTTAATCAATATCCACACACCAAAATTCGCCATTCTAAGATAATTCAAAGCGAATTCAAACGGGAAAAACATGTTTTTACACATGTTTATTGCCCTCCGACTCCGAGAAGCGGGGGGGGGGGGGATTTCGAATTTCGTGAAATGCAGTTACAATAAGTGCCGGATGCATACAAACAATTTACACACCAAATTTCGTTACCACAGAAGTCTTTAATAGACAGTATTATAAATAAATAAATACAAAAACAACTACAAATACAAATACAAATACAACAATAAATACACAGCTTAAGTATCGGAACCCTTTGGTGACTTTAAATATTTTAAGCCATTTTTGTGATGAACTGAATTGGCTACCTCAATTGTGCAATTAAAGATCTTGGTGAGAAACGTCCGAGCTACTTCGGTGCCGAATTTCAAATTTTGCCAAAAGGATCCAATACTAAAGATTTTCCATATCGAATCTGGTTTGAAAACGGAAAAAAGGGTAAAATAAATTAGAAATATCAGACCTATATTTATAAATTTGATACCGAATGAAAGGGGCGATTTTGGTGAATCCAGGGGTTCAAACAGTTTTTCGATGCGACAATTAGATTTTTAAAAAATAACTAAAGTATGAAATTTAAGTGGCAACGGAAAAACGGATAAAGGGAAAAATAAATTAGAAATATCAGACCTATCATTACAAATTCAGTACCAAATGAAAGAGGTGATTTTTCTGAATCCTGGGGTGTAAACAGTTTTTCGATACGACAATTAGATTTTATAAAATTAACTAAAGTATGAAACTTAGATGGCAACACTTCATTTCAATCTTTTCATAATTTGTAGTGAAAATCACGCGAATACAAAAGTCTTTAACTTAAAAATTTATTTTTGTATTTTATTTTTTCATTCAAAGCATTTTAGTGAAAAAATATTTATGGCGCATGCGCAGGCGTTTTTTACACACAATTTAAACACTAATCATAATTTTGAAAATTTCTATAGATATAATTTCAAGTTGGGTGAAGACCTAAGTTTCTGCCAAGCGCCGTTGAATTCCGGCCAGCCGTTCTCGAGTGATGCCCGGACAAACGTGTTTTAGTCTTTTACACCCCTAGTGGGGAACGGGGGGGGGGAATTTCTGAAAAGTTGATAGATATAATTTTAAGTTGGGTGAAGACCTAAATTCCTGCCAAGCGTCGTTGAATTCCGCCCAGCTGTTCTCAAGTGATGCCCGGACAAAAAAAGCGACATTCGGACACGATGACACACACACAGACACACACACACAGGCAAAATTTTCTGAAGTCATTTTCGGCTTTCAGGGGGTGTAAAACGTGAAGATATCGCAAAATTTTTCGATTCCGACAAATTTACAGACAAAACTCTGATTTTATTAATATAGATAAGTAGTTAACTTATTTAAAATACTTAGACGCGGAACTTATTCTGTTAAAAATTTAAAAACGAAGTTAATTTTTATTTAAAGTTCTCACATGTAATAAAACAAAAAAATATTAAGACAAACGAAGCATGTAACTTGTAGCTAAGAAAGTGAATTCGTAACTAAACAATCTTAAACAATTTGTGCATAATTGATTTTTTTTCCGCGTTTTAAAAATTATTTTATGTTTCCCAACACTTCAAAATGTAAAAGAGCAGTTTTTTTGGTTTCATGTACATAGTTTGTTTTCTTGCAAATACCAATTAAGAAAAAAAAAAAAAAAAAAAAAAAAACCTCTAAACCTCTACACATGAAACTTAAGATAATATTGTATGTATTAATCTTTACTTCTTATGGACAGTTTTATTGCAAAGACATAAAACTTCGATTTGCTTTACGGATACTAGAATATATTTCATTATACAAGCAACTTACAGAATGAGTACCTATGGCTTGATTGGGAAGACGCTCGACTTTAAATCCATTGATTGTCAGTGCGATTCCCGGCACGGGCAACGGGGAATATCCTTGTGAAAATTATTAATGCTTTTTTTTTATGCTCCAGGAGATTCTAAAATCTACTTTTTACAGGTAAACAGTATAAAACGCATCTTTTTATTTATTTATTTATGAAAAATATTCACTGTAGACAGGATCAAAGATGGTGGAATTTCAGACACTTCAAGTGTGAGCTTTTTTAGATACTTCAAGTGTCTGAAATAAAGAAGACACTTTTTAGCATCTTAAAACTGAACTCCCATTTTAGACACAGTTGTGTCTGAATTTCAGACATTTGTATTTTAGTGTACTCTTCCGAATTAAACACTCTTTTAACGATTCTTCAGATTGTTTATCAACTTCTCGTTTTTTCGCAAAAAATAATCTGTGTGATCTCCGACAAACGGGTACATCATCAGGTAAAACTATTGACATCTTTAAAATAATGCTCTCAGTTTTAATAGGTTTGTAATTTTTAACTAATCAATTTCATTTATAATTTGACGTCGGATTCAATATGGGATTCAAATCATATTCACTTTCATCTACTGTATTGTATACTAGTTAGTTGTAGGGCGACTAAGGAGCCCGTTGAAAAAGGATCATTTCATTTTATTTATTACCATGTTTTTATTAACTTCTATTCTTGTTTGTTTGTTTGTATGTTTGTTACCATGTTTTTATTAACTTCTATTCTTGTTTGTTTGTATGTTTGTTTGTTTGTCCGGCACAAATCTTGCAATCGAATTTTAACTAACTTCCCTACTTGCTAGAAATTTGAAACTTTCACAGTAGCTCAGAACCCGGTGACAACACAATACTTCGAAGTCCGATTTTAGAATTTTTGATTAGTTTTCTTATAATTAATTAAAATATGAAAATAATAACATCCTAATAGCGTTAAAATAGCCATTAAAATATTAGCTATAATTTAATTGTTGCAAAAAAAAAAAAAAAAAAAAAAAAATTACGAGTTCATTTTCTTTTGACATAAAATAAATACATTTAATTAAACGTGAACGTTAAAAAATTATAAAACGTTAAATTATGCATCTCACAAAAATTCACTTGACGGCATTATCACTTTAAAAAAATTTATGCACATTTATAAGAGCTCCATGAATCATCAGAAAATTTAAAACATGGTATATAAAAAGTTTTTTTTTTATCTTATAATTATTTCTCATTTCAAATAATTCATTTGTTAGCAAACCCGTGCGAATTTTTCGCACTTTATTTATCTCTTCGCTACCTTTAAAATTTAAAATTATTATTATTATTTTATAGACGTCATTTTTTCACATGCATGAGCAAATTTAATATTTTATAATTTTTTTTTCACGTGAAAGCATATATTTAATTTTATGCTAGGGAAAAAAAAAAAAAAAAAAAAAAAATGGCTACAATTAAAAACTTAAATGTCTATTTTAAAGCTATGTCTATTTTCATATTTTAATTAATTTTAAAAAATCTATTAAAGAATTCGTTACAAATAAGGTCCTAAATGAAAGGGACGATTTTTCTAAGTCCGTCGTATTAAATAGCTTATCGATCGGACAATTAGATTTTTTTAGATTAACTAAAGTATGAAAATTAGGTGGCAACTTGCGTTCACACACAGACAGAATCCAAGGAAATCTCTTAGCCTTTTTAAGGGTGACAGAGTCAGTCAATCAGTGATGAGCGTACAGTCGGTAACAAAAGTATCCGAACACTAGCGAAAATTCCTATATAAAAAAAGTAGAGTTAATACTGTTTTGTTAAATAAATCCTTGTCGAATCATGTTCTTAGTCAGTCGAAGACAATGATTCGACAAGGATTATATCTGTACTGATAAGTATAAAGGATTTAAGTCCATATTCTTGATTTTTCAGGAGACGAAAAATAAAGTTAAACTAACTGAAAACTAATCAGAAGAATCGATTAGGAAAAAGGGATTATGCTGATTTATACCCTTTATACCGTTCAGTGATTGTCAACCGTCATTTAATAAAGGGAAAAAATTGAATTAAACATTTTATACAGAGATTAATGCTAAATTTCTGACTTGAATATTTTTTTACCAATGGATTTTCTCAAAGACTAAATGACATGGATTTAAATCCTTTATACCAATCGATAGAGAATTTTTTTCTGGGTCTGACTATGTACTTAACTCAAAATCGACATTTTTGGACTTATCTTTTATATCTTAAATCTTTTATACTTATCAGTACAGATACAGTCGGTAACATAAGTCTCCGAACACTAGCAAAAATTCCTATGTAAAAAAAGTACACTTAATACAGTTTTGTTAAATAAATCCTTGTCGAATACTGTTTTTAGACTGACTAAGAACAGGATTCGACAAGGATTTATTTGACAAAACTGTATTAAGTGTACTTTTTTTACATAGGAATTTTTGCTAGTGTTCGGAGACTTTTGTTACCGACTGTATATGCTGATAGATATGCTGATATTTGATAAAATATAATTACGTTTGTTATCCTTTTCACTAAATAAATAAAACAAACATTTATTTCCCTTGAAAGAAAATTTATTCTCATTCTCTAACATACAGTGTGGGGACAAATCTTTTTTTTCTTCCTCTATTGTTTCAAGAGCTCAAAAACATCTGACAGCAAAATTGCATCACACGACAAATTCTTATACATGATGTCACATGTATTGCGTTTTGATTAGGCAGTGAATATCTGAACTAAGCGAGATTTACATTTTTCATCTCACTGAAACAACTTATAGGGTAGTTTGAGAGAGTATTGTTTTCGCGGATAAAGAATAATGTACCTTAACTTATAAATTAATAGGGTGCTACCTGAATAATGTAAACCTTTGCATGGAATATTATCTACCAATATATAGACACATTCGAGCTTATTAATAAATAACTAAATATGAGCATTTTTATTTTCTACACTACGTACGGAATACGCGGTGGTGTTTTTGAGTGATTTTGTTTCTTTTTACTTTCTTCTATATATATATATATAAGTAGTGTAAAAAGGGTGATTCTGCAACACGGTGGTGGCGTAGTGGCGTATTGTGGCGTAGGGTGGAGGCGCGCCTCCACCCTGACACCTCTACGCCTCCACCGTGTCGCAGAATACACACCTTTTTACACTACTTAGTCATCATCTTGGACGAGGGGGTGTTGCCACCGGAAGAATAAAAACTTTACGTTGCCACCGGAAGAATAGAAACTTTGGCTATCATCTTGGATGAGGTTTGGTGGTACCATCTATAGGGAATTTTGTGGAGTTAGATTTATTTTCCTAAATTTTGTGACTTAGTATTTTTTTCACAATTTCGGGGACTTCAAAATTTTTTCGACTTTTTGCAGGGGATTAGATGACGTCACGATCTTTTGGGACTTAACCTGAAAAGAGATACATACAAAATTTACAATTAGAGAAATAAGTGAAAGGAAAATGTATAGAAAAAAGTTAGAAAGAGAATACAAAATTTAAGAAATGAGAGTTAGAAAGAATAAAGTTAGAAAAAAGAGAAGAGAGAGAAAGAAAGAGTTCACCTTGAGCGCCTGGGAGACTGCCCTCCCGAGGCCCTGCGGTGCCCCTTTTCGCTCCGTAGAGCAAGGCGGGAGTTAGTTCCTTTAAAAAAAATAAATAAAAATAAAAATAAATAAAAAATGTCAACCTGAAGAACTCATCACATAGTTTTCTGAGGTTGTCTTCAAAGCATGGGTTCAGACAATCTTCATAGGTGCGAAACAATTGATATATACAGGATGCAGGAACAATCTTCATAGGTGCGAAACAATTTAAAATATATACAGGATGCAGGAACAATCTTCATGGTTGCAGAAACAATTGATATATACAGGGTTCAGGCAATCTTCATAGATGCAGAAACAATTGATATATACAGGGTGCAGGAACAATCTTCATAGGTGCGAAACAATTTAAAATATATACAGGATGCAGGAACAATCTTCATGGTTGCAGAAACAATTGATATATACAGGATGCAGGAACAATCTTCATAGGTGCGAAACAATTTAAAATATATACAGGATGCAGGAACAATCTTCATGGTTGCAGAAACAATTGATATATACAGGGTGCAGGAACAATCTTCATAGGTGCGAAACAATTTAAAATATATACAGGATGCAGGAACAATCTTCATAGGTGCGAAACAATTGATATATACAGGATGCAGGAACAATCTTCATAGGTGCGAAACAATTTAAAATATATACAGGATGCAGGAACAATCTTCATAGGTGCGAAACAATTTAAAATATATACAGGGTGCAGGAACAATATATACAAAAATTTTCACTATGGATGCTGCGGTATTCTGTAATGGCCATAAGCCAGACTGGTGATTCCATCATCTAGCAGATACCTCTTGTCATCAAAAGGAGATAAACACTTTTTGTTTTGATTAACTGTATAGAGTTGATGACGTTCTTGTAGGATTCTGGTTTGTTGCTCATACGTGGCTATCTCCTTTTGCAGGCATTCTTGATAGTCTTGAACACTTAATTTTTTCCTTACGATGCAGGTTGATATGCCTTTTGCTGTCTTCTTTTCACCACCAGCTGACTGTATGGCATACATTTTGGGCTTTAATCCAATGAATTTGTAGGCAGCTTGACTGTGGAGTTCGTCTTTAAACTTTCCAAGGACCTTTTTGTTAGTTGTAGAATATAGCGGATGATTTTCTGGATACTCTGAGAAGTCAAAATGGTGCTGATCTTCCTTCATATCTTGATATATGTCTGCTGTCTGGATACAGTACGTCAAGGAGTCTGTATCCGTGAACAGCAAAGTTGCACGACTTTCATACTTTTTGATAACGAAATTGTAGTGAAAGTCGTACATGAGCAACTTTGCTAATTCAAGGATACAGAAACCCACGTATATCGGCCTATTCATCAGGATGGTGGGTTTTGTTCTCTCCACAGCTACGAGGTTATTGCAAAATTCTTTAAAAGTCGTGAAATTCGGTGATGCAACTAATTTTTGGGCTCTGACTTCATTGTTACACAGTTCTATGTTACGACGTTTTCTCAAATTTTCGATGGTCTTTCCATAAACGCTATTGTTCAACAGTTTAAAGAAATCTTTCTCAAAGCTGTTCTTTGCAGATTTTCGTTTATCTGTGTTGAAGTCTACATACTTTTTTAGCCAGGGTGCTTGTCGAAATTTCAAAACCTTGTTCACTTTTAATAGCTTCATTCCGAGTTTTAGGTATAACTGTAGATTTCTGTAATGTACAACATATTCATATTTATTGTAGAGGTTTGGAATGAGTTTGGGTGTTCCTGAATACTTTTGGTTCTGCAACAAGGACTTGGCATAGGTGGAGAGCATTTCTTCTGTCACGGTCATTTTTTCAGGTGCAAGTGGGTAGCTATTGTGGAGGTCATGCAGATGAGATGGGTACTCCAAATTCACTTCAAAAATGAAGCCTTCAGCTGCATCTTCGGGTATGTTCATGATGAAATCTTCAGTAATGTGAGAGGGATCCATCCATTGAAACTTGCCATAAGGCATGTACTGGGACATAGCCCAACCGTAAAGGTTGTTCGCATCCCAGTACATGATATAACTAGAGGGCTTACTTGAGTCGTAGTGAGGAGTGTGCGGGTTGTTTGCAACAGCGAAACGGTGTGAAATCTGCGACACACCCCCGCGCACCCCTTTTTCAATAAACAGCAGCATGTTGATATCCGTAAGCAGCTCTAGCTTAACATCAGTCATCTTCAGACAGGCTTGCCAGGACAGTCCAGGAGAGGTGTATAAATGGGCAGCATCGATGTTATAATAGTGTAGGCAAAGACTTCTGAAATTTTGGAACACATCGGCAAGAAGCAAAACATCTGTCTTCACATACAGGTCGTGATACTCGCCGAGGTTTCTTATCTGGAAGACTTCCCATACGTTTTTTGCATGTTGATAATCAGCCTCTTCAACGGCTTCATTCGTAAGTGAGTTGAAAAACGCTGAAGGAGGCGGCAACACTGTTTCTTGGAATTTGTCAAATCCGGTGATGTAGTCATAGGGATATACTCCTTTTCTGGTGAGGAGACTTAGATCGGTACTTGATTCAAACTGGTCTTTTAGAATGTTAAACTGACTAATATCCAAATTCTTCACCAACTTTTCTAACGAAGCAGGCAAAAATTGGAACGAGTCAAGAAAGACGAGCTGTACAGGACTGTCTGGTTTCTTTAAAGTGAATGATATATATTTTTCTAATGTTGTTGCGATGACTTGTATCTGATGGTCTTGAAAATGGCCTAATTCTGTCATGATATGATGGGCATCATAGTTCTTCAAGTTGTGGAAAACCACGGGAATCTTCTTTGGCTGCTTAAAATTGAGATTGCAGCTAGCATGGGCGGCACCTCTAAAAACTCCAGTTTCGTGATTGTGATCCCGAACTTTAATGCATCCGGGTAACAGGGGTTGACGACATATGCAGCACCTTGTTGCATTTTGGAAGCCCTCCTCTTCTTGGGCAGAGAGCTTCATTGGCTTAATTTCTTGGAGTTTTTCTTCAAGGATATCTTTTTCCATGAGGATATTTTCTAGAAAATGCTTGACTGCATTCTCTCCTCGATAGCTAAAGATGGGCTTCACAGCTTTGCCATCAGACCCTACGATTACATAAGCGTAACCGCAGGCTGTATGACGGGCTGTATGTTGCAAGTAGGAGTTTGATGAGGATGGAACAGCAGATGCAATAGGCTCGAGCAAACTTTCAAAATCCGCATAGATGATATAGCTGATGGGATGTTGAAGATGGGTTCCCGTGAACTCTAGTATATTCTTCTCCTTGCTGGGCATCTCAATGGCTTGAGCAGTGTGTTTTTTGCAGTTTGTTTCATGATCTTTTAACAAAAGTTCTGTCGAAAAACCATGCAGGCACCTATAACAATAATACTGTTTGCAGCAGTGTTTTGTTCGACCACCCATCAGTCTGGAAAAGTCCCGGATTAAACAGTAGTGGTGGGCACCTTCTTCGTTCGCCAGGAGTAATAAATTGATAGCTTCAACATCTTCTACTTCGGAAATTCTTAGAATGGTCACTTTAGAGTTTTCGTAGCCGAAGACGTTGATTCTAAGATTGTTCAGGTTTTCTATGAGGCCTATTTTTGAGATGGGAACAGGGTACTGAACATTACCCATCTTGATTTCCTCTTCATGAGGTAAATAGTGGGAGACTCGATGAGGTTGGCTTGTACGATCCAAATTCAGTTTGTGTGCTAGCAGGCACCATAGGAAGCACTTGTTATCTCTGTTCTGTATATTTAAGATGGCTTTCTTGGCAAGCAGTTTCGCTGGCAATTCTTGATAGCTGCTCGCTCTCAAAGGGTTATATTTAGCAGACTTGAATTCTAGGTAGTAGATGTTTCTCAACACCCAGCCGGAACCTCTCTCTAAGAACTCTTCGTAGTTTTGAATAATCTTCATGAATCCTACACTTATTTGATCATCAATTAAATCAGGAGTGTGTTGCTGGTAGCAGGGTGTTCTGAAGTACGCGTCCATAATTTCCAGTTCTCCTTCGGCTGTCTCTCTTTCAAAGCAGACTTTTATTACCAGGTACCACTTGATCGAATCTTTCTCATACAATTCCTGTAGGATGTTTTCATGTATCTCGGCACGAATAGACTCTAAAAAGATTTTCACATCGTACCGAGTGGCTTCAGTAGGTTCAATGAGCACCGTCTTAAACGTGTTCAAAGCTTGCGTATAGGGTCGTCTTCGAGAGAGTGGTGGAGGAGTCGTTTTCGGTTTCTTCCGGCTCTCACTTAGGCTATTTGAATGCTGAAGTCGCATATGGTTCATTAATGATGACTTAGAGGAGAAGGTGGATTGGCATTCTTTGCAGGGATAGTTATGACTCTTTAGATGAGCGTTGTACTCGTCCAGGCGACTAAACTTTCGTTGGCATGTAGCACATTGATGGGTGGAAGTGTCAGCATCATGCAACTTCTTATGTCGGTTTAAGGCATCCTTTCTGGAGAACTCCTTCAAACACACAGAACAGGAGAAACCCTATAAAAGAATAAAAAACGATTTTTAATCAAAGTGTTACAATTTTTAATCAAAGTGTTACAATTTTTCGAAATATCACAAAAACTTTAAGAAATAATACATACCTTAGAAGGACCGGGCTGAGGATCTACAGATTCTTGTAATTCACTCGTCGAGTGATGCGATTTTCGGTGTCTGTTCAAAGCATCCTTTCTGGAGAATTCCTTATGGCAAATGAGACACACGAACATTTTTTCTGTGTTGTGTGTTTTCTTGTGTCTAGTCAAATCACAATTCCTCGCAAACGATTTCCCACAAGTAGGGCAAACAGGTTGAACCTATAATAAGAAAGACAATTTTTTTAACTTTTGTAAAAGGGATAATTTTTCAAACTTTTCTAAAAGGAAACACTCTCATTTTTAATGCAAAACAATACATACCTTAGAAGGCTCAGGTTGGGCTTCAGGTTGAACCTCAGGTTGGGCAGCGTCGTCCCATTGGGGGTTTCGCCACTCCTCGTCATTCATCTCGGCAACATCACACAGCATATGAAATTCGTCATCGGGTATACCGAAGGAAATACCCAACTGAAAATAAACGAATAGAATGCAACTTTAAAAAATTTTAGAAAAATAAATTCTTCTAGTTAAAGATTTCATATACAAAAGGTTATACAAATCTAACTTTTATACAACATAAATAAATAAGTATAAGCTATTCGATGACTCATCAACCGATGAGTCATCCTAAACATGTCTGAACATGATTCTACTTCATTGAAAGAGGAGTTTTATACACGCTAGCATTTTAATGATCCAATACACTATTTTATCTAAACATAGGATTAGGCATGCAACTTAAATTTTTAGAAAAATAAATTCTTCTAGTTAAAGATTTCATATACAAAAGGTTATACAAATCTAACTTTTATACAACATAAATAAATAAATCTATTCGATGAGTCATTAAATAAACGAATCATTTTATAAACATAGGATGCAACTTTAAAAATTTTTAGAAAAAAATAAATTCTTCTAGTTAAAGATTTAATTAATCTAACTTTTATACATACACGCTACTATTTTAATAAACCAATACACTATTTTAACTAAACATAGGATTAGGTATGCAAATTTTAAAAATTTTTTAGAAAAATAAATACTCCTAGTTAAAGATTTAATAAACAAAAGGTTATGTAAATCTAACTTTTATACATACACGCTACTATTTTAATAAACCAATACACTATTTTAACTAAACATAGGATTAGGTATTCAACTTTAAAAAAATTTTTTAGAAAAATAAATTCTCCTAGTTAAAGATTTAATAAACAAAAGGTTATGCAATTCTAACTTTTATACAACATAAATAAATTGATTAAGTATAATCTAATTGATAGCTTATCAAACGATGAGTCATCCTAAACATGTCTGAACACTAACATTTTATTGTATAAGCTATGCGATGACTCATCAAACGATGAGTCATCCTAAACATGACTGAACATGAATCTACTTGAACACTAACATTTTATTGTATAAGCGATAATTACTATATAAATCACAAAGTATAGGATGTTGGAAATTAAATAAACAACACTAGTTGATGAAAATTATAAGTAAACTGATTTTCTAGTTAATAATTAAATTTTTTATTTATAATGAATGCAAATTAAGTTTCTCATAAGTAAACAATAATAATAATAACTTTTTGATTTGAATAATATAAAAAGCACCTTTAAACGAAGTATGAGTCATAAATTTTGTAAGGAAATAAATTATTAGAATAATAAATTTTTAGTTTAAACTTATGAGAATAAGTTTTAATTAAATCTTCTAATTAAAAAGTTTTTCACTTATAAAATAATTTCTATGTCATATGATTGTAAAAAAATAAACTTATTAAAATTTCTAATTTTTTCACTTATAGAATAAATAATTTCTCAGCATAAACAAGTTTTACACATACTTAAATTTCACTTTATGTAGTTTATTGAATGAAATAAAATAGATTTCGCATTTATCAAATTAAAGATTCGAAATTAAATTTATGTTTAACACAGAATAAATAAAATAGATTTCCCATTTGTCAAAATAAAGATTCGAAATTCAATTTATTTTAAACACATATTATAAATAGATTTTCACTTATAGAATAAATAATTTCTAAGCATAAACAAATTTTACACATACTTAAATTTCGCTTTATGTAGTTTATTGAATGAAATAAAATAGATTTCTCATTTATCAAATTAAAGATTCGAAATTAAATTTATGTTTACCACATTATAAATAAAATAGATTTCGCATTTGTCAAAATAAAGATTTGAAATTAAATTTATTTTTAACACATATTATAAATAGATTTTCACTTATAGAATAAATAATTTCTAAGCATAAACAGATTTTTCACATACTTAAATTTCATTTTATATAGTTTATCAAAATAAAGATTCGAAATTCGATTTATTTTAAACACATATTATAAATAGATTTTCACTTATAGAATAAATAATTTCTAAGCATAAACAAGTTTTACACATACTTAAATTTCACTTTATGTAGTTTATTGAATGAAATAAAATAGATTTCTCATTTATCAAATTAAAGATTCGAAATTAAATTTATGTTTACCACATTATAAATAAAATAGATTTCGCATTTGTCAAAATAAAGATTCGAAATTCGATTTATTTTAAACACATATTATAAATAGATTTTCACTTATAGAATAAATAATTTCTAAGCATAAACAGATTTTACACATACTTAAATTTCACTTTATATAGTTTATTGAATGAAATAAAATAGATTTCTCATTTATCAAAATAAAGATTCGAAATTAAATTTATGTTTAACACATAATAAATAAAATAGATTTTCACTTTGTTAAAATAAAGATTTGAAATTAAATTTATTTTTAACACATATTATAAATAGATTTTCACTTATAGAATAAATAATTTCTATGCATAAACAGATTTTACACATACTTAAATTTCACTTTATATAGTTTATCAAAATAAAGATTCGAAATTCGATTTATTTTAAACACATATTATAAATAGATTTTCACTTATAGAATAAATAATTTCTATGCATAAACAGATTTTACACATACTTAAATTTCACTTTATATAGTTTATTGAATGAAATAAAATAGATTTCTCATTTATCAAAATAAAGATTCGAAATTCGATTTATTTTAAACACATATTATAAATAGATTTGAAACTCATTCTATTTTGCATAGTGTCAATCAAATTTATTTTTTAACATATCGTAAAAAGTAATAATAAATTAAAGAATTCTTATTACAATTTATAATCTCATATTTCACTAAAAATGATTAAACACAGTTAGAAAATCAATGATTACTAGATAAATATACTTACTGCATTTTCAACATCCATAGCTTGATTGTTGTTGGTGAATCCTTCCATTATAGAGGTACGGGAAAAGCACACTAAACGATGCGGTAAAAACACAGTAAATGTACGGGAAGAAAATTTCGCGAACGTCGGTAAAGGAGAGAAGTAAAAATGCGTGTTGTCAAGGCAGTAGATAATCTACGAATGACCTGAGAAATGAGTTGCAGCGGCTTATCTAGATAAGGGGTTTTCCCCATGCGTCACGCTGACTCACCCCCGTGGATCTTACGAGAAACTTCTCGAATTCTGATTCATCGTAGAGGTTGCTTCATTTGCATATTTCCCCTCGTGGATTTTCCAAGGTGAGTCACCTCCTCCGTGTTCGTACAGGTATAATATCTTACGGGAGATATGAAACATACTCATTTGCATATTTCTAATGAAGAGATAATGTCTACACTTTTAATTAATGGAAAATAACAATTATTATTTCAATTTGATTATTAAAAATTATTTTTTCAAGTGGATTGCTTTATGAATAAATGGTTTTATTGTATGTTTTACGAAATAAAATATATCTTTTCGAAACAATATTTTTCCCGAATATAAGTTATTAAATGCATAGGAAATGGTTTTATTATATGATTTAATAAATATATCTTTAAAATAAATTATTGAATCCCTAGAAAGTGAATCTCTGAAAAATATGTTTTATGAAATAAAATAGTCATTTCAAACTTATAAATTCATTGAATCTTTTATGAAATAAAATATTTCTAATTAAATCTTTTAAGAAATAAAATCAATAAAATATTTCAAAGACAGACAGACACAGATATTCAGTTTCAATCTATTTATTGAAATTCCATAAAAATATATACACACATTACTTATTGGATACAATTGTTTAAAGAAGTCGTTTTCATAAACACACATTACTTTTTGGATAAAGAATCTTCAATATATTTTTCATACAAGGTCATATTTAATTGTTTAAAGAAACCGTCGTTGTAATGACAGGAACAATTAATTTTTTTAACAATAGCATGCATATTTAATTTTAAAAGTATTTCTTCACGATATAATTGATATTTTTCAAACATAGATTTCATTAAACACTCGTGTGAATTTTGATCGTCTGAATTAAAAACACATCCGTCACATTGAAATAAATTTTCAATTCCTAACTGAATTTCATACACGATAAAATCGAGTAAGATTTCCTTAGCACTTTGCTCATTTTCATGAGAAATACACACAAGAGGTTTATTTAGAATTAACATAGGAAGTTGAACGGTGAATATTGCATCAATAATAAAATGAGTTATTCTCATTTTGAGTTCTCTAAGCCTAAAAATTTGATCCTTCGCCAATTTAATGAGATTCGGTTTTAAATAAAAGCCAGAAGGATTTAAAGAAAACATTTGCTGTAAAGTACAATAATCCTCATCTATGTAAGCCATTATTAATTGATTGTTAGAAATAAAACTATCATTTACTGATTCAAAATTAAAATTTTCAATCTTACTTTGAAAATAATACCATGTCTGAGCTGTCATTACAACGCCTTCTTTAGTAGGTATCCATTGACCTGTATGTAATTCTTTAAAATTACGAATGTGGATTCTCACATTAAAATTCTTTTCTATTACAATTTGTAAAAAACTGCTAAAGTTTAAATTAAATTCACCTCGTATAGGATCCCAAGATTGTTCACGTACCCATTGGTTTAACCAATCATTCACATTCAATTCTTCACACATATCTTGAGAACAGTTTTTAACAGAAGTATCACAATGAGAGTTTTTCGAAGTATCACAATCAGAGTTTTTCAAAGTATCGCATGCACTGGATGAAGCATCACTTATATCAAGTCTTGGTTTCTTTAAAGGTGGCATGATAGGGTTGGGTATTAAGTGACGAAAAGTCAGGCTGATTCTCATATCTTTGATGATAGGATTCGGTGCAATGCCGTGGGTAAACAGTTCGTTCGTAGGCTTTAACATACTGTAGAGAGAACCATGTTCTAATGAAATCAAAGTCGAAGGTGTTTTAGGCTTCTTGAATTCAATTGTTCGTTCGGCACCAAAGCTGAGGACTACGATGGGGAAAGTTGCATCTAATCCACTTTCGTTGTCTTTATGTTGAGGTATGTAGCTGTATCCATTGCTGTAGAGGTTTAGCAGAACATAGTTGAAGGTAGAAGCCGTCCATTTTTCCACTCGATCCCGCAGCTCCAATACCAGACGTGTCCAAGGGTTAGCAGGCACATGAGTTCCGCTGAAGGCATAACTCAAAGTTGAATCGCCGTATCCCAGAACTTGTCTTTTAGGCTTAAAACTTTTTCCATGAATTCTAAAGGTTGGCGTGTAGAAAGGTAAAGTTTTTAACTCGGCAAAATACTGATCTGCTTGTTCCTTTTCGATGAAGTTTGAAACATACTGGACATTCAGTCTGTTTTCCGTGAAACTCACTGCAGACATGACGAGACAACCAACACACACGAAATCAAATGGTAGACTGAGCCGTGATCGCTGATAAGCAATCTCTGATAAGATAAGACTCTCGTCACGTGACCAGAGGTAGCCAATCAGATAACTCGTAACGTCACTCACCACGTGACTGAGCATAGCCAATCACATTACTCGTGACGTCACCCTAATCAGGTGACCTCGCGTTGCTGATAAGAACTCTCCTTATCATTCATTTCTCTCAAGGTAGCCGTTGGAGTAGGACGTGTTTTCAGGTAAGTGTATTTTATTCTATAAATAATCACACGTATGGATCGATACAAATTCATTTTATTTAGTATGTTTCCCAGGTTACAGGGTTGAGTTTAACAACAGGTTTTTTTACAATAAGTTTCTTTTTCGGTTTGACAATGTTTTTTCTTGAAGACAAATATCGATTCTTAATAATACTTTGGGGTACTCCCATATCTTTCAAGGCTTGCAAAAATTCACTTTGTCCTGTAATAGGTGGTTTTTTATTCACAGAAAAGATGAAATGAAAGAGTTCCGCTAAATTAGAATGTTCCATGGTCCTTCCGTTGTAAGTAATCTCTCCTTTCGGGTTCCACTTAAACTTGTTTGAATGAGACTTGAGAAAATTTAATAAGGCTTCGGCTTGTTTCTTCATGGGTTTAGCTACAGATGATAACACAAAGGTTTCATAGTCTTCTTGGGGTTCTTGTTTTATAGACTCCACTTGTTTAGGTTCCACTTTTTCAGGTTCTTCTTCGAGTTGTTTAGACATCCAAGGCAAATTATATTCTTGCAAATCCATTTTTCTTTTTAAGAGTTCGTAGTAGTGCTGAATTTTTTCGTGATCCGGTAAAGAACTATTTAATATTTTAGCCATAGCTAAATCAAATTCCGTCATTTGCTTTTTGGAAGGCGTATGCTTAGAAAATTCTTCTTCCGGTACCAACGCATACTTAGCTGCGAATTCCATTGATGATACCGGTTAAAACAGACAATGCAGCCGGGATTAAAATATTTAAAAATCCACCGTGTTGAACAATCAATTTTTTCTTGTTGAATAAACTTCCTTTCTTGGTACCAATTTTTCGAAGAGTCGTCTTATATTTCCTTAAAGACCTTTTCTGATGAGAGGAGAGAGGCACGTTTCCTTTTAATACGTTCAGGGTACATTCGCAAATAGCCTTCACAGATCGAGTCGGTAATTTTTTTAACAAATGCTTGCGTAAGGTTTGAGGACAAGACTTTATAAGCTCCAAGTCTCGAAGTTGTTTCCTCGTTAACGTCATGATCCCAAATGAATTAAAATCGGTAGGGCTTTCCTTTTAAACCTTTTTTGGGCTCGTACACAAATTGGGTTTCCCCCGGTAATATACGCGTTCTGAGTCGCATTCCTTCGGGGGTTTCATTCCTTAAATCCACCAACAAATAAGAGAAGGGCTGTTTGGTAGCATCCTCGAACACTTCTTGAAAAAACTGAGTTGATCTCGGGTATAATTGTCTGCCCAAGTGCGTAATTTGACTCATGTCCCGACGATTTTTAAAAAGTACTAAGTATTGAGTGTTTAAGGAAATACCTCTCATTTCTTTACCTTTATGAAAAAGGTTTTGAGTAATAAAAATAATACTTAAATTTAAATGGTGACTTCCTTTGGTAAAGAGGTGGGTTAATCGTTCATCACCCCCACATTCCACCATTAAATCATCTAAAATCATTAAAGAATGGGTACCTAAATATTCCCGATAATTAGAAGGAAACCCTTCCACGAATGTCACGTCGGGAATTTCCTCGTGAAGCTTTTGAGAGATGCCGTAAAACCAAACGACTTTATCGGGAGGAGGGTTAAACATACGCCGTCGTTCTGCCAGTAAATCCCGCAGAAACCAACTCTTACCGACCCCCGTGGGGCCTGCTAAGAGCATTGTAAAAGGGTGTTGAAAGCGTGGAAACTCCATTCTAAATAAACACAGACACAAAGGTTTACATTATAAATAGTTTTTTATTGATAAAAAGGAGCACGTGTGCGAAATCGTTTGGATACAAAATTATAGACTCGATGGTCGTTACATATATTTTCAGTTACAAACTGCTTTAAAAAATCTTTCAAAGTTTTGCCACGACATCGGCAATAAATATAATACACACAAAATTGACCGCAAACAGCTGTCACATGACTTTGCAGCGGAAGTGGATTAAACACCACTCGTGAAAATTGAGATATATAGTTCGATATAGGTCCTTTAAAAAAGTTCGGCTTGTTTCCATAGGAATCAAAGAATTCCGCTTCCGTAGGGGAGGATAGATAGAATGCCACCCAGTGGCTTCCGGCTTCTGTAGACTTGTCCACGTTGCATACAAAACATGCAGGATAACGCTCGATCTTCTTGGGTAATTGATCACTGGGGAAAACACCGAAAAAGTATTTCTTGGTTACTGGATCGTGGGATAAAATAGTCTCGATTTCTATAGAATTCATTTTCAGTTGGGGAAGTCACACAACACATGTCGTGTTTTACTAATTTCTATAATATTTTCAAATTCCGCATACACCAATACAGTCGTGGTTCTTTCTAAGGTGTCTGCAAACTTGATTTCAATTCGTAAATTTCCTTGTTGCTGTAGATTCAGATGGGGTCCATCACACATGTCAGGGCTCAGGTCGAAAGCATACAAAGTATGTCCGTTCGCAAAGTCCTCTCGGGTCAGATAAATGCCGGTATCCCGATTAAATCCCGAAAACAAACGATGATACGCTCTTATATAGTTATTTTCTTCGAAATCCAATTCCAAGGGTTTGCTGGGTACGGGTTGTCCATCCACGTAAACACTTAAAAAGTTGACCTTGTGATGATAGAAATAAAAGGGATTTAAATCATATTGACCAGTGTAGGCACTATTTTCTAAAAGTCCAATAATAATTCTTTTCGGCATGGCTCCTAAAAACACATTGTCTTGCATAAAGGATTTACTTCCGGTTGAGATCGAATAGGTCTTGCATAACACTCGATCGATGGGATACTTTGCTGTACTTTTCTCTAAGGCCTTGGCATGACCCAGTAATACACCTGGGCTCACTTTCACTTTACGTATGAAAATAGAAGCATGTTCCAAAATCACTTTGTAGTTGGGAATGGGTTTCGCCGCATCGATTTTACACATTAAGGAAAATTCGGGCTTGCTTCGGGTCATCTTAATTTTCAAGTCAACCATATTCAATAGCAATCGATTTTGTTGAAAAATATCACAATGCAAAGGTCCAATCATATCTAACGTTTTGCTTTTATTCGTGAGTGCGTAACGTATCTTTAATCCGGGGTTGTCTCCAGCAGGATCTGTAGCAGCTAAATTCTCATCTTTGTAAAAACATTCGCAGGTCAATAAACTTTTCTTGGCATCTTCTCCATAATTCAACAGCGTTTCAATATAGGCGCGGTAGGGGTAGGTGTTACTCGACGAGGAGATCACTCTTTCGTTCAGGCTAATATCCACTTGAGAAAACAAGGCGTGTAAAAATAAATTCACGGGGGCAACTGCATCCGTTTCCGCTAAGGGTGATCCATCAAACTTGGTAATTTTCACTTTCACATACAGGTAGGAAGCCGATAAATCAATATAGTCTTCACCATTTCCGGAAATATTAAATTCCACAGGTCCTCCGTCTCGAATATTCGCAAGAGGGTGGTATTCAACAAAGTATCCTTTTTCAATAGCCGTTTGCGTGGGTGGGATCAAAAATAAATCCAATTCGGATTTCGCACAGGCAGCAGAATCTTTATGGATGAGTCCAGACATCTTTAAGCGAAAATATCTTGTACCTTCACTTTCTTGGCTTTACGTCGAATGACTGCTTTGGTAGAACGCTTCCTCTTTTTATACCGGCGGCCCGATCCAATCATCGTCTTCACTTTAGTAGCGGCTTTGTCGGTTAAGGTCTGTCCAGCTTCTTTTAATCTTCGCTTGGCGGCCATTTTAATGTCTTCTCCGCGAGACAGGTCACTTAACACGTTCACACCTGAATGAAACAACTGCTTGCCGACCGCTTTCGCTCCCGATTTGAAGAGGGGTACTGCTGCACGAAAAAGGGATCGAAACAGTCCACCGAATCCATATCCCTTTTGTAAAGTAGTGCCTTGATAATAATTTAGACCACTACCCGACTGATGGGAATAGTAATCTTCAAAAGATTTCGCACAACACTGGTAAGGAACAAACATCACGAGAGGTATTTTTGACGAAAGTGAAGCTTCACGTACGAGCGCCCACGTTCAAATGGCGTGAGTTCGCCGAGGTGGTTCCTTATAACGATTTCCAAAGAGTCGAACGATTTTCGGCTGACAGGTAAATAGTGTGGTCGGTCAAATGTCTCGCAAATCATTTCTCCATCTTTTCCCCTCACATTGACAATTCGTAAAAGGGGTGCTAACACATCTCCAATAATTTGGGGTTCGACAATATCCGAATAAACCAGCAACACTCTATAATGCGCACAGGGATCTGCGACATAGGTACTAAAAATAGTTTGCTCGATATTTATATCCGGCGAGGCGATTTCACCTGGTTCGAATCCCAACATCTGCGCTATCCCCTCATGCAATATCAGTTTTGTTTTATCTTTCACGTTAATACACACCTTTTTCGTGTGCGGATCATAAGTGAAAGAAATTTTATTTTTAATCTCTTCAATAGACATTGCTTTTAAAATGTCATCAACCGATTCGTAAAAGCCAGGGGGAATTCTTCTACCAAACGGGGATTTCTGGTCATTCAAATCGAAACCAAATAAATTATTATTTTGATTCACATTATACCAGGTGTGAGGGTAAATAAATTCGACAAGGCCTACTTCCCATTCCCCTTTCAATTCAACGGGGGCGGGTAATCGCGTAATAAAATGAGAAATTTTATTCTCAGGAAAATAATTCCGGGAACTGTCCGAAGGTAACGTCACGTAGAACGACATGCTTTCAAATGATCTTTCAACAATCCAAACACTTGTTTTATAAGGCGAATAAATCAGAGGATGGAATCCATTGGTCAAATTTGCTGGGATAACCTTTAAATTTTACTTTGTATTCCACACGCTTTTTCCGTATCCGCTTATCTAAAATCTTTTCAATCGTATAATTCTCTTTTGGTTTCACTTTCTGAAGTTCTTGAGGGTAAAAGGTTCCTTTAATGGGTTCTTCTAACAGGTCCTTGATTCGGTAGACGGGAGGGTCTCTTCTCACACATTCAGTCACCACAAACACTTCTTCCGTCCAGTTCGTTTCATATCCTTTTTCGAAGGTTAATTTCTGCTTGGAAACTCGTACAACATCTCCCGGTTGAAACATGCACGGTTTTCTTTTCGCATTTTGCATGTCACCGTATAAAGTATCCCATACATCGCTTTCATTTTCAGCGGTTACTTCAACTGGAGCTCTCTTGATACTCGAATGATAAGTATGATTATAACTGTGTAACAACTGATCCAACACGTCTAAATAACGGTAGGTATGATTATGGGTAAAATATTTCCACATTTTCGTTTTCAAAGTTCGGTTAAATCGCTCCACGACAGATGCTTTCGTATTGTTATTCGTCGTAAAAAACCGCACGCCTTCTTCTTTCAAAAATTTTTGAAAAAGTCTGTTTTGATACTCTTTTCCATCATCCGATTGCAGGGACTTGGGTTTCCTCGTTGCAAAAATAGACCGGAACGCCTTTACAATATCTTCACCCCGTTTTTGCTTCAAAGGGACCGCCCACGCAAATTTAGACAGAATGTCTATACAAGTCAGGATGTAGCGGTACCCTTGATTGAACTTTTGCAAACTGCCGAGATCCACTAAGTCGGTCTGCCACTGTTGATCGATTGAATACACTATCACTCGATTGGTCGGGAACTTTCTTCGAACAGGTTTGTGCAACGTGTATGCATCGACTCCGCTCAGCCAGTCCTGAATCTTCTTCTTCGAGATTTTGCCTTTGGCAGCACGAAATAAGGCATTTACACCACCAAAACTTCCTGCGTGACTTGGGTTCTGATACATCTCCATGGTTACAACACAAAATTTTATTATGACTCACATTCACACGAAAGCGCATCATACCTTCCTCGTACGAAGATACGTTTTACAATGACTCACTAACGCAACGTCTCTCTTTATATACCTTATAAGTGCACTCACAAGCATAGCTTCATGGCTTGATAAATAAAACCCTTATCCACTTATCAAGCCCTGAAACTATTTTACCTTCGGTTCGAATCTAACCCCCTGCAAAAATTCGAAAAAATTTTGAAGTCCCCGAAATTGTGAAAAAAAAATACTAAGTCCAAAATTTATGAAAATAAATCTAACTCCTCAAAATTCCCTATAGATGGTACCACCAAACCTCATCCAAGATGATAGCCAAAGTTTCTATTCTTCCGGTGGCAACGTAAAGTTTTTATTCTTCCGGTGGCAACACCCCCTCGTCCAAGATGATGACTAAGTAGTGTAAAAAGGTGTGTATTCTGCGACACGGTGGAGGCGTAGAGGTGTCAGGGTGGAGGCGCGCCTCCACCCTACGCCACAATACGCCACTACGCCACCACCGTGTTGCAGAATCACCCTTTTTACACTACTTATATATATATAGAGAGAGAGAGAGAGAAAGTATTGAATTCGTGAAAATTTTCAAACTTCAGTTTTCGACGGATTTACGCAGTTTGGGATGTCCTGAATAAGATTTGATTGTTTTTATAAAATGTCTGACTGTATGCGTGTTTGTGTGTATCACGAATTTTGTAGACGCCGTATCTCACGAACCAATGAATGAAATTTAATCAAACCCTGTATTTAGTTGGACTCTGACATAAACTGGTGCTGATTAGATTTGGGAATCAATCGTTCAACAGGTGGCGCTGTGATCCTATTTCTTCTAAATTTTTAAAATGGCAATATAGGACAAAATTTCGTATAAAGGTACATAATGAGAGTTATTTTTAGCGTGGGATTGTAAAATGAATATCAAGTATTGATAATAGTAATAGTAAACCAGGAAAAAAGTTTGTGCATGTGGAAGCATCGCTTCCCCCTCTGAGGGGAACGTACTTTTCAATATGGGTATTTTCAAAAGATCTCGTCAATACCTGTCAAATGAATGGTTATGACAATTACCATGACAACTCTATGACAATTTAAAACAAAGCTATAGATTTTTTTTTTTTTTTTTTTTTTTATGTTGGCACGAAATTGACTTTCTTTCGGCATTCATTGTTATAATTCTGTCAGATAAAAATTGCTTGCATTCATCACGGAAAATAATTTTCATAAATAATAATAATTTAATAAATAATTTGTACTGCATAAATTTGTGTGAAATTATATAGAAGAAAGTCTTGTGGTGGCCACAACATACAAGTTTCTTTTCTGCTTTTAGATTTCGATTTGGGCTATCTCTAGCATCGTGCGAATAAGAGAAAACATAATACGATATCTGTTTTTCTTTACTATTTTTTAACGACGGTTTTCGCGACAGTGAAATATCATCGGAAAATTTAACAATGCTTTTGTAATTAATACACTTTTCGTGCGTTTTGGCGAATGAGTGTGTTTCATTATAGGATTTTCCTTTATATATAAAAAATTATTTCACATTTTTTTGCACATTCTGCATATTTCATCTAAAAATCACATTGCTTAACACTGATACAAGATTATGATTCTTTGTCTAATGTTTGCAAAATTTGTCATAAAAATTAAATCACATAAAGTTTTAAAATGATTAACATTGCTTAATTTTAGGTAATAACGAAATACATTAAGTATAGTAGGTAGTACATTAAGTCTTGAGGCAACTAAACACACGTTTCATTAATTTATTCTTTAACTTTCCTAAACTTGTGAAAATTATACCTCTGGGGGTCACCGAAGCGGGAGAGACATCCCTTCCATGGAGGATCAAAATTGTGATGGTATGTCTCCGGACCATCTCTAGGGGTGTGTCCCAGACCGTCGCCAATTGCCCATCTGCGCAGCACTAGTGCGACGTAAAACCCAACCATCCATTCTAAACTTGTGTAAGCTTAAACTTTAATCACATATCAAAAACCGAACTCAACGAGTTACTTTTTGATGTTTTGCTGATGAGGAGCCTTTAAAAGGCTCGAAACGTTTAAATTTATGTTTTGTGTATTTTAATGTTTTAACCCCTTACCGCGCGCTGTCCTCGCTGCGAGGACGCAAAATTTAAGATCCAGCTGCAAAAATTCATCCCGGAAACTTTTTAGCAAAAATTTACGTATATAACATAGCAGAAAAGGCCGGTTCTTTTAACCTTAAAATTTAAAATTTCTTTTAGTTTAATTTAGTTCATGAATTCCGGTGGCAGTATAATTTAAATGATCTAAATTGTCTTGCGCCGCAAAGGGTTAAATTGTATATTTTTAGTGTATATTGTCTTGTCTTATGATGTAATTAAAGTTTAAATAATTATATATGAGACGTGATGATTTTTAAATATTTTAAATTGTGTAAGCTTTTTAAAAATGCTGTTGGGGATCTTTAAAAATAAGATTTTTCATTTTCTCACAAGTCTTAGTCGTCTTCATGATGTATGATAAAATGTTACTTAACTTTTCGACTAAAAGATTAATTAATATTTCTGATTTTAAGCTTTTGGGAATTCTTTAACTAAATAAATGCACGTTTTAATGTTGAAAAGAACAAATTTGTGTTTCTACATTTTTTTTGGGAACTAGAATTATCAAATGCTTTTTATCAAGTGTTTTAAATTATGTAAGTTATGGTAGCATCTTCATTCCTAATGCTAGGTTGATCTTCCGATTTGGGATTTTTATTTTCGTTTTTTCTAATCGAATTGTTTTTCAAATTTAATTTTTTCTATCACTAATTTTTGGCTTTCTAATTTTTTAGCTTCTAGTTGAGAGCTTTCGATTTCTGTTCTTCCACCACAGAAGCTAATAGAACTGTGATCACTGTTGTGGGTCGTCTTTAAAACTTTCAGAACTTTCGATTTTCAATTTTAAACAAATAGCCGTTTATGTACTTACAGGTAATGATAGTTCACTTAATAAATTTTATAAATCTTCTTTCCTGGTATATTTGTACATTTCTTTCTTTTTTTTTTTTTTTTTTAATTATATATTCTCTTCAGTAACATTGAAATATTCTAAATCTTCTTACCTCAAAATATTCATAAATCCCGAGCTAGAGCATCCATTTCATTTTGTATGCTGGAACCTAGTGAAGAATCCAAACCAGATAACAGCTGAAGATTTTTCTTGGACATTCCGTAAGTAACATATAATGTTTTTCACTGCTTCTATAACCTACAAGCGCTTCCAATTTATAACTACAATAGCTTTTCTGCTGTGACGATGTCAAATAAAATTGCACCAAAATCTTGGCTACTTCAGTATGTAACTTTAAATCTGACCATAGTTTAGAAAGGTGAATTACTGGTTTACGTGATAACAATTCCTTGAATGCTTTTTGTTATTCATATCCGAACTCGAATGTACAGTCTTTCCTAAGTAAGTCATTGACAGTTTTAACGATTAGAGCATAATTGGGAACATTTTTCGAACATACCCAGTTGGTTCTAAAATTGAATATACCAGCTTAGTTATTTTGGGTTTTGGAATTTTTTTATTGTTAATATTTTACTTTCAGAAGATTCTATGATACCATTTTATAACCGTATCCCAGAAATTTTATTCACCTTTTTAGAAACTACCTTTTTTTTTTAAAAAAAAAACTCATACTGTCGATCTGCTTCTACTTCTTGTATCTTTTCTCTCCGTTCTAAAACGATAATTTCGAGGCAGGCTTTAGCAAAATTCTCATCAAAATCTTTTAGATCTGTTGTTATTTTTTATTAAATCAACTATTCTAGCATTAAGGGAATCTAGCCTCAATTCTTTACACAGATTAGTAAGATCTATCTTTTCAGCTTATTTAAAAAAGGCTACATATCTTTATTTAACAGTAAAATAGAGATAAAATTTTATCTACTCACTCTTCTACCAGTAGTCTCTTTTAGACAATATCCATTTAAATATCCATCTTGTGAAATATTTATTTTCCACTGTTGCACAGACACTAGTACGAGTACAGAGTACAGTCATATCTTACAGTCTTTTTAATTAACTGTTCGATTACGTTACTCACTGGGCTCAATTTTATTTTCCAAAGTTCAATCAATGAAAGCCCCATAGTTATTGTACGATTATCGCAATCAAAGTAAATTAATATGTTGCTCACTTATTTCGCTAATTCAAAGAAACTAGACCACTAAAGAATAAGGTCTGTGCCTTAATACAGCACTAACATTTAATAATATTGAGATACAAAATAATAATAATAATAATAATAATAATAAATAAAAATAAAAATAAATAAATATATATATATGTATTGTACAATTTTATCATATATTTTACAAAATATATGTTTAAATTAAAATATTAACGAGGGGGTAACATGAGCTAGAGGCACTTTTGCTCTCTCTTCATATATATATATATATATATATATGTTCTGAACACTGAGCCATTTTATTAAAAGGAGACTTGGCGCTGGATTATTAAAACCAGTAAAAACTACAACGTCAGAAACGCCAAAGAAAAATATTTGGGAAGCATACAGCTGTTTCGGTAGCCTTAAGAGTACCGTCTTCAGTACATAAAGAATTCTGTATGCACTGCGTCCCCAAAAAATGTAGCTTCTTTATGCTTCCAAAATATTTTTCTTTGGCGTTTATGACGTAGTAGTTTTTACTGGTTTTAACTGACCCATTTTCTCACTACTCTATAGCTTCTGACCATTGCCATTGTGCGTTCTACAATTTTTTTGTAATGCCAATCAAGTGATAACACAGCTCAAATATGTATATATGTGTCTGTGTGTTAAATATTTGATATTTTGCATTATTTTCACATAGCTTCATATAAACATGTAAAATATAAATATTTCATAATAAAAATTTCTTATCTCAATGAACAGGGAAAAATAGATTTTTTAAAAATTATTTATGAAGATTTCTATAAGGATAATATTTGTATCCTGAAATTTGTGTTCAGGATACTTCGATACCGCAGGAAAAGTGTTTTTATACTTAATTGTTGATTTCAAGCTTGCAATCTACAATAAATATTATAACGTGAAAAACAATTTTTGATCACATATTAAAAAAATCTTCCACTTGATAAATTAAACTTATCTAAAACAATAATAACAGTGTTGAAAAATGTAATTATCTACAACAACAAAATATATAAATTATAATTTCCACGTCTCTCTTTAATCTAAAAAATAGTATACTTTCAATTTCTTTGCCAATAAATATTATGTAAGAAAATGGAGCAGAACTATAAACAAGTAATCTCTATTCTCATTTTCTGCACTGATAAAATCAAGTAATCCCTTATAGATACTTAGTAAAAAATGAAGTTAATTCGAAAGAATCTGTTACTAGCTTATACGTATTTTAGAAATCTAAATAGGAAATGTTTCTAGGAATTAAAAATCAATAAAAGTGAAAAAGCACGTTTGTCTTTAAATTTTGTTATCACATATTAGAAATTTTGGGGTTTTTATCGTAGCTTGGTTATAGAAATGTATTCTCAGATAGAAATAAATATCCTTTTTTAAGTAAATGGTATATAATAATGATTCCTTTCGGAGAGGTACAGAAATTTTTGCCATTGAGCAATTTATTATTTTTATTATTATTATTTTCTAAACGTTTTATTTGACTCACTAGAAAAAATATACAGTTTTGCTCACATTATATTAATTCCCTGAAATCCTCAAACCCATTTAAAAAAAATAAATAAATAAATAAATAAATAAATAAATAAATAAGTAAATAAAAAATCTTTTTACCATTTAAATTTGAATTGCTGTTTAAAATGTAATTACAGTGAAAAACGTTTAACACGAAACTGAGGGGACCGAAATATTTTTTCGTGTTAAAAGAATTTCGTGTAAAAACATTCGTAAAAAAAGTACAAAACTAGCCAATGTTTACCATGTCGTCAATTATTATTTCCATTTCTTGTAAAATTAAACTAACTTATTCTTACATCCATTAGGATAAAAATCAAGTACACATATTATTGTTTTTTTGGGGGGGGGGGAAAAATCAGGTACCTTTTACTGTCTTTTTCAGCACCATATTGTTCATAAAATGATCGAGATTACACATTGTTTTATTCATCTCTGAATTCGAATGCACATCTAAATAACTGCAGATACTCATTATTTTCTTCATTTCTGAAGCAGAAAGGACAAGAACTGCATTATTAATTCAGTTGCCAGATTCGTCATCAAAATTTACATAAATGGAATCATTTTAATGATGAACGATGTCAAAAATCTCATTGTCGGTGCTGTAAACACATGATCATCAAAGGCAACATATTGTAGCATAGTTGCCAACATTTTAATTTATTCCGGAGCATTTTTAGCCCCGCCTTCAATCCACACCACTTTATTTATAGACTTCTTCCCTTCGATATGTAACTACGATAAAATAAAAAAATAAATTACTCTTAAGGAAAAAGTGGTATGGAAATAAAGGCGGGTCTAAAAATGTTTTTGAATAAATTAAAATGTTGGCATCTCTGTCGTGGCAAACATGCCACTGTAGATCGAAAGCGATTTTTTTTCGTGTTAAACGATTTTTGTTTCGTGTTAAAAGAAAAAAAAAAACGTATTAAATAGCATAGTGTACTGTCCGGACCGCTATATCATTTCGTGTTAATCGATTTTTCATGTTAAGCGTTTCCGTGTTAAACATATTTCACTGTATTTTCTTTTAATGGGCATTTTAAAATTGAAGAATAAATTAATCACATAGTAAGTAGAGGCGGAGCGAACGTTAGGTGGAAGTATGCAGATTGAACTTTATAAAGCTAAATTACCCTTTGCTGGCTCAATTTATTCGCAGGGGATCAAAAGTGTCTGTCTCAACACTGACACCAGTACTCTAATAATATTTTCTGTCATATTCAATCGTAATAAATTACCGCACAAATATGATAAAAATTATTGATAAAAAATGTTGGTGAAAGAGTTTTGTCTTTAGACAGAAACTCTTGCACCCTTGTTTATTCGCCTGCCCGAACTCAGCTCGGGATAAGCCGGCAAGGGGATAAAAATACTCCAGACAGTCTAACGACAGTTAAACCAGTTGAATTTTTCCAGCCAGCTTTTATTGCTGATGAAAATTTTCACTTCGACTAAAGAGACTGACTGACAAAAACATTTGACTGAGTGAGGAATTCATCTTTTATCAACTTCAAAGCTGAATAAAGATTCTCTAGTCGGCCTGTGGAATGATTAAGCTATTGTTTTTTCATACAGTTTCTTTTTACTTATGATGAAATTTTACAAACGACAAGCAAAGTTGCCGAAAAAAATTATTTAATTGAGGAATGTATCTTTTTTTGCCTTTGGTTTCAAAACTCAATAAAAGCGATCAGTGATAAAAGCTACGTAGAAAATGATGGGTAGGGGCCTCAAATGGGCGTCTGGCCCTGTGTCCACTTTTAATTTGATCGGGCTCTGTATAAAGGCTGAAATAAGTCGGGAAGAATTTGCTCTAGAAAAACGTGGCACTCTGTGGATACAATAGGATAGATTGGAACAAGATTTCTGGGAAATAGCTCATGGTAGTATATTTTTTGCTTCACACCGCCTTTCATTTCTTTTTGACCCTGCATTTAATGCATGACTGCCAGTTTCTTATACGTGTAATGAGATTGTTCTGGAATTCTACGAAATCGTTCTGGACGATGTTATTACTTTATTAATCCAGATGTAAGGATGTGTTGCTTTTAAACGATAAAGTTCGCTTCGAGTAGCATCTTATCGCACCTTGGTAAGTCAAGAAGCTAGAACCGGCGGTGCTGTTGTTTCTCCTTTGAAATTTGTATCCGCTTGATTCTTCAGTAGGCTTAATTTTTTGCAATTGTGTTCTTCAGCATGAAAAAAATTATGTCAGAAGAGCCAAACTAAGCTATGCTTGCTAGACATGTTTTGAAGTCATTATTTTCCAAAATACAGGAATGCCACAAATATCCACAGCACCATAATAAATATTATTCATCTTGATGAATACCCTTATTTTGTTAAATCATTTTCTGAACAAAACCCTATAATTTTATATAATTTAGTAACAAGCATATTATATAGGAATATTATATAACTTTGTAATGAGTAAATAGTTGTAATGAAATGCTAATTTTTAAAGTTTTATATATTTTAATATAGTGCGTTGCTGCTTTGGTGTTGCACTAATGCCTACTCTTTTCGCCTAATAAAAGACCTTGCTATTATTTAAACCCGTAACAACTACCGCGAGGTTTTGCAACTTATGGTTGGTTGGTTGATCGATTTTTTGTCGCACAAAGTCTTAAAGAGGAGACTGTGCCAAATAGAAAGCAACTTATGGTATTTGCTTACAAAATAATTTTATTTATTACTTTTTAACGCCAGTTCTACGGCGTACTTTACCACAATTTATATTAGAAAATTAATATTTAAATATATTACTGATTCTAATATGTATGTTGATAATATAATGTATAATTTTTCAACAAGTAGACTTTCCTAAGTGTAACTCACAAAACATTGTTTTGATTCAAACGACAATTAAGCTGTTCAAAATTTTCTTCCATGTAAACTCAGCACGTTTGGGGGTATTAAATAGCTTACAACTTAAAAATCCCATACGTTAATCATTTTCAAAAAGATGTGCTACTGAATAACAAATTACACAGTTCTACATCTAAAATTTTGATTTGATAATTTTGGCTGATCTTTATTTATTTATTTATTTATTTTATTGTATTTATTCATTCATTCATTCATTCATTTATTTGTTATTATTATTATTATTATGGTGTGCTGAAGTCGAATTTGAAGCCAAATTTCCTCTATCACGTATAAATTTTGTCAATATGGGGTTTCTACCGATACAATTTCTAGCGTGACTCTTCCACCAATATAATTGTATGGTAACTTTTATAGTATGTTTCCATGGTTATTTATAATTAATCATGGAAACATACTAGAAACTACTGATAGTGAAAAAAATTGTGCCGATAGACACCCTGTATTGACAGATATCTATACGTGGGGTTGGGGACAAAATCTCGCGGGACAAAATATCGTTAGGACAAAATATCGCCGACGTAAATGAATACAAAGCAAAAAAGAGTTGGTAATTATTAGTAATGTTGTATAAAATTTCATGACAACACATACCTTAGTCAGAGCACTGACATTCTGACAAACCTACGAAATTTTTTTTATATAAATTTTACTTAAAATAGTTTAAAGACTGTATTTATTAAGTTTTGTCAAGATTAGTCATAATGAATTCAATCGTGCTTATCAATTTTAAAATATTTAATTCAAATTTGTGAACAGTGTTCAGCTTTAAGAAGGGACAATACCTAATCCCGCGGACAGCCGTGGCCAATGTTATTCTATGGGAAACTTTGTTGCGACAATTACACATTACCTAATGTATATTTTTTAATTCTGTTTTCGCAGTCAGAAAATTCATAACCGTTAAATGAGTACTCATTTTTGAAAAATTCATTTTTTTTTTTTTTAATTTTTACATTTTAATTTTGAGTTCAAAAATGCGATTTTTCACAAAATGCATTTTTTTATTTTCTTGTCGCATAATCAAATACTAAAATTTTAAAAAATCAATTTTTGGAAAACAAGAACTAATTTAACGCTTATGAATTTTCTAAACGTGAAAACAGAATTGAAAAATATTCATTAGGTAATGAGTAATTATGTAAACAAATTTTCCCATAGAATAACATGGGCCAAGGCTGCCGGCGAGATTAGGTATTGCCCGCTCTTAATGTCAGCAGTGATGTACAATATTTTTAAAATGTATTTTGAATAATGAAAAGCAAAAGATAAAATAACTTAAAAATAAGCATATATAAAATAATGAAATTCAACTCTACGATTTATTTAATTAATTATATATTTATTTTAATTAATTAATTAATATAAGACCCTGTGACTCCCGCCAGAGGTCACACGTGACACAAAATCAAATTTTCACATAGATCATACTATTTTTTTGACGCGATATTTTGTCCGGCGAGATTTTGTTCCGTGATGTTATGTCCGGATCCCCTATACATGATAGAGAAAAACTTACTTCAGTTTCGATTTTAGCACACTGAAAAACGTATATATCAGCTAAAATAACCAAATCAAAATTTGCCGACATTGTTTTTGTAAGCCTTTCTTATTCTGAGGATCCTTAATCCTTAAAAAAAAAAAAAAAAAAAAGAAACCACGTTTAAGAAATCGTGGAGTGGAATTTTACGAATAAAGAAATTGCTCCAGAAGACAACTATAATAAAATTGATTCACATAGAAAACTATTAGATTAAATTAAATTAAATTGTTCTGAAAGTATCATCAAAGAAATTGTGTAAGAATGAATAAATGAAAATTTGAAATTGGTCTGTTAAAAAAATCTGCAGTTATGACGATATCATATTACGTGTTAATTGTGGTTTAAAAGCCAGACTGTCCGCTGCAACAGCTAAAGATAATTTTTATACATCAGAGAAAATTAAGACAAAGTGATGCATTGGTAAATCTTCAGATGTTGCTCGATTACTTGGAGCAAAACACGCTGGTAGATGAGAGGTAAACTCGTTGCTGGATCAGATTGCAAGTAAACTAGGTGAAAACGAGGATTTCAAGGTCATCTTAAATGAATTTGAAGGTCCCGGTATTTTTAAAGTCATCAAAGTCTTTTTAAAAGATTTCGCAAAGTAATACAGTGAAATAAATAAATAAAAAAGAAATAATAATAATACACCTCTTATAACTGTTACATTTTTAATCAAAACTTTTCAGAATACGCGCAATAGTTTTTAAAGTTTTTCATTTACATTCAATAAACGAAAATATAATTTATTATTATGTATGGCTACTTTCCAACATCACAATTTATATCACACGCTTTTAAATTTTGATCAGCAGTTTCTTCGAAAAATTTTCTTGACACGTGAATTTTATTTTTACGTGACCAAACTTTTTTTTTTTTTTTTTTTTTTTAACTTTTAAGATTGTAAAATTGAAAAAAAAAAATCGTTTAAAGTTTGTATTTAAGTTATAAATTTGGAACTTTTTTATTAGCTCTAAGATTCTGAAGTTGATATAAATGCATTTAAAATGGATAAATAAAATCATTTAAAGAGCATACCAAAAACACTGTTTAAGGCACTATGTTATATTTTGTAAGAAAAGCAATCAAGCAAAAATGAAAAATCTATATAAATAAAGAGAAGTGTCTGTGTGTCTGTGTGTGTGTCTGCGCTCTGGTGCTCACACTATTAATCGCAGAACCTCCAAATTTGGCATATAGGTACCTGGGACCCTGCAGGTGTGCACCTCATCGAGATTTTTTCGAATTTCGAATTTGAATTTTTTAAATTAATGTTTTTTCGAATTTAAATATTGGCTTCAATGTTTCATTTTTCAGAAATTTGTTTCGTTTCAAAAGTCTGCGTATCTTAGCAACGGCTATTAAACTATTTATTTATTTGAATTCATTTGAGGAAGAAATCTTTTTTATTATATTTATTGAAATCAAATAATTATACACATACAGTAGAAAAAATTAAACATATTAAATTTTTAGATTTTGGCATATAGGTACCTGGGTCCCTGCAAGTGTGCACCTAATCGAGATTATTTCGAATTTCGAATTTGAATTTATTAAATTAATTGTTTCATTTTTCATAAATTTAATATTTTGCTTCAATCGTCTGCGTATCTTAGCAACGGCTATTACGCAACTTATTTTTATTTAATACATTCATTTAAAGGCGATTTTTTTTTTTTTTTATTGGAAACAAAATTGTAATGCAGTAGAAAAAATTAAGTATAATTAATAGTTTTAATTTTAAAAACGTTTTTATAACAGTTACGTTTAAGTTTTTATAGTAGACCAACTTCTTATTTTCATTTTTTAATTAATTCTTTTAAAAGAAAAAACTTTTTTTTTTTTTTTTTTTTTTTTTTTAATTATTATTTACAGTATTTATCGGCAAAAATGGAAGTACATACATAGCAAAAAGGATTAAATTGATTAAAATTTATTTGTTTATATATATATATATTAATCTACTTTTTATTTTTATTTATTTTATTACATTGGTCGAAATCAAATCGTAATATAGTGTAAATAGCATGGGCTATAAAATACATGGTTCAAAACTAAAATATTTAATAGATGCTGAGATACAGTCATCTTTAAAATCGTAGTTCTTAAATAGTAGCAGATCTTTCCTGTCGTCGATAAATATCCAGATTAAAGTGCCTGGGAAAGATCTTTCTGCAGGCATGGGAAACCTAGACCTGATGCAGTGCGGGAGGGAAAAGAGCTGCCGTAGACAGCGAGTACCCGAAGCGAGGTTTGAAGCAATTTTAGTAACTTTTTTTTTTAGATTTTGTGTATAATGTGGTGTAAAAAAATAAATATTGATAATTCTTTCTAAAATTCATTTAAATATAGTGACCAGCGAAGCGGGCGTAGCCTGCTAGTAAAAGAATGTTAAACATTAAAGCTTACTTTGTACTGAAATTATTTAAGTAAGTATCTATACCAGAATCAGTGCTCATGTTAACTGGATTGCAATTAAGTATTAATAAAATAAAAAAAATGTACAAAAAAAACCATCTCTATACATCATTGTGAGTGGAAGATATGTGGTTTCTTATCACAGGTGCTTCCACCTTACTTTGAGTATAATTATGTAATTTTTTATATTCAAACCGGTCTGTGAGCATTGCCATAAAGATTTATAGTTTTAACATTAATGACAAATATAATAAGAAAGATAAATTGTAAAATATGTATTATATTGCATATATTATGTGATTTTCCCGACATTTTGATCATATTATTAAAAAATATTTATATTTTTCGTAGAATTTCAAAAGATCTGTTAATAAACAAACTGATACAGAAAAAAAAAATTGTTTTTTTTTGTAAATAAAAAATAATCACAAATTACTAATTACTAATTACAGTTCGTATGGCAAAATTTATAAAATAATGTAACGCTTGATGTAAACAGGAGAAATTGCAGACAAAGCTTAGTGGTCTAAACAGGTAAACCGTTTTTTCGAAACCAGGAAGCATTTTTTCTGTCAGAAAATTATTATTGACTTTATTGAGTTTTATTTCATAATTCTCAATAATTCAACTGTAGAAAGGTGCAGAGAGCTAATTTTTCTAAATAAGTGCTTGCACTCCATGTTTGTTGTTAATTCGCCAAATAATCATAAATATTAGAAACATCAATGAATAATAAATATCAATAATTAAGTTGCCAAGTCGATAAGTAATGTAAAACACTTGTCGATAAGTACAAATCGATTAAATTCTTTTTTAATCTCCAACAAAAAGATAGCTGTTACAAGCTTTTGTCTACCTCTATGTGTGTCTGTCACACCGTAACTCGCAAACAACATAGACAATTTCTTTCTTTTTTTTTTTTTTTTTTTTTAACGCTGATTTAATTGGAATGGTTCTTACTTATATTTATTGAAAATCTGTTTGATATTTTTACTTCTATTACCCTACTGCCGTAGGTAATGGAAGTATTGTATCCAAAAATTCGATAGCGAGTTTTCACCTGATTTACACGTTTTAAAGGCCTCCTGAGTCCAAAAAAGTAGTTCTTGGCAATTGGTCAGTGTGTGTGTGTATGTATGTATGTCTGTGTGGAATCTTCTGGCTATCATGTCACCGAAACTAATAAAGATAGAACTACAAAACTTCAGAATTGATACAGGTCTTGTGTACAAATGAATTTTCCAAATTTTGATGAAATTTGGAAAACCGGAAGTGTGTCATCGGAAACCGGAAGTGGGACCGTAAGTTTGTATCTCAAAAACAGCTCTAACGATTTTCTTCAAAGTTGCTATATAAACACTCTATTAGATGTCCTTTCGAATGATATGTTGGTTAGTTCAGGAAAATTGACAGGCGTCCTGTGTTTCCAATCCAGTTTCCTGTCCAATTTCAGGTCTGCGTTTCTTTAAAAACGGCTGCACGGATTTTTTTCCTACTCGCCATAGGAATTTCAATTTAAATATCCTTTTGTATGTAATTATTGTTTTCTGGTCAATAACTGAGTATGCCAAGTTTTGGTAAGTTGGTGTCTTAAAAACGACTCTAATGATTTTCTTGAAAATTGTTGCATAAATCTATTTTAGATACCCTTTATAATGCATTATGTGATTGTTACAGAAAAATTAATGGTCATTGTGATTAGATAGTTCAGTTTTAGATCTCGGAAATTGGTGTTTAAAAAAAATAACTCTAGTGTCTTGTTTTTTTTTTTTTTTTTGTTTTGTTTTTTTTGCTGGGGAAATCTATTTTACATGTCTTTACACGTGTATTAAGTTTTTCTTACTGGAAAATTCCAAAAATGCATGTAATATCTCCAAAAAAAAAAAAAAAAAAAAAAAATGTATATAATACGTGCAATAGTGGATAATGGAAGTCTTGTGGTTGTTTTACACCAGATTTTTTTTTTTAAAGACGATTTTGTAATGATATTTTAAAATTTGAGAGCTTTTCCTTCATTTCAACTTGTGTTAGATGATAAGTCACCTTTTTTTTATTTTATTAGAGCATAAAAAGGCTTTTTAAAAAAATCTGAATTCTTCTACAGACTTCAACAAAAATTAAAAATTGGCTATAGATAATGATTAAGAACCCGCACAGTGCAAATATATTTGAATTGCGCTTAAAAATTAGAGATTTTAAATAGAATTTTTAAAATTAAATATGGAAATTTGAATTTTCCCCGGTCAGCTTGCACCGATATTTTAAAATTTGTGAGCTAATAAGTTTCAACTTCTTATTAATGTTAGATAATAAGTTAGATTGTTTTGGGATTGAAGTATAAAAAAGAATTTTTTTATAAATCGCGAAATTTCAACTGATAAAAAATAAAAGTTGGCAATAAATAGTGATTATACACAAAACCTCTAAAAAGATTTTATAACAAAAAAAAAAAAAAAAAAAAGAAAAAGAAAAAAAAAAAGAAAGTAAGAAAGTAATTCAAGGTCAAGCCATGTGTTCACATTTTATAATTTGCTAACAAGTTTTCTTTCAAATGAAAAATGCGAACTTTATAGGAAAATTTAAAAAAAAAAAAAAAAAAAAACTTTATATAAATTTGAGGCAGGATTTTTTTTTTTTTTTTTTTTTTTTTACTCTTGCATACTAAGAAAAAATGCTGAATAATTTTTAATAAAAATGCTTTTGGTTAACAAACACACACACAAGAAAAAAAAAAAAAAAAAAACAGCAAATTGTTGTTAAATACTTTTGAATGCAATTAAGTTTGATAGATTTCAATTACAAAATGTGAATAGAAGTAGTTTCATATAATTAACATATTCTTCGTCTTTTTTTTCTTCTTTCTTTCCTTTTTTTTTTTTTTTTACTATACCAAATGCAATATTGTTTTTAGTGTCGATGTGTTGTGCCGTCACCAAAATGGAAAAATTCCTATGTTTGCGAAATTTGCTCTAGTCTAATGGAAAAATAATTTATCATATTAAAAATAACAAATAACATTTACGTCATTAAAATGAAAAATTTTAGAAAATTGAGTAAAATAGTCAATAAACAGAGAATAAATTTTTAAAGAGAGAGATTTGATAGCAGATAGTCTGGTTGTCTTGCTATATTATTCAAAATTCAAATATGCCTCATATATTCCATATTAAATCATTTTATTATGAACATTAATTAAAAAATCTAATATGAAACAAACACGCGACTTCTATTACACATATTAGATGCACTTTTGGAAGATAAAGTGATCAGAAGACATAAAATTAACTTAATAAAGTAGACACCTAAGAATTTTCCGGTAAGAGAAAGCTGATACACGTGTAAACACATAAGAAACAGAGTACATAGAGCGTTAAAAAAAAAAAAAAAATGTCAGTAGAGCCATTTTTTGAAACGCTAATTTCCGAAGTCTAAAACTGACATGCCTAATCTGGATGACTGAACAGGGCGCAGCCCCCGCTCACCACTCGCAGAGCGGTTTGGAGCGCTTCCAGAACCGAAGTTCACGTGGGCTGCACCATAAAATCTGGATGACTGTTAATTTTTCTGAAATAACCACGTAATACATGAAAAGGATATCTAAAATGGGTTTATGTAACAATTTTCAAGAAAATCGTTAGAGCCGTTCTTGAAATACGGACTTTTACCAAAACTTGGCATACTCAATTGTTGATTGGAAAACTATAATTGCATACAAAAGGATATTTAAAAAGGGGTTAATATGGTGAGTTTGAAAAAAAAAATCCGTACAGCCGTTTTCAGAGGAACATATTTGCGAGGCATGAAATTGAGCTATTTATACAGGACGCATATAAGTTTTCCTGAATTATCCAACTAATTTATACGAAAAGACATCTAATAGTGTTTATATAGCATTTTTGAAGAAAATCGTTAGAGCCGTTTTTGAGATACGGACTTACGGTTTTTCATCACAAGTTGGAAAAATCATCTGTACACCAGATCTGTCTCAATTCTGAAGTTTTGTAGTTCTATCTTTATTAGTTTCGGAGCTATGATAATCAGAAGATCCCCCCTCCCCCCCCCCCCACACACACACATACACACGTACACATACACACAATTGCCAAAAACTACATTTTTAGACACAGGAGACCTTAAAACATGTAAATCAAGTGAAAACTCGGTATCGAATTCTCGGATCGAACATATTACCTCCATTACCTATGATAGTTAGGTAAATAGAAACAAAAATACTGTCGAATAACAGAATCTTTTGCTGAAATAAAGCTTAGATGACATGACTTTTTGAAAACGTTATGAATTTTTGTTATTTATTTATTTATTTTTTCGTCGTACAAAAAACAACCTGAATTGGAAAAATGAATAGCTATAAAAATAATGCTGCATATATATTAAACATGAAAAGATCACAAACATTATAAATAAGGCAATAACTTGTTGGTAGTTGTCAATACTTGAACAACTGATGCATATGAATAATGGATGTTATTTCTTGTAAAGTTATTTCCTAGATTTGTTCATTATTCACGCAAGCATTTACTTTACACTTCAGCTACTAGATTCTTTTTTTTTTTTTTTTTTTTTTTTTTAAGGATTTATTCTGTGTATTAGATTTTTAAAAAATAATCTGGTGTATCACTCACACGACTTTTCTCTTACCCTGAAATTTAATACTGTAAATACAGGTTGCAGATTAAGAGGTAAGATAACGAGTACTGTTATGTAAACCTGTGTTAAACAATTCAAATTAGGCTTCGGAAGAGTTTTATATGATAATTAGTTCTGTGTGAAGGGGCTTCCGCCCCCCTCAACCCCCCGTTTCATTAATGCTCCTACATTTATATAGAATTTAATTCGCCTATTAAAAAATTATTTATTAAAATTACTATTTTAAAAAATATATCTTGTATGATAATGCAGACGATTTCCATATTAGAGAAGTAGCATAACACTAAATATCCAAAAAAAAGTCCATTTTATTCTCAATATTAAAAAAAAAAAAAAAAAATCTAAGTTTTTTTTTGTTAAAAGTAAAAAAAAACTAGTTGGCATAGGTGGACTCTGCTCAGTTCCCCATCATATTTATGTTCTCAGAAATTTCTAGTGCGAGACATATTACTAGTGGATCTGCAGATCAGGAGCCTCAACGTCCTATTTGCATCAGACATTATTCAATAGGTCATTTTTATTTATTCCTTATTATATAATAGTATATATTGATTCGATCGACTTATTACCAAAATCAAATACATTCCTGAGGGAGGCGGCAGCACCCCTCAACCCCCCGTTGTATCTCTCTTTGTATACCTATTTGTATATGATATAAAGTGTTACGAAATTGTAAATAATTGCATTTATTTTTGTATAAATTCTTTCAAAGAGGTTTAGTAAGTTGATAAAATGCTAATTTTGTGCCTTTATAGTCGTTTTAGCGTTAAAATAGCCAAATTTTCCTTTAAAAACGCATTAAAAAGCTCCTATAAGGGAAGAAATAAATTTGGCGACTATTTTCCTCCTTGGCGATTTTTTTTGGCGATCTTGACGAGAAAATCCTTATTAGGGATATACCAAATATGGAAGCTCTAATCTCATTGGCTGATGTGATACGAGAATTTTCCAGAACAGTCTGTTTTCGATAGAAAAGTATAAAAGGAGCATTATTTTCGCCAAGGCGGTCAGTCTCAGATCTATATCAGTTTCGTCAAATGCTTGCTCAATGGGCTCATGAATATGTGTACCAAATTGCAAGTCAATAGCGTTATTTTGGGGGCCGCTATCGCGGTACATACAAATTCTTCCCATAGTCCATAATGGTAAAAAAAACTTTGGCGTGTCCCTGCCCAGCTAGAAATTGTTTGCACTTTTTGTGCAAAAAAGTGTAGATTGTGCACAATTTGTGCATAATTTTTGAATACTTCGAAAAAAATGCACTTTTTGTGCAAATTATCTGCATTTTTTATACACGCAAAAAAGTGCAAATTATATGTTACAGAAACTGTGCAAATTATCTGCATTTTTTATATATGAAAAAAAGTGCATATTATATGTTACAGAAACTGTGCAAATTATCTGCATTTTTTATATATGCAAAAAAGTGCATATTATATGTTACAGAAACTGTACAAATTATCTGCATTTTCTACACATGCAAAAAAAGTGCATATAATATGTTACAGAAACTGTGCAAATTTTTTGCATAAAATCAGTGCATATATTCTCGTTACAAAATTTGTACATTTTTTATGCACAAAAATATGTGCACATTTCAATTTGCAATATTTTTACTTTCTTTTAAGAGTGTTTTTCGAAAGTCAGGAATATACCAAAGTATCGCAAAAGGAAAGCAATTTCGCTGAACACATTGATTTGAAAAGTTTCGTGGACTTAAATGATCTAACAGATGAGGTATTATAAGTTGGGCCCCAAGTGACACACAAACTCATATTTTCTAACAGAAAATCATACTTTTTTACTTTCTACTATATGTATAAAAAGATGTCTGTGCGTTTGTATCCCAAATTTTGTGGACGCTGTATCTCACAAACCAAAATGAACGAAATTTAACCAAACTTGGTATTTAGTTGGACCCATATGACATAAACTGGTGCTGATTAGATTTGGAGATCATTCGCTCAACAGGTGGCGCTGTGAAACCATTTTTTTTTTTTTTTTTTTTTTAACATGGCAGGGTTGATTGTGAATCCATGAAAAAATACTTGAAATTTTAGTGAGAAAAATTTTTTGTATGGGTAGAGAACATCTAATTTGTTGCAGGGTGGCGGTCCATATCCTCTCGTCGTTATTGAAAAATATGAATTTTAATTAGGTTTAGCAGTCATATGAATTTGATATTTTAATCTAATTATATGAATTTAACAACTAGAAAAACTGGAATTCTCTGGCACTGAAAATGAAAAATATACCTGCAATCAGGTAAATTACCTGAACAACAAACACCCATATGACTATAGGACAAAATTTCGTGTAAAAATATACGTAATGAAAGTTATTTTTAATGTGCGAGTTTAAAATTAACGTGAATTACTGATAATAATAGTAGTAAACTAACTTGGAAAAAAAGTTTGTGCATATAGCAGCATCGTTCCCCCTCCTGGGGGACTTCCCCCCAGGAGGGGAGATTTTCAATATGGGTATAACCTATCCGATTTGGTATCACAGGTGGGGTCCCCGGGGCCACTAGAGGCCCCATGTAACATAAGCAGGGTTTTTCAAATGGAAACCATACTTTTTCTTCACAGAATCGTTTTAAGCGGAAAAATCTGTTTTAAAACAAATAATGCCTTTTTTTACTTCTTAAACTAAGGGGGTCAGGGGCCCAATTTTATGTGCAACTAAAGGTCTGGAAACCCAGAATTATGTTAAAAGGAAAGCAATTTCAGTGATGTCATTGATTTCAAAAGTTTCGAGCATTCAAATATCATAATTGGTATCACAGGTGGGGCCCCTGGGGCCACTAGGGGGCCCAACAATCAGCCCCCAAATCGAGTTTATGTTACATAAACTTGATTTTTTTAAATGGAAACCATACTTCTTCTTCACAGAATCGTTTTAAGCGGAAAAATCTGTTCTAAAACATATGCCTTTTTTTTATTTCTTAAACTAAGGGGGCCAAAGGGGCCCGATTTTACGTGCAGCTAAAGGTCTGAAAACCCAGAATTATGTTAAAAGGAAAGCAATCTCAGTGATGTCATATTGATTTCAAAAGTTTCGAGCATTCAAATGATCTATCATAATTGGTATCACAGGTGGGGTACCCGGGGCCACTAGGGGCCCCATCTAACATAAACTCGATTTTTTCAAATGGAAACCATACTTTTTCTTCACAGAATCATTTTGAGCGGAAAAATCTGTTCTAAAACATATAATGCCTTTTTTTATTTCTTAAACTAAGGGGGTCAGGGGCCCGATTTTATGCGCAACTAAAGATCTGGAAACCGAGAATTATGTTAAAAGGAAAGCAATTTCAGTAATGTCATTGATTTCGAAAATTTCGAGCATTCAAATAATCTATCCGATTTGGTATAACAGGTGGGGCCCCGGGGCCACTAGGGCCCCATTTAACATAGATACGATTTTTTCAAATGGAAACCATACTTTTTCTTCACAGAATCGTTTTAAGCGGAAAAATCTGTTCTAAAATATATAATTCCTTTTTCTTATTTCTTAAACTAAGGGGGCCAGGGGCCCGATTTCTATGTGCAACTGAAGATCTGGAAGCCCAGAATTATGTTAAAAGGAAAGCAGTTTTTACTGATGACATTGTTTTCAAACATTCCGTGATTCAAATAATCTACCGGATTCGGAATTACAGATGGGCTATCGGGATCCCTAGGGGCTTATGTAACTTAAACTGATTTTTCTCGAATAGGAACCATACTTTTTCTTCACAGAATTCTCTTAAGAGGAAAAAATCTGTTTAAAATCACGTTTTTTTTTTTTTTTTTTTTTCATTTTCCAAACTATGGGTCCAGGACCCGATTAATTTGTTTAACTATAAATAAATCTGGAAATCCCGAATTATCTTAACTGGAAAGCAATATCACTGATCTCATTAATTTTAGAAGTTTCATGCATTCAAATAACCTATAAAATTCGGTATCAAAATTGAATTTCTGTTATATGGGCCCTTTACCTTGAAAAGAAAAAACAATAGATCTTTTTTTAAAAAAATTCCGTTTTACATGTTTCTGTGAAAGAAAAAAAAAAAAAGAATAGTTTGATGCATGTCTTTCAGTGCTATCATAAGAGAGCCCTTCATTTTCAAGATGAAAGGTATGATTATTACTAATATTGGTTAAATGTTCTCATACAAATATTGATTGTTCGTTCAAGCTATTGTTTTTTCTAATTTAATTTAAAGAATTCCCGCGGCATAGTTTGTAGCATTTGAAAAACAACGATGGCAACACAACACTTTTATTTACTAATTCCACAAGATGGATGCCGGACGGTTGATTCGATGTTGAAAACGTGCTTTCCGTAAATATTTCAATAAGATTTCGATTGTCAAGGTAAGTTAAAATTTCTTATTTATTTTTAATTAAATATTTTTATTGCTCCCCATATCATAATTTTATACACATACAATAGTTTAATGATAATACTTCCAGCTTACTGTGTGTTTTTAAAATTAATATCATCAATTAAGGTATTTATATTTGCTTTTCACAGATAGTACGAGCAAACCGATATTTCTATATTTTTTTCCAGATAAGTAATATAAAGCATGTTTCATTATTTGCAATACGGTTTCATAATTTATTTAGTAGTTATCTATAAAAAAAAAAAAAAAAAAAAAAACTCGGGGCAAAGCTAACTTGAGAACAGTGTGGAAGGTACAAGAGACTTTTCACTCCCTTTTCCATGTATTCATACGGATAGGAGAATCTAGGAGTACTAGATTTGGCTGTTTATCCTTATTTCGAAGAATATTTTGTACATTACATGTGAAATGAAATTAAACAGTTCAATAAGATAACCTTTATTTTATCTAATATTTATTTATTTATTTTAGGATATTAAAAGAGTTTGCTGCATAATAAATGCATTAGCAGGTTGTTATTTGGCCGTAATAGATGTTTGCATTTGTTATTGATGCAGATAAAATATTACGAAATTAAATTGGCTCAAAATAACTTAATATAATTATTTAGTCTTAAAAATAACAATTGCAGTTTAATCCATCAAAATATTTAATTATATATTTTTCGTGTCATAGTTTAAATGAAGAATTTTTAATTATAACATAAGCTGTCTTTTTTTTTTTTTTTTTTTTTTAAATTTTTTTATATTTATTTTAAGCGACATATTTTCAATATTTTTGAGATTGTGTTCATTAACACTTAAAAAGTGCTTCTGACTTCAATTCATCTGTCAGTCTATCTTACTTACATGTGTTTTAGCTGCCCATTAATTGAATGCCACTTTTTTCAATAAAACTCTTCGTATTTTTCAGTCAAAGAACCACTATAAAATCTGAATATTATAATTACTGAAATTTACGATTAAAAAAGTGGTATTCAATTTACGAACTGCTGAAAAACCTCGTTTTTCGTACATATTTTTAGAATGCCCTTGAAATGACAAATTGTATTCAGGTCCTTTTTGGTATGATTCTCATGAAAATAATTTAAATAGCATTATTTGTCTTTTGCCCATGCCCTCAAAAAAAAAAAAAAAAAATCAGACAGATATTTACATATGTTTATAAACATCATAGCTTTAAAAATATTTTTTGTTTTAAACTATGGAGAAAAGTATTTCACAAAAGCATCTTTTTTACAGCTTTATTCGTAAAGGAAAAACCTTTGAAATATATTGCTTTTGTGCGCGTTGTTTAGAATCTGAAATTTGATTATACACTGATAAAAATAATTACACACTAATAATAAATAAATAAATAAAATCCTGATAATCCTGAAAATTTACCTTGAATAATTTCCTTTTATATCTCAATATGTATCTCAACAAATTTGAATGGCCCTGTGAATCAATTAAGTTAATCATATCTTATTCTTAAGAAAAAAAGGTTTTGTGGATTTTAATAATGTGTAAGAATTTAATGTGTAAAGATATCAAAACATGTTTAAAAAAAATGTTTTAATAGATTCATAGACCGTAATGCATTAGAAGTTTTTTGTGTATTCCTGTGCACAAACTGAACAATTTATACCATTTTCAAAAATGAAAATACTGTGAAAACTGATAACACATATCACTTTCATGGTATTCTAAAATTATTTACTTAAACTGCAGCTCGTACAAAGACAAATAGACGAAACGAATTCATAATTAGTTTTAAAATTTGTTGAAAATGTTTGAAACAAACAACACGACTGAAAATGTAATTTTAGTAATTTGCGGTTCGATCCAGGTTTTATGTTTGGATTTTATTTTTGTAGTATAAAAAATTTAAGGAAGAAAAAAAAAAAGCGAGATCTTCTTATGGATTTTATTTATTTTTTGTGAAAAATGTATTATTGTGTAACAGTTATCACTTTAGCGGTCACTCGTATATAATGCCAAACATTCATTTAACAGTGTTTTATTAAATAAAGTGTACGGAATAGTTTGAAATAATACTCAAAAGATGAAAAATTTCATTAAAGGAATTTTTTTTATAAAGTTAAATTTTGTGAAACAGCTTTTGTAGGAATTTGAATTATACGAAAGGACCAATTTTATGGATTTCAATTTTATGAAGAAGCGCATTTTATAGATTTAAATTTTGTGAAAGGCCTGCAAAAAGACTATAATTTTTCTCTCTAAGTTCTTGAAAAGTGAACTTGAATAACATATATCAGTTTCAAAGCATTCTAGCAATATTTACGGAAAACAGAGTGCGGATAGACAGACAGATTGAAGTCATAGACATTTTTCAACTTCTTTGGAAAATTATAAAAAATAAAATATATTTAAAAGTAATACTTTGGTAAAATGCATTGAAGGGAAAATACAGTTTAAATATGTATAATAATAATAATAATAATAATAATAAAATTTGTTTTACAGATAACGTAATATAATTCCCCCCTCCCCTAAGATAGAGTTCAGGTTAAATGATACTTTTATTATATATGAGAATATAAAGACAGGCAATTTTTTTTTCTTCTAAACTTAATTTTGAAAATTTAATTAATTTGATATTTTTAAAATTAAATAATAATAATAAAGTTATAAAAATCTTAAGGTACTCTAAATTATATAATTATGTCTTTTTTGGTGCTAAGAAAATCATTTTTTAATTATTTATTTTTAAAACCAGATTTCCGACACCTAAAAATAAAAATTTGTATAATATATGAAATTTAGCAAATGATGCATAAATTTTATGAAAAGAAAAATATATTGCATAAAATATGTTTCTGTAATGATATATATATATATTTCTTCTTCTTCTTTTGTCTTTATCAGACGAGTTCATGGGTTCGAGCATATAATTTTTACTTTCCTGTGAGTGAAAATTAAGCGAAAATTCATTTCAAGAAGAGGCTATTGATTGACATATAAGAAAAGAGGGTTTACTGCTATAGTAACTGAAGAAAAGGGGGTGGAAGAAAAGCAAGTGCCAGGTGTCCGAGTAATGAATGACCACAGAGAAGATCCTGGGGTGGGGGAGGGTTGCTGGAAGTTTTTACTTTTCAGTAAATCGCCAAAGAAAGAAAGTTTATAACTGGATAAGTAGATTGTGACGTATCATTTATTGTTGTTAAAAACAATTTCTAAATCATTAAAACCGTCACTTTAAGTTGAGTAGATAGATTTAACGGATATTATCAAATACAATACCGATATTTTCTTTTAAATTCAATTTATTTTCAACACTACAAATGAGTAAATGAAAAGAACTATTTATCCCTGGCGGAATTATACAGCCCTAGCCTTTGACAGTGTTCTCAAGTTAGCTTTGCCCCGAGTATATACATTCTTAATGTATTTTGTTTAATGTAGGGTGAATTTGTCAGAAACTTTCAAATTAAACAAAATGTTATTAATTATTCAATGCAAAGGCATTTCTAGGATTTTTTTTTACTAGGAGTAAAAATACTCCTTGACACCTTGACCTTTTTTAAAAGAGGGAATTTAGCATTAGGAATAATAATTAAAGTAGATGAGAAATAATTTAATCTTTGTGAACTTATACTAAATTTTACTTTTCAATATATTCAAAAGTAAAATGTATAATATAACAAGTATACAGTTAATCTATGTGTATGAACTCAAGTTATAAGTTTAAATTATGAGTTCAAGTTATATGGTCTGGCCCTTCCTGAGGGGCTCATGAAAACAGAATTAAAAAATTTTAATTAGTTGCAGATATATTAATTAAAATGTTAACCATTAATTAGCCATTTAAATATTTGTTTTAAATTTAATTGTGGCCAGAAAAGTTTTTTTATGGGGGGCATTATTTTCACATGATAATTAAAAAATTATCAAAAACTAGATTTGTTTATGCACATGAAAAAATTGTTATTATGATATTAAAATTTAAATAAAAATAATTAATATACTTTTAGACTAGCAAACCCATACAAAATTTTCAGTTTTCTTTTTTTTTAACCTTTAAAATTTGAAACTTTTAAGTTTAACCAATTTCACTATCTAATTAAAATTTTAATTCACCAGAGCCAAATTATTATTAGTTTTTGTGGAATGAAAAGCTAATGATACTTAAACTAAATCATTCAAAGAAAAGTTTCAAAGTAAAATTCATGTTTGACGACTTAGTTTCCATATTTCCCCTCGCAAGACAGCTTTAATAAAAGACTCCAATGACGACTTTTAAATTTTTGCCACCATGTTGATGAGACCCCTTTTATTTTATTAATAATTAAAAAGTCACCAAGGGGAGCTATAATAAGAGTATCATGATGTTTATTATAGATTTATTATTATTATTTTTATAAACCAACCACTCTTAACTAACCATAAAGTCCTAAAAGGGGGATAAGGCCTGGCGCCACCGAGCGGGACTTTGATAAAGTTAGTATTTTCAATAATCATAACACGGTGAGCGAACAGGATATTTCAGATATTGAAACAGGAAGAGAGCATCGCAGGCGCTACCAAGCAGGAATTTACTACGGTTAAATCTTTCAATACATCTATTTACACTATATGTCAATAAACTGTTGTAGGACCTGAAATGGGAAGAAGGTGCCGTAACCGCCAACGAGCAGGAGTTTCATGAAGTAAAATTTTTCAAGGATCGCGAGCTCAAGATTCTAATGCTGCATGATTATGTGCCATCTATTTTGTTTTCAAAGAAGACAAGGAAAACTCAGGGAATTTTTCTCCTGATTTGTTAAGAGTTTACTGTGGTTTTTCACCAAACTTGCATAAATACGGGCTAGATCCACTTAGAACACCCACCCCCCACGGAAAGCATTCCTCCTGTAGGCCTAGGAACACATATAAGATTTAAAATATTAAAATACTTATTTTATTTTTATTTATATTTTTTTTATTACTAAATTAAAAAACATAAAATTTATTTATTTTTTGAAGAAATCGAGACATATTAACAGAACTAAATTTCTTTTATGATGCAAGTTTTAAAAAAGTTAAATGTCATACGATTTTACTAATCGGAAAATTACTTAACATTGACTGGTGGTATGATAATAAAACGCTCGTTTGCAACACTGACGTTAAGGGTTCGATTCTCTTTTAGACATTTTCAAAAATTTGTAAATTTGCATTAAAAATCACTGGTATCTAAATTGTTAGAATTTTATATTGTGAAAAGTGCTTATATCTTTATTTTATTTCTTTGTTTATTTATTAATTTATTTATTAGGTGTCATATTTTTTTGTCATATTCATTCAAAGGTACAAAATACCAAAAAAAAAAAAAAAAAAAAAAAAAGGGAACACACATGAGGTTTAAAATATTCAAATGCTTATTTTTTTTTTTTAATTTATTAATTTAAAAAAACATAAAATTTATTTATTTATTTTCTGAAGAAATCAAGACATTAACAGAAGTAAATTCCTTTTAATATACATGTTTAAAAAACGTTAAATGTTATACGATTTTACTAATCAGTAAATTGTTTAGCATTGACTGGTGGTACGATAATAAAACGCTCGTTTGCAACACGAGCATTGGGTTGACGTTTGACATGAACAAAAAAGATGTATAAAATTTAATAAATATTTTTAAATATTCAGATTATTAATGATTATGCTTTTAACTATAAAATATTGGTATGTTTTTAAATATTAAACTAATTCCATTTTACAAAACTGAATTATTTTAAGAAAAACATGTTTGTGCTAATGTGCCAGTTGCCTACAAGAAAGGCCGAAGTATGGATTGAATAAACTCTGTAAGGAAGGGGTGGTCTTTTTCAGGGGTCCTAGCTAGTGATGTAAAATACCCGGGTATTTATTTTTAAGGGTAAATACCTAAGGTATATACCCAAAATGGGTATTTACCTGGGTATTTATTTTTCAATGAACTTTAATCAAATAAAATGTCTGTATTTGTGTATAATATGGCATGTATGTATAGAGAGAGAGAGGAAGAGAGAGACAGAGTGTGTAAAGAAAAGTTAGAAACATTTGAGACTTATATAAATTTTATAAAACTAAAAAAATTAACGAGGAAAACAAATGCAATACGGCATCATGCATTTTGTATAAAATATTTGATTTAAATATTAGCTTTTTTTTAGTTATAAAGTATTTTCAGATTTTTAATAGCAATGTTAATTAATTTAAACTGAAAGAAACTGTTGAGTTTGGTTTTAAATGAAAAAGGAAACTGATAATGGAAAGAAAAAAAAAAAAAGATAGCTAGATACAATTGCCAGGGGAATTGTGATACTATTTTAAAAAGTCCTGAGAATTATTGCAGGGTTTTTTGCAACCATATTAAAATCATCCTAAAATGACATTAAAAAAAATGAGATATTGAGAGATAGAGAGCGGGGTTTAAACTTGAAATATATATAACTATAGACTTTTTAAGTTCAATAATAAGATCAAAAATAAAATACAGTAACCGCCGCTTAATAAATTCATTGGTTAATAAAGTCAGCTGGTTAATCTGATCAAATTACCAGAACCGCAATGAAATCAATACAAACTACTTTTTAAACCGCCGCTTAATAAAATCAGCATCATCGGTTAACATTTAATAAGTAAAAGTCCCTATTATGAAATTAAGAAAATAAACAAAATCCAGAAAAAATAATTAAAGCAGTAATAATTATTCTCCATGCACATTAGTCAGTCAAATTATTGTATGCAATAAAGTATATATATATATATTTTTTTTTTTTTTTCCAAAATGCCCAGTTTTTGGCCCAGGAGCAGAAAGTGCTTAAAACTGCGGCGCACATCGCAGAACAATTGAGGCTTTTGCAGAACATTTCATCTATCCCCTAACTGGATGATGTTGATTGATACAGCTAACATTTTAAAATTAATAAAACCTAGATATGCTCAACTGACCTGTAAATCTGTTAGCATACTAGAAAATTGCTGGAAACAGTCATTGTTTCAATGTATAGACAAAACTTATAAACATTTTGTAAGTAGTATATCCACATTAATGTGACAATATTAATGCCAAAAGCCATTGAAAAAATTGCAAATTCTGGGTGTATGCCTCAGTTTTAGATTATAAAAATTTTAAACCATGTTTTATTATAAATGTGTAATAAATATTTTACTAATAAGTATTATTTTTATGCTTATTTTGCATTTTACTGTGCTTTGACAAATTTGGACAAAATACCTGCAGAACATTTGCAAATTTTAATGTCTCGTTGCAGAACATTGGATATAATTCTGCTCCTGGGGTTTTTGGGTATTTACCCAGGCCTCGGGTAAGTACCTGGGTAAATACCCAAAAAATATTTACCTACCCACTGGGTATTTACCCAATCCACATCACTAGTCCTAGCCCCTATTTATGCTAGTTTCAGAGAAAACTGCAGAAAATTTCGAAAGGCTAGCCCGATGAGCACTACCTGTTATCAAACTTCATATCTCCCGTCTATCAGCTTTGACAGCAAAGTTAATGTTAACGTCTCAAAAACATTTGTGCCCCTTAAAAACCTTTCAGAAACCAACTAAAACAACTTTTAAATATTTAATGCACCGAGAATGTATATATTTGTAGAGATGTGGGTTTTCCAGAAAATTTTCAATCGCTAAATTACGAAGGTTTTGTAAAATGTAAAATAAAACTAAATACATTAAAAGCTACAAGTAAACAAAACTGTTCAAAGAAAAATATGAATAATTATTCAATTCAAAAAGAAATTAATAAACAAAACACAGAAATTATGATTTAATGGTTTATTAAACATTTATAAAGCTAGAAAGTTATAATTTTTAATGACTATTTTGCATGTATAATGGTTGAATAATCTGTATAAAAAAGGTGTCTGTGAACGTTCCGTAGCCATCAGAGACCCTCACATATTGCTGCCAATAGCTGAACCCCATTTTTCATTTTATTATTATTATATAAGGAAAATTTTTATGAGAATTAATAATTTTTTTTTATTATTATTCTGTTTTTATTATATATATATATATATATATATAAAAAAATCTGGAAGAATTTAAAAATTCCCAAAATTTATGTATTTAATTTAATTTTTAATACTTCATACTGAATTTACAAAGTGGAAAAAAATTATCAAAGTTCTTTTTTGAACTTTATAATTTCGAAATAAAACATTAAAAAAAAAAAAAAAAAAAATGTTTTTGAAAAACAAGAACAAATTTAACAATTGTGAATATTCTGAAACTAAACAGAACAAAAGAAAAAAAAACAAAAAACAGAGGTAATTATCAAAACGAATTTCTGTTTAGAATAACATGGGGTTTGGCTGCTAGTGGCAGCAAAATTATTGAAACCCACATCCATATTTTTCTTTTTCTTTCTTTCTTTCTTTTTTTTTTTCTTTAGTTTGATCGCTAATTTTTATCATAAACTTACTGTTTTATAAACAGTATAAGACTAAGATCATGACTCGATAAATATTTACTTAACAAAATAGTATTAGGTGCACATGTTTTAATTAGAAATTATTGCTAGCACATCAATAATTTTGCTGCTGACTGTACAGTGTAATCAGTGGTGGCGTCAGAAATTCCCCGACGGGGGGGCACCGGTTCCCCGACAGGGGGGCACTATATGTAGAAACATTTTTACAGGCATATTTAACACCATGCACCTTCCTGTCAGTGTCTATCCGCTATGTCAAATATACAATGGTATTTTTCTTTTTGTTTGTTTGTTTGTTTGTCTGTTTTTTTTTTTTTTTTTTTTTTTTTTTTAAGTGCTTCCGTATTATTTTTAACACCGACTAAGATAAGAAAGAGGAGGGGGTTATGATAAGTTTGAAGACTGTGTGTTTGAGGCACTGTAACGTCCAAACGAATAGACCATCTTTAATGCAATTTTCCCCTTATTAAAAATAATAAAATAAATAAAGGCTGATTTAATCGGGATGGTTCTTAGTAAAATTCTGTTTGATAGATTTTTTTAAAATTAATTAATTAAAATGTAACTTTTCAGGTCACTTTGCATTAAGATTTTAATATTTGCGTGCTAGCAGTATTCCTTTTTTCATATTATTCGGCTAAGCCATGCGAGCTTGCAATCTTCCGAATTTAAATCAAGTTAGATTATAAATCCCGATTTTTTTTTTTTTTTTGCATTGGAGCTGAAAAACAAGTATTTTAAAAATCTTGAATTGTAAACTGATTTTGGCAAGAGTTAAAAATTGGTTAAAAATAATATGAGTTAATTGTCAAACTTTTTTCAATTCATTTCAAAATTATTGAGTTTTAAGATATTTTTAAGATAATTTAAAATGTGATTTTTTTTCCCTTTCAGGCCACTTTGCATTGACATTTTAAATTAATTTTACAAGTTGCCAGCCCTTTAACTTCCAATTCATGTTAAATGATAAATCACGTTATATTATTATCATATTATAGAAATGTAACGTTTTTAACAAAAAAGAAATTTTTAATTGGTTTTGTCAAAAATTAAAAATAATGATTTTGATTTCACAGTAAAAAAAAACTCCTAAATTCAGTTGAAAATTGGAGTTTTTAAAGAAAAATTATATTTCATTAAATTCATCACCAGTGCCACATTCACATTTCATAATTTATGAGCTAGTGTTCTTCCAGCTGAAAATTAGAGATTTTATGGAAAAATTAGAGTATTAAATTCAAGGTAGATTGTTTTTATAAAGTTTGCTATTAAATTAATCGCCGTGTCATCTCGTCAATGTATCGAGCTATTCCCTACCCTTTTAAAATAATGTATATGTAATATGTATATTAAAAAGAAAAGAAAAAAAAGTAAATCATGCATATTAGAGCATGAGCATAGTTGTGAAAAAATTAATAGAGTCAAAGACATCCAACAAATGTCAGATAAAACTTCCTTCTTAACATGGAATACATTTCATTTGTAACCAAGTATATACATATTACATTTCTCTTAAATGTTCAAATTTTACTTACAATATGCTGATTTAAATATGCACTTAAGGTATAATTTTCTCATAATCATACAACATCAATATTAAAATTACGTTATTTAATCTTCATAATGTTAAATACTTCATGAACAAATGCAGTAGACTTCCAGAAATCGGCATGTTGTAACCAATGTAACTATCAAACCGACAGTAAAATTTTTAATATGAAAAGTTCAAGATAGCACTGATATTAACAATGATTCATCAGAAATTGAATCTCACGAAACACAGAAAGTCAATTTTATGCAGATTACTTTCTTTTGGTGATAAATTTTAAATGCATTAATGCTATAAATAAGAAATAATAGTTCATAAATAACAATAAATAAATAAAATAAAAAAATATTTTTGCCTATATTTAAAAAAAAAAAAAAACGTAATAAAAGGTAATATACTTGTAATAGAAGCTTATATTGTATCACATGTTGTGTAAAATTTTGTATCTTACTTTATTAAATAAATTTCAAGCTCTTAATTCAAGAAAAAAATAAATTAAACTTCATTATATGCATATTTTTTACTAAGTTGCTTATTCTCTTTAATTTTTCCTTTAATTTTTTAATTATGTTAATTATTTTCCAAGCATACTTATTTGTATTTTTCCTCATTTTTTATGCATTACAGTATCAAAATCTCGCTTCATAAATGCTAATTTTCACAAAATTCCAAAATACACATTTTTTTTTAAATTTGTGTGGATTTCTGGGAATCTCCTGCATACACATTAAATTTAAATTTAAAATAAAAAAAATAAAATCCATTTACGTATTATTGTAACTGAATTCGGCTTTTGGGATAGGTTTTATCAAATATTGTTACTATTCTTTCTAAATCTAATTTCTTTGATCTTGCACTGTGAAGCCCTAAAATCATCAAATTTTGCAACCTGCTTTCTGCACTGCAAGTTCTAAGGTAGTTTTTCCCTATTCTAACATTTATAAATTGAACCGACAGATGTTTCAGTCGTTGGCTGAATTATTTCATAATTATTAATATATTTTATAGTTGTTTGGTCGGTTGGGTTTTAACATTGCACTAGTGCTGCTCACTAGACAATTGGCGACGGTCTGGGACGTACCCTATCCCTAAGGATGACCCGGAAACATGCCATCACAATTTTGATCTTCCACGGAGGGGATAATATTTTTTACAAAAAAAAAAAAAAAAAAAAAAAAATGCTGAATGAAAAATTGCGATATGACTTTTGAAGATAATAATAACCTTTATGAGCTGCTGAATTGATAAAATAGAGCAAGAACATTCTTTACTGTTTCCGAAATTTTTGATTTTCATACAAACAAGCATTAAAAATCGTAAAAGTTGTATTGTTCCCCGATTGCCTTTATTTGCTTCCCTTTTGTTCCCTGACTCTCTAGCAAAAAGTAATTAAAACTAAATTTTAAAAAGAGAAATACATTTTTAATTTGTTGGTGATGCAGAGTGTAGCGATGTAATATAACAATTTTAATTTCATATAATTATTAAAACGACTCTTAATTACACGGAAATATTTTAATGCTTTCAATTTGACAGATATTAAACAAATTATCGTTATAAAATTTCACAAATAGTTAAAAGAATTTTCTCTTTAGAAATAGAATGCAAAAAACAAATCTTATTAAAAGGTCTCAATTATTTTACTTATTTCATTTCTCATTGTTAAAGTTGTCTTTAAGTTCTAAAGCAAAAGCGACACATTTACATCTTATTTTTTAGATATTTTCTTTGGATGTATCATCCTCCCTACACCTACAGTCGACATAGACACATAATATTTGAAAACAGTATCCTGAATAAGAATTAGTAGAATTAAAGGCAATGTGACTTAAATCAATATGCAAATTATATTTTCGTGATCTATTTGAATGAAATTTCGTTCTTTTTTGTTCTTATTAAGGGGGGGGGGGGTTAAAATGTACTTTTTAAAGAGATATCTATTCTTAAAAATTTCCAGGGAAGAAAAACAAAACAAAACATGTGTGTGTGGTCTAGTTTCTGTTCACAGACAAAGGGAAATGGAAACATATGTAGCCTACATGCTTTTTGTCCATTTCAAAGAGAGCTGGATAATAGGCAATAAAAAAGCGACTTCTTCACAGAAGCATCGCAAGTGTGATTTTAGAAGATAAGGAATGGGTCAATCCTTGTAGTAATAATACTCGCCGCTTTCTTTATGTTCCTGTTGTCGTTCCCACCAACTAACATAGAAGAGGAATACATAGTATATCAATGCTAGCAAAGCCATCACAGTTGCATGCAATTAGTTTTTCTGGGGGAAAAAAAAAAAAAAAAAAAAAAACTTCTCTAGAAAGACAAACTCCGAATGATGAAAAGGAAAAAAAATATTTTGTTGCTGAACAAAGGGGAAAAAAAGGGTATTTGTTCCCCGACAGATTTTGAGAATCTGCCCCGATGGGGGGGCACGAACTCCCCGACGGGGGGGCCTGTGCCCCCCCGGCCCCCCTTCTGACGCCACCCCTGAGTGTAATTAGTAAGGTATGACTCAGACCATGCAAGGGTTCATTTCATCAAAATTCTTTTGATTTTTACTTTTTTCGATTTGTTCTATTTTTAAGTAGAGCTGCACCGAGTACTCGGTACTCTGCAAAATTTGGACTAAGTATTTGGCTAATGCCGAGTAGTTGTAAAAATTTCATTATTTTTATGTATCATTGAAAGAAATGTATTCATAAGAGTTGTTTATTGATAACTAAACAGGGTTCGTGATTTTTTTGATTTTTTTAATAAAATAAATAAAAATGGATTTTTTTTATTTAAATCGGATTTTTTCGATTTAAATCGGATTTTTTTTAAAAGTCTACATATTTATAGTTACTCATTACTTTATACCTGTAAAAGTATTTTATATCTTAAACAATGTCTAAAAACATAATTTAAGTAAATTTCATGCCAGAAGCTATGCTTTTTATAAGCATATATACATCAGTTTCAACTTTTAACACTGATGGATAATGAAATTTATCATTTAAGACCACAAGAATTATAGCATACTCAAATACAAATTAACAAGCAAATTTAACGTAAACTTGTACCTTTCCTTTTAGTTTTTAAAACAGAATGTATATGAAAAACAACTGTCATGTTATATGAATATTTACTTTTGCTCTAAATACATATTATTAGAAGTTCTCTATTTTATATATAGATATAGATTTTTCAGCTCATCATTTTGTAAAATCATATGATCACTTTATTACTAAAAGATGAAATTTATCATTTTAACTAAATACCTTTTATTTAAAATTTAAAAATACAAATGAAGCAGACAATTTCCATATTTAAAAATAAACGTCTCTGAGTGTTAGGGAAGAATAAAACATCTCTTTGACCATTCTGATTCTGGATAACATACTATATTGTTAATTTAATGGATCTATATGTAATTATCTATGGTATTATTATAAGCCATGTTAATTATGGCATGAAAGTTAACACTATCTAAAAAAATTTTGAAATATGCATAATCCCAATAATGCACGGTGGTTTCCTCCGAAACTTGTGTAAATATGGGCTAGGACCCCTTAGAAAGACCCCCACGGAGGGCATTCCCCCTCTTGGCCTAGGACACATCAGGAGTCAATCGGCCTTAAATTCTACAACCAACCCAATAATGCACGTGAATAATCAAAATCAAATGTTATCAAAGAAAATAACTGAAGCTTAAGCATAGGTTGATCCAGGTTTTATTTTTGAGGCAAATTTTAGTGAAAAATAGAAATATTTTTGAGAAAAACTATTATCATATAAAAGTTCTCATTTAGAAATCATTCAACTTTATGATTAACATAAAAACTCATAAAATAATAAAATATGATAAAAATCATTAAATAGTAATTTTATAAAAACTAATATATGCAGTACTTTATGAGAAAAATTTTAGAAAAGAAACATTTTTATGGACAATATATATATATATATATATATATATATATAAATGCTGAATGATATTAAAAAATTAATAAATGAAGCTGAAATGTCATTAAAAATACATAAATAAATAAAAGTGAAAACTTCCATGCTTTATATGTTATCATAATAGTTGAATTAATTATGCTTTGTTGTTAAAATGTTTAAAAAAAAAAGACAAGTTCATAGAGTTTTCATGATAATATATGGTCTTAGCGTAAAATCCTATACTGAATTAGTACAATTTTTAGTTATATTAATATATAAAAATTGCTTTCAAGTTCTTTAATTCATTTCTGAAGCATAAAAAGTAATTGTGTAAGATTTAAAGTAATTGGTTCATATGTGCCAACACACACGCACATACAGATACCTATATATATAGTTTTGCTAATTAAAGGTTGTAAATGCAACATATTTTGTATTTGAAACTCATTCTAACAAAGATATAAAAAATTTAGATCATAAAAAGTTTTGAAAAATGATTCAATTTTAATAAATGACTTTTTAAAAAAATCAGTTGATTTAAATCAATGATTTTTTTAAAAAAATCCATTGATTTAAATCATGATTTTAATCAAACTGATTTAAATCAACGAACCCTGTAACTAAAGTAAAAAATTATGAAAATATAAATATAGAGTAATTAAACTTTTGCTGCAAACAGCTTTCTGCAGTTAAAACGTTCAAGTAGATTGCCATTAAACTTCGTCTATCATGTTTGAAATGATAAAATATTTATTTTAATGTTCTCATTTCATATGTAAATGTTATGCATCTTAAATTAAGCCTGAGTGTATAGGAACTTTTGTCTGAGTGTCTAAGTACTTTTATATTATCTGAGAATGGTTCGGATCTGAGAAAGACTTAAAGAATGAAGTTATCAGTTATTATGGTTTTAATAATCCACTAAGCTGGAAGTATCAAATATAATAATGAACCTAATTGTGTATATACACTACAAAAGTTCTGAAACATTTCATGAAAACATGCTGTTTGCGATTTAACTTAATTTTGAGTTCAAAAAGCCTTTTTTTAATTTCAAGATGTGCAAAATTCTTCATATGTACATCAATTACTCTTTCTTACAACTACTCGATACTTGGCCGAGTTCTCGGTACTCTGTTACTCGGCCAAAGTGCTACACGGTGAAGCACTATTTTTAAGCATAGTTTGCGAACACAAAATCATATTTTTAATAGTTGGTGGTATTGGATAATGGATGTAATCCTCTGTTCAAAAAAATTAATCTGGAAGTTTGAGATTTTTTAATTGTTATTGTTATTATTATTATTCAACTTTAAATGTAACACCTTTATGAGATTTTTCAAGTACAATTCAATTTCAGATATTTTAAGCAAATAAAGAAATATTGAGTTCTTTCAACTAAACCTCCAGTTACAAGATGAGATATGATTTCATGCGAACAAATATCAAAATGGCTATCAACAGAAAATCGCCAATTTGAGGAAGAGCTTCATACATGATAATAAATTTCTACGGTACCTTGAATCTTCCAATCAATATAATACTTAATGAAAATTTTCTAGAATACAATTTCTTAAAAAAATTAACAAGATTTTTTTTTTTAATTGAAATTTAAAGTTTTTACTTATTTTTGATTAATTTACATCAGATATTACATATTACAAAACAAATAACTAGTTCAGTATATAGAAAGAAAATTACTAGGAAAATGAATAATTTGAATTACACTTAAAAAAAAAATATATATATATATCAACTCTTATCATATTCAGAATTATTTTTAAATATCCATACTATGTACTATTAAGTAATTGACTTCAAAATAAATAAAAATTAGAAAATAATCATATCTAAGATGACGCTATTGTTTGAATGAATTTATTTTTTACATATGACGATATGACAACATCATATTCATATTCTGTACAGAAATTATGAATTTAATGAAAAAATCTTATTAATTACATAAAATATTAACAAAAAATAGTTAGTAATTCTTTTCATTACATGAAGTTCAATACTAAAAAGTACGCAATATAAAAACCTTTTTACATACTTCATGCTTCATTAGCCGTAACACGTTTTCACTGGAATCTCCAGCATGGTTACCGGCACTTGCAGTGTCTGAAGTTCTGTACATGTGGCGTTTCTCATTGTTTACATCTCTTTTAAGTATGTGGTGACATTGCCAGGGGTGAAACTTTTCAGGGGCTATCCCTGAATTCAGGGTTTTTGAAATTTTTGCTCTCTCTGATTTCCATGTAAATTATTTTGTTTTTACAGAAATTTCTTATTTTGAATGTCTAATTTGCTTTATAATGTGTTAAGAACTCTCCAAATATCATTTAATGCAGGTAGCCATATATTTCATTATTAAATCTTCCCTATCTGCATGCAAATATCAGTTTTCAGGGTTTTTGCATGCTAGGTAGTTTCATTCCTGCATTGCTTGCCCTGCCACATCGTTGCCATTGCAAGAATTATTAAAATTTATGATTTCGACTGTTTTGCGATATGCAGCGTATTTATGATTTTGGTAATTCGCAATTTTTATGACGTTATTTATATTATCTTCCTGGTTAGCTTTTGTTAACGCTAATGTTTGCGCTAGTAATTTTGCCGGTAGCAATATCACGACTGTGTTCTTTAATTCTGGTTTAAATTTTTCTCTTTGATTTACCTATATAACATTTGTTATTGCCTTGGCTGTCAGTGTACAGAATTTTACTTTCTACAGATACACGATTAGTGCTATACAATCATATATCAATAGAGCTGTAATACTCTGCACCTGAAGATTTAAATTACCCCCTGTTTATCCCCCCCCCTTCCCCTCAGTTTTACAACTTTGATCCCATATGATCGCGGAGCGTCATGTAAAATTAAAAATATCCTGCCGAAAATAACATCAATATCCCCATTAAACCCAACCCTAACATTTTCTAAATTACCAGAAATGACAAAGATCCTATTCACCCTTTAGAAATCGCCAGTATTTTTAAAATTCCGTACACTGACAGCCAAGTCAATAGCAAATGTTATATAGGTAAATTAAAGAGAAAAATCAAAACCAGAATTAAAGAAACAGCCATGATATAGCTACAGTCAAAATTACTACCTCATTAACAAAAGCTATCCAGGAAGATAATATAAGTATCCATTTCGATAACATCATAAAAATTGCGAATTACCAAAACGATAAATATGCTGCATATTGCGAAGCAGTCAAAATCATTAATTTTAATAATTCTTACAATGGCAACGATGCAGCAGGGCTCAACAAGCGATGGCGCCACATATTTAAAAGAGACGTAAACAACGAGAAACACCACACGTACAGAACTTCAGACACCCCAGCAAAAATGCATTATGGCCAATAAATCATGAAGTACCTATGTAAAAAAGTTTTTACATTATGTAATTTTTAGTAAAGAATAGTTAGTTCACTTCTCTAGTAAACACAAACTAGAGTTTTTTATTTTTAGTTTATAGGAACTAAATAAAAATACTGATATTATAAAATAAACAAAGAATTTTGAATGAATGAATAGATCTCCTTTGAATGCTCGTATCAGAATAGATTTTTCTTTTCCTACTGCACATGATGCATAATGTAAAACTGCAATCACGGCTTGAAAGGAAATTTTTCTGCCAGTCTAAACCGATAACACTTTACCAGTATGCCTGTGCAACAGTAAATCGAAACGGCACCATTCTTTGTCCTGCTTTAGACCGTAATGAACGTTTTCATGATTTAGACTGTGCATGCTTTAGACTAAACCAGTATCACCATTGAATGATTAGAGATCTGGCATTATTCCAACGTTATTTAATTGATTTGTATCATTGAAGCAAGAAGCATACAATTACAAAATAATTAAAATAAATCTTACTTTTATTCCTCGTGTACGCCTGAGTACTTGCAGGAGCCCTCCCCTCTTCATCAGAGGCAGCTTCGTGGCAGTTTGCTTGCTTTGTGCCTCTGATGAAGGAGGGGGGGGGGGGGGGCTCCCGCAAGTACTCAGGCATGCACGAGGAAATAAGGTTTACTTTATTTTGTTATTTAATTGGTTTAGCCATTGGTTCAGATGTTCACATTTTTTCATGATTCTGCATCAATATTTCATGGTATATGAAATATTTAAATTGAATAAGTGATAGTATTATTGAATCGATATAATTTTATTTTACATCAATATTAAACCCAGTCCTAGTTCTGATTTTTATTCACTTTAATTGTATTTGTTTATTTACTAAGTTATAGTTTTATCTATGATTTTGGAAAATATTTACCCATAAGGTTATTGTTAATTAAGTGCTTTTTATCAATTATTTCATACTTAAGTTATTTAAAATAATTTCATGCATAATTGAATTGACTATATCAAGGCTTGAAAAATCTTAAAATTTTTACGTGCTTTGTCGAGCATGTATCTGATGAAAAGAGCTTAACAACATTATATCTATAGTGACATTATTTCAGTTTAAGTAAAAGTCTTATGCAGGATAGTATATTTTAAAGTTATTTTTTATTAAATATTTGCATGCCTGGACACGCGTGTAGAAGGGAGAAAGTACATGCCCAATCTAAATTTTTACATGCCCCAGGCATGTCAAGCAATATAATTTTCGAGCCCTGAACTGTATGATAATGCTTAAATTTTTAAAGGGAAAACTGCACATGGGAGTATTACATGCTATATCTTACAGTGCGTTGCATGAATATAAACGCACCTTTTCCAATAACCAGAAATAGAATTTTTTAAAGGAAGGAATGTGACTTACAGTTATTGCATATGACTAACAACTGAATAAGGTGCTTTGAGCACGTACGCTTAGGCTCATACAAGCTTATGTAAATGAGTGTCTAAGCATTTTCTTATTTTCACTGTTTTTCGTTTGTTGCGCGAAATTAAACGCACTCTGTATTTTGCGCTTAAAATTTAACAGAGCCACCGGAATTAAATTAAAACATAGATAGTCGTGTTGCTAAAGTTCTCTAAAAATAGTTTTAATGCCTGAGTGCAAAATTTACAGAGTTTGTTTAGGATGGCAAGAGGGAAAACTTTGGCAGTAGACGAGAGGATAAAAATCGACTTTGTGCGTGGTAAAGGCTTTAGCAATCATGAAATTGGGCGCCGAATAGGAAGAAGTGAGAGGGTTGTGCGAAGTTATATAAAGAAATGAGCAAATTATGGGAAAATAGCGTATAAGAAGCGAACAGGAAAGCTCACCAGTTACGCCAAACATCGAATATGCAACGCTGCAAAGAATAAGAATATTTCCTGTGTGAAGATAAAGGCTCGATACAAGCTGGGTGTTCATCGGACAACCATATGGAGAACAATCAAAGTAGCAACATTGATTAAATTTAAGAAAATGAAGGCGAAAGCACCCCTCACACAGAAGCACAAAGATATGTGGTTGGAATGGGGAAGAAAATGGATTCTAGATCGACTAAATTGGGAAAAAGTCATCTTCTAAGATGAAAAAAAGTTTAATCTTGATGGCGCGGACAGATTTCATAGCTACTGGCACGATTTGAGAACCGAAGAAATGTACTGTTCAAAACGTCAATCTGGAGGTGGGTCTGTCAGGGTGTGGGCAGCCATAGGTTTTAAAGGGACTTTCAAATTAGAGTTCGTGGAAAACACTATGAACTCTGTAGATTATGTCCAGATACTCACAAGGATCCTCCGCCGTCCAGCAGTCAAGAAAGTTGGAAGAAATTATATTTTTCAGCAAGACTGTGTATCTGTACATACAGCACATATCGTGAAAAAATGATTCCGTGACAATAAAATTAAAGTTCTGGATTGGCCCTTAAAAAGCCCCGATTTAAACATAATAGAGAACGTATGGGGTATTCTGGTTCGCCGTGTTTACGTAAACGGAAGGCAGTTTAACACAAAAAATTAACTAAAATTGGCCATTTAATTAGCTTGGAAGACAATCAGCTTGGATTACCTCATGCCACTATATCAGTCAATGCCAAGGCATTTAGACCTGTTCTAGAAGCCCATGGTAGCTTTACAAAGTATTAGATGCAGTATTTGTTACTCAGTTATCTATTTTTTACATGTGCGTTTAAATTCATGCAACATGTACTTTTGTCATAAATTCAATGAAATTGTTTTCTAAAAAAGAATATTGGTCTTTCATTGTTTTGACTCGTATTTTCATTTCTTTAATCATACACATACAGTTTGCATCAAGTGTCATCCATTCATATTTTTTTATTACACTTCTATACCATTCTAATTCTTAAAGCTAAGGTGCGTTTATATTCATGCAACGCACTGTATGTTTAATAGCTAGAACCAAACACCCAAGAACAAAGCCTTACGTCTTTGTAAATCCACTATTATTCATAAGTATGCTATTTGCGTTTGCTACTTGTTTTTTTTTTTTTTTTTTTTTTTCTGTTTATGTTCATAGATTAATTTCCAATTTAGCCATGTGGGAGGGGAAAAAAAACCCAAACTTTACTCAAACTGAACTCATAAATTACAAAAATTATTTAAAATAATTTGTAATTTTAGTTTTAAAAATCAGTAAAATACAAAGCAAACTGACTGTATGAAACTATATATGATTGTATGAATTATACTGTTTGATATTAATTCTGTGAGTTGATTAATATCTGTTTTGTATATTTGATAAATATATTTTCTATTTAATATGTATTTTTTTTTTTTCTTTATTGAAAGGTCATTTACGGTGGTCCAGTTACTCAACCTTGATTTGGAGAAAGGTTTGACTGACGTACATAAGAAAAATAAATCAGGCAACCTGAACCAAACCTCACACACAAGAAAAAAAAATTTAGTCAACCTCACTCACAGAAATTTAAAGCAACATTTTATTATTGATTTACAGCTCATATTCAAAATATTAGAATTACAATTTAGAAATATTTATTCATGAATTTATCAACCGTGAATATTCATTTTTAAGTAAATTGGAGTGTAAAGGTTGATATTTTGTATTTACCAACTATGTAAAAAATACCAGAGCCGGGAATCGATTCCCGGCTCTGGTATCTTTCACATATTTGGTAAATAAAAATATCAACCTTTACACTCCAATTTACTTAAAAATTAAAATTAGAATTACATTTTTTTACAAATTGAAAATATTGTTTGGTAATTTAATGTCTTTTAATGCAAATATGCAAATGATATTTTTATCAAGGTCTTATTGTTGATTAAACTTATTTAGTATTTTAAAATTAATAACATTTTTGAAAAGATTAATTGAAGAAAAATTATTTTGAAAAGTCAAAATATTAGAATATTTATTCAAGTGGTTCAAAATATTAGAATATTTCACATTAATTCTCCTTTAATTATCACCAATTCATAACTGGTGACATCATTGATTAAATTCAGACAATTTTATTTAAAATCAGTATTATTTTTGCAGTTTGTTTGCTTTTTCGTCTTAAAAAGGGTCATCTGAGTGATATTCCTGAATCCGTTAAACTTCGCTTGATTGATTTGTATTGGCAGGGTAAAAATCAGTGTTATATAGCAAATTACTTACATCGTTCGCAATCAAGCATTAGTAAAATATTAACACAAGTTGAAGTTTCTACATCGACAACATTGAGATGTCTCCATAAATTTAAGTTTGAATCTTGTGTACTGAAAACAAAACCTCTCTTGACTGCAAAACAAAAGCGTATAAGATTGAATTGATGTAAATCAAGACGTTTATGGAGCGAAGAAGATTGGAAAAAAATATTATTTAGCGATGAAAGTATGTTTTGTTCTTCATATGGTAATCAAGGTACTGGAGTTTGGAGAATGGAGCAAGAAGCATTTGATAAGAAATGCCTTAAACGTTCTGTAAAATTTTCTGCTAGTATCATGGTTTGGGGTTGCATGAGTGCAGAAGGACCTGGAAAGTTATGCATCGTCTATGAAAAGGTTGACTCTCAGATGTATCAAGACATTTTGTAATATTACATGATTCCATCATCAGAAGATTTATTTGAAGATGATTTCATCTTTCAACAAGATTTAGCGTCACCACATACCTCGGTGTGAACTAAGAAATTCAACTGCATTAACTTAATATCAAAAATAAATATCTTTCTTATTACTTTTTCTCAATTATTCTAATATTTTGAATATGAGTTGTATTATTATTTTTAGTATAAAAATTATTAACTCAAATGTAAAGGATATAAGTCAAGTAGATTTTTGCACATATAATTTTTGTAAATTGTGAATTTTTTTTTTTTTTTTTTTTTTGACAAAAAGTCGCATAATTTTTAAATTTTATTATTATTATTATTATTATTATTATTATTATTTTTACTGTTACATGAATTTATACATGTGTGTGTATGTGTATAATGTATACAAACACACATTAAAATAATACAGTTAGACAAAAGAATATGTATTCAAGAAAAAAGACAAAAGTATTTTTAAAATATGAACATTGTCAAAGTTAGTGTTTTCATGTGAGCTACTTAATATGAAAAAATATTTCAAGGGGAAAAAAATCAGAATGTAAATATTATAAATTTCTGAATACGTTATTTTATGCTAGGGAAAAAAAAAAAAAAAAATTCAGTTTTTCAGAGTGAAAATAAATCTTCAGAAAAAAAAACCTCTGTAACAGTGATTTCATTTTCTCAGTTCATTTGGAAATCCAAATCACAGCATCTTTTGCTCCTCTTCTGGCATCATAGCGTTTCTTATGACTTCATTCATCCACAGTCAATGAAATTTCAATTTGAACTAGTGGGATGTTTCTTTTATAGAATTGACAAATTAAACATGTAAAGAAGTTTGTTTCATGTTATTTAAACAAATGTGAAAGTATTCTAAAAAAATAAAGAGAAACTGTAAGGGGGGATAGTCTTTCTTTCTTTCTTTTTTTTTTTTTTTTTTTTTTTTTTAATGAATAATGCAAAAAAAATTCTGAGGAAAAGAAAAATTTTCTTTGAATGTTGTTTGCACATTTTTGTGTATTATTAAGTCTCACTACATTATATATGCACAAGGATTCAACATTGCTCATGTCTGAATATTCTGGGTGTTGACATCTCCAAGAGTGAGAAGTATGCCTCATCCATCCAGAAAATGTTGAACAACCACTGGGGGTCGCTTTTCATTCATGCCAAAGCCCACTTGACATGTGATTCCCTCATAGATGAGTCTCCCAGCTATAACTCCTGCAATGACTGCAATTTGTAAAGGATGCATTATCCTGTGGAGGATCCATCAATTCGGTGAATGAGGTATCCAATACCCTGGAAGCTTTCAAAGAACTGCTACCCCCATGGAAGATTATACTGCCCTCTACTAACATTTTTTGGCAGAAAAAAAATAAATAAATGATAACATGAACAATCTATGAAATGGATTGTCCATGATTGTTCCACTTCATGAATGATTCTTCAAAAAACCAGTTTCTTCGAACCATTTTTGTTCAAAGCTTCAATACACCCAAGACATGGTATAGCGCTATTCTTTGTTTTCAGTCCTTTCACCCTTCGAAATTTGTGCAATGCAATACTTGATAACCCTTCATTCAAATAGAGCAACTTCACCTAGTGTGCTCGATCTCGATCTCATTCTGAAACTGAACGAGAAATCCTCTTGTATCATGGTCTTCTACTGCAAGACTAATTTGCATAAATTGGCTGAATTTCTTGCATGTCAGCGTCGTCTGCTGGTGACTTTTTCAGTTAACATATTTTCATAAAAAAAAAAAAAAAAAAAAAAAACACTACTTTTTTACTCTTTCTTGCAAACCGCACAATTTTATCATTATTCCTTCCTTTTTTATAAATTTTTAGTTTTAAAGAACTTTTGGCTCACCTTGCATTTATTTATTTATTTTTCATTTTAATTGATTAAAATCAATATTTAGAATTGTTTTTAAAACTGTTATAGATATAATAGAATCGCCAATATCATAGAAATGTTATCTACAACAAAAACATCTATTGGCACTTAAAGAATGCTCTCCACTTTTGGCTTTGTACACAAAATAGGTGTTAATAAAGCCACAAAACTCATATTTTTGTGTAAAGTTTTGAATTATGCAGAACCTATTTATGGCACAGGCACTCAAGTTGTGTGCCCTGAGCACAAAAACTTAAACATGAAAAATTTCATAGTATGACTTTTTAATATTTTATAAATGAATATGAAAGATTCTAATAATAAGTATACCGTTTTCTACTGATAAACAGAAGTTGGGCAGATTATAAGTTTTCTTGTTAAATTTACTTTTTAAGCATAATCCAAATGTGCCTGGACCAAATCATTCATTTTGTGACTCATGAAAAAAAGATATATATACATATATATGTAAATACAGTAATAATATCATTTTTTTTTTTTTTTTTTTTTTAAATTAAAAAGCCCAGAATCAATGAGATAAAGAAATCTTACGTATCCCATTTAATCCTTTAAGAGAGTAACAGCTTTTTACAATACGGAAATATGCAAGTGCTTCTTAACTGCAAAATTCATTGTTTATGTACGAAAAGTTTTGCATTATAAAGATCTTTTACTGTATATATTTTACTCTGTCAGTCACTGGTAAAACTGTCATGCCCTATGCAAATTTCAGTCCATCAGCTTGAAGCAGCCTGAACGAAAAGCTCAACATAACCAGATACTTTCCATTCTTATGTAATCCAATGGGATTTTTGTTGCTTTGCATTATCAGTATATCTCATTCAAAAAAGTTTTCGAATTCTGTTTTGTAAATTCCACTCTTTGAACAAGTTGCCTTTTATCTTAGGAAGCAGTTTAAAAAGATAAATATTTCTTTTCAGGATTGAAATTTAGACCCTGAAGTTTGCTTTATGAAGTAAAATTAAAAAAAAAAAAAAAAAAAAAAAAAAAAAGGTTCTTAAGGAGGGGGGGGGGGGGGAAGGGCAACCAATTCAAAGAGTGGAGTTAAAAAAAAAAAAAAATTATTTTTTCATTGAGATATCCTGATAATAGAAAACAAAAATCCCATTGGATTACACGAGGAAGGACAATGAAGGGTATTTGACTGTTGAGGACTCAATGTGTTAATATTAGCTGCAATGTACAGGAAGTTATAATTTCTCTAAGTTTTGATTTATTTTTCAACAGAATTTATAGAAATACAGATTAAACACATGTAATAAATTCAAAAAAGCTATAAAAACTATCCATTCATTATGAAATTAAAGAATTTTTAGCATAAATTTAATAATGTTATGTAACAGAAATGTATAACTACAATTATATGTCTCATTATTTGAGACATTTTTTAAACTGTGTTTTGAAACACAAATGTTATTTATTTATTTTTTTTTTATTTATTTTTTTTTTATAATACAATCATTAATAAATGAATAATAAGAAATAAATTAATTCCTTTGATATTAAAATCATAAATGTTTTGCTTAATTTTTATCAATATTAAAATTGTTTAAATGTATTGATCAGATTTTTAATAACTAAAGCCTGTGCACTTTTTGAAAATGAAGGGGAAATTTTAATGGCTACAAATGGTCATACAACAGCTCGTCAATTAATTTCAGATGTAGATTGCAATTGGCTGCTAATTATAATTTTACTGTACAAGAGGGCAAATGACCAAGATCGTGTACGTAATTTTTCCATTGTAATTTCAAAGGGACTCGAGTAGAGTCATATAATAAAAGAAAGGCGGTGAAATGATAGACATGCTACCACTATCAAGTGTAAGACAACAGTTAACAGTTTTAAATACTTATAATATAGTACATTACTTACTTTCCCACTCCTGAACATCCTTAGCTTTCTTCTAATTTTTTTGGAAATATCCATTATTTTATAGCTGTTCCTAGTGTGTTAAATGTGGTATTTTATGAAAAACTGTGTTTTTACAGGCTGGTTTTAGATATGTCACAATTATGTAAGTTTATAGATTTGCACACTAGATATTTTTTAAGGGCCTGGAATTTCTGCTGCAGGTCTTTACCTGTGATTTTGCATGGATATTTTTTACAGCATATAATAAAATACAATGCTTAATATCATTTATGTCAATATATATTAACATCAGTTTTAAAGAATTTTATGAATATTTACGAGAGTGAGAAGTTAGAGGGCAGATAGATAAATAAGAGTCGTAAATACTTATCTTTGTTGGAAAGTCCTAAAAAGTGCCAAATTGGTTTGTTGGTATATAACAATAATGGAAGAATAGTAACCATATTTAAAAGAAAATATTTTTGACTTCAGATTGTCTGGCTGTGTATTTGTGTTGAAATCTTGTAAATTATATGCAGATTGCCTGCCCATATTTATATTAACTATAGCATGATCGCTATTAAAAATAAAGCATATAGCATTTATAGTTCATTGTAGCAAGACATTTCAGAAATACTCAGTTGATATTTAAGTTAGTCTACTTTTATTTAATTTATTGAGAGCTTTCACACCCATGCTCTGGGGCATCATCAGATTTCTGATCTACTTTTGAAATTTGTCATTTTCTCTTAGCTTCTTCCTCGAAACTCAGTATGGGTTAAGCTTCGATCAGGCAAATTTCAGAAGTTCACATTAGTCAAGATTTTCACCATCTTACATGTTGTAATGTATACATGACTGATTTGCTAACTTTTTAGGATTTTCAAGTGATTAGTTTTAGTTAAAGCGGTGGTAATTTTACTGAATTTATTATCGTTTTGGTGATCTGATTCATTTAGATTTTCCTCCTCCTCATTCTTATATAAGCTTCAGATTTGTTATCATTAATATAATTATTTTTGTATATTCTTGTGGTTTCAAGTGGATTAATTTGGTTTTTTTCATGGAAAATTTCATAAATCAGTCTCATATTCGTTGTGCCGTGAGACAATCTTGATCAACATGAACATTTGTAATTTGCCCGATCGAAGCCTTATTGGTGCTAGATAACATGACATGCTGAGTTTCAATGAAGAAGTAAAGAGAAGATACTAAATTTAGAAAACACATAAGAATAATTGATGATGCTGTGAGGTAAGGGTGTGAAAACTCAATAAATGAAGTAGGATGGTAAACTAACTCAAATATTATATAATCACTTTATTTTTAAATAAAAATGTTGTATTTAGTAATAAATACATTTTAGCCATAGAGAAGAAAGTTATGGAAGTTAATGTTGTGCTACACTATTTCAAAGCATGGGTGTGAAAAAATAATGATTTAAAAAAAAAAAAAAAAAAAAAAGAAAATCAGATTTTTTTTGTTTTATTAACATTATTCAACTAAAAATAAATGTTAAGAAGTTAAGCAGGAAAACTCTTTTTTTAATTTAAATGTGAAAACATATAAGAAGCAATAAATATATAAATAAACTAAATAAAAATATATATATGATGATATTAAAAAATAAAAGTAAATTTAAAAAAAAAATGTAATATTAGCCAACATAGGTACATTCTACTCCCCCCCCCCCTTTAAAGGAAAAAAAAGTAATAATAATAAATAAAAATAAAATAAATGATTAAATGTAAATAGCTTAAAAGCATATAAGATCAATATTTTTGTTTAATGTTTTTATTATTATTGTCATTAAAATGTGCATATTGAAACATCTTGAATATCACATTATGAAATTTTTTGAAGAGAAACTTTTTGGAGAATAATTATTGAATTAAAGGAAATCCAATGATTATATAATATATATATAAATACACACATTAGTTTGTGCAGTTTATTACCAATAAAATACATATAAATTCTAAGATATTTTCAAAAGATTAAAGTTTTAAAAAATTAAGAAAACTGAAACAACTAGCTAGGCCATTACTATTTCATTTCTAATTTTATAAAAGCCTAAGTAAAAAAGGAAAAATTGCTTAAAAATGCCTTGACCCGTTCAAAAACATAGTGATCAGAATTAGAAATAAAAAAAGTTAAAAATGAAGGACAGACAAATCAAATGCTTCAGTTCAGATGATACCATATTTATTATACTTTAAAAAAAAAAAACACTTAGGGCAGAGAATTTACAGTTTTGTATATATATATATATATATATAATTAGGCTACAAATGAAAGTAGTTAGCTTCAAAATAAGAATAGAAGATAAAAATAGAGTTGTGGAAAATTAAAAGTATCATTTTTTAAATTTATAAACACAGATTTTTTATTTTATTTATTTGTAATTTTTTTTTTTTTTTTTTTTTTTTTTTTTTTTGGGGGGGGGGGGGATTTGATGTAAATAACAAGTAAGTTCAAGATTTCTTATATTCTAAGACTATATAAAACTACATATTGCCCCAAATTATAAAATTTTATTTTTGATTTAAATCAATGTTTTTTTTTGTTTTTTTTTAAATCGAAGTGACTTTAATAAAGCTGATTTAAATCGACGTACCCTGTTTCAAAGATTTTGAAATTCATATGATTTTGGAAGTATATATGCTACACCTACCTGGAAGAATTCACAAAAAGTGTACAAAATCCGAGCGTATTTAGAACCTCTATCTGCATGAGTGCACAAAAAGTGCATAAACTGTACACTAGATTGAGCACAAAAAGTGCACAAAATCTGAGCGTATTTGGAACCTCTGTTTCTGCATAAAAGGTGCACACTGAATTGTGCACAAAAAGTGCATAAACTGTACACTAGATTGGGCACAAAAAGTGCAAAAGGAAAAGTGCACAAAATCTGAGCGTATTTGGAACCTCTGTTTCTGCATAAAAAGTGCACACTGAATTGTGCACAAAAAGTGCATAAACTGTACACTAGATTGGGCACAAAAAGTACAAAAGGAAAAGTGCACAAAATCTGAGCGTATTTGGAACCTCTGTTTCTGCATAAAAAGTGCACACTGAATTGTGCACAAAAAGTGCATAAACTGTACACTAGATTGGGCACAAAAAGTGCAAAAGGAAAAGTGCACAAAATCTGAGCGTATTTGGAACCTCTGTTTCTGCATAAAAAGTGCAGAAACTGTATACTAGTTTGTGCACTTTTTGTGCATAATTCCATGAGTACACTTTTTGTGCACAATTTGATTAGTGCACTTTTTATGCAGAAACAGTGGTTCCAAATACGCTCAGATTTTGTGCACTTTTTTTTTTTGCACATTTTGTGCAGACTTTTTCTAGCTGGGTGTACACGAACTTACAAATGGAATGCACACCGAAAACTATACAGCTAATTTCGTGGGCATCATGAACAGGTGTACAAAATTTCAAGTCAATAGCGTGTTTTTTGCGGCCGCTATCGCATGACAGACAGACAGACAGACGGAATCCAAAATCCTTTTGAGTCTCAACAAAGGGCCTCCATTCACATTTCGGCAAAAATTGGAAGTCAATAGCTTGATTTTTGCGGTGGCTATCGCGGTACATACAGATTCTTCCCATAGGCCCTAATCATAAAAAATCTTTGGCGTGTCCCTGTACACGAACTACAAATGGAATACACACCTAAAACTATACAGCTGATTCCGTTGGGCTCATGAACACGTGTACCAAATTGCAAGTCAATAGCGTGATTTTTGTGGCCGCTATCGCGGTACATACAAATTCCTCCCATAGGCCGTAATGATAAGAAAAACTTTGGCGTGTCCCTGTACACAAATTACAAATGGAATACACACCCAAAACTATACAGCAGATTTCGCGGGGCACATGAACACGTGTACCAAATTGCAAGTCAATAGCGTGATTTTTGTGGCCGCTATCGTGATACATATAAATTTCTCCCATAGGCCGTAATGATAAGAAAAACTTTGGCGTGTCCCTGTATACGAACTACAAATGGAATACATACCAAAAACTATACAGCTGATTTCGTGGGGCTCATGAACATGTGTGCAAAATTTCAAGTAAATAGCGCTTTTTTGGCGGCCGCTATCGCGCGACAGACAGACAGACAGACACAGCCCAAAACCGTTTTGAGTCTGAACAGAGGGCCTCCACTGACGTTTCGGGAATAATGTTAAAAGAAGTCAATTTGACCAAAGCTTCATACAGTGACAGAATGAAATCCCCGCCTAATAGGCTATCCACCGTTCATTTCGATATATTTATCTTATTCTAATCTATTAATTTATTTTATCAGGGTCAATTTCGTTGTTTAGTTTTCATGCTACTATTTCCAATGCAATAATCCTCAAATTCATATTTATATGAAAAATTTACAATTTCGCTATGTTGATAAAATCGTAAATTACGAATAATTTACGAAATTTTCCTATTAGAATATTTGTATTCAATCATGTTCAAACAAATATCATAAACGTAATTTTGAAGTTGTCTAACGTATTTAGGATCCTCAAAATGGAAGTTTATGCTCAATTTTGCTTTATTCTGACATGTTAAATAAATCGTAAATTCCAAATAACTTACGAATTTTTTAAATTGGAAAAATCATAGTCTATGATATCCATGCCAGTATCCTAAATATTATTTCGAAAGTGGTTTGACATCTTTACGATGAAAATATCCCTCAAGATTGACGTTTATGTGAAATTTTGCTCTTATTCAGCCATGTTAAGAAATTCGTAAATTTCCAATAACTTACGAAATCTTTATATTGGAAAATTCATAGTCATTAATATTCATGCCAGTGTCCTAAATAATGTTTCAAAAGTAGTCTGACATCTTTACGATGAAAATATCTCTCAAAATTGACGTTTATGTGAAATTTTCCCTTATACTGCCATGTTAAGAAATTCGTAAATTTCCAGTAACTTGCGAAATTTTCAAAGTAGCATATTTATAGTTACTGATGTTCATTCCGGCATCAAAACTGATATTTTAAAACTGGTCTGACATTTTTACAATAAAAAGTTTTCATTTAATGCACGTTTAAGTGATTTTTTGTCCTATTCTCCCATGTTAAGAAAATCGTAAATTTCGAATAACTTACGAAGTTTTTAAAATCGAATGTTGCAAATGAATAGGGTTCTTGCCAGTGTCGAAAGTAATATTTTAAAACTGATCTGACCTCTCTGCGACAATTTGTTCTTGAGATATCGTGTACACAGACTAACATACTAACGGACTGACCCACTAACATACTAACAGACTACCAGACTAACAGACTAACAGACACCCTACAGACAGACACCATAGAAATTTTGTCATTTTCGGATTCCTCACACCTGAAAACGTGTAGAAAAGTCAAAAAACCGAGGTCGAAATTTTTCACGATTACCTAAGTTCCCCATACCTATAGTATGATGGGGAACTAAAAATCAATAACTTTGTTTTAAATTATCGCAGATCGATGGTTCAATCATTCGTTTCAAAGGTATTGGCGAGCTCTTTTGAAAGATAGAAAGATACTCATCATGAAAATTTACTCCTCTCGTGGGGGGACTTCCCCCCCAGGGGGGGGAGGCGAAGCTCCTACATACACATTTTTTTTTTTTTCCCTGTTGGCTATCTCTATTACAAAAAATATACATTCGTTTCATTTGGTTTAGTGCAGTCTATAGATGTTAAACTCTACTTACCTGCAATTTCCCCCATAGACGTAATGTATTTGAATACTTTTGAGTGTCCCTGTACACGAACCATTTGCTTGATTTTAACGAAAAGTTTAGTGTAGCATCCTTATATGATACATATTTAGAATACCAAATTTGAACTTTCTGCTATAATTTGCTTTTGAGATATGCTGATAACAGACAGACGCATAGACATACACACACACATACACACAGACCATTTGTTAAAAACATGATTTTCGCATTCAGGGGACCTCAGAACATGTAAATATAACAAAATCTCGCGTTTGAAAATTTTACCCAAAAACAATACTTTCTCTACCTTATGGGTAAGAGGAAGTAAAAATTACATGAATAACCACTTATTACTTTCTCTTACCCATAAGGTAGAGAAAGTATTGTTTTTGGCTCAAATTTTCGAACGCGAGATTTTGTTATATTTACACGTTTTGAGGTCCCCTGAATACGAAAATCATGTTTTTAGCAAATGGTCTGTGTGTCTGTGTGTCTGTGTGTTTGTCTGTTATCAGCATATCTCAAAAACAAATTATGGCAGAAAGTTCAAACTTGGTATTCTAAATGTGTATCATATAGGGATGCTACAGTAAGCTTTTCGTTAAGATCAAGCAAATGGTTCGTGTACAGGGACAATCAAGAGAATTCTAATACTGGGAGAGTTTAACGTCTATAGACTGCACTAAACCAAATGAAACAAATATATATTTTTTGTAATAAAGACAGTTAACAAGGAAAATTTTTTTGTGTATGTGGGAGCCTCGCCTCCCCCCCCCCTGGGGGGGAAGTCCCCCCTCGAGGGGAGTAAATTTTCATGATGGGTATCTTTCAAAAGAGCTCGAAAATACCTTTAAAACGAATGGTTGAACCATCGATCTGCGATAATTTAAAACAAAGTTATCGATTTTTTTTACTTTTAACGAAAAAAAAACTTGGAAAAAAAATCGTACTTTTTTTTTTTAATATTGAGAATAAAAGGGACTTTTTTTGGATATTTGGTGTTAAACTACTTCTGTAATATGGAAATCGTCTGCCTTATCATAAAGGATAATTTTTTTAAATAATAATTTTAATAAATTATTTTTTAAGAAGAGAAATATTTTTTAATAACCGAATTAAATTCTATATAAATGTAGGTGCATTAATGAAAGGGGGGTTGAGGGGGGCGGTAGCCCCCCTCACACAGAACTAATTATCATATAAAACTCTTCAGAAGTCTAATATGAATTGTTTAACATAGGTTTACATAACAGTACTCGTTATCTTACCTCTTAATCTCCAACCTGTATTTATAGTAATAAATTTCAGGGTAAGAGTGACACACCAGATTATTTTTACTTTCTCTTACCCATAACTAAGGTAGAGAAAGTATTGTTTTTGGGTCAAATTTTCGAACGCGAGATTTTGTTATATTTACACGTTTTGAGGTCCCCTGAATACGAAAATCATGTTTTTAGCAAATGGTCTGTGTGTATGTCTGTGTGTCTGTGTGTCTGTTATCAACATATCTCAAAAACAAATTATGGGAGAAAGTTCAAACTTAGTATTCTAAATGTGTATCATATAGGGATGCTACAGTAAGCTTTTCGTTAAGATCAAGCAAATGGTTCGTGTACAGGGACAATCAAGAGAATTCTAATACATTACGTCTATGGGGAAAATTGCAGGTAAGTACAGTTTAACGTCTATAGACTGCACTAAACCAAATGAAACGAATATATATTTTTTGTAATAGAGATAGTTAACTGGGAAAAAAATTTTGTGTATGTAGGAGCCTCGCCTCCCCCCTGGGGGGGAAGTCCCCCCACGAGAGGAGTAAATTTTCATGATGGGCATCTTTCAAAAGAGCTCGCCAATACCTTTAAATGGTATTGAATGGTAGAACGTTTGAATGGTATAACCATCGATCTGCGATAATTTAAAACAAAGTTATCGATTTTGTTTTTACTTTTAACGAAAAAAAACTTTAAAAAAATCTTTTTTTTTTTGAGAATAAAAGGACTTTTTTTGGATATTTGGTGTTATACCACTTCTCTAATATGGAAATCGTCTGCATTATCATAAAAGATAATTTTTTTAAATAATAATTTTAATAAATTGTTTTTAAAAAACAGAATTATTTTTTAATAACCGAATTAAATTCTATATAAATGTAGGTGCATTAATGAAACGGGGGATTGAGATGAGCGGTAGCACCCCTCACACAGAACTAATTATCATATAAAACTCTTCAGAAGCCCAATATGAATTGTTTAACATAGGTTTACATAACAGTACTCGTTATCTTACCTATTAATCTGCAACCTGTATTTATAGTATTAAATTTCAGGATGAGAGAAAGTCGTGTGAGTGACACACCAGATTATTCATTTTCTAAACTTTTCAGATATTACTATTACATTAAAGAACTATTACTGATTAGATTTTTAAAAAAAATTAAATTAATGAGATCATCTAATTCTATTTTCAATCCACCCATTAAATAAAGCGAAATCAATAGAAGAAAAAATATTTTTATCTTTCGAAAAAATTCGTATTTCGTATTTTCCCCTCTTACTTACATAAAGCAAAAATATTGGATTCGTAAAAATTTTCGACCTCCGGTTTTCGATGGATTTACATGTTTTGAGATATACTGAACACGATTTGACCATTTTTAGAAAACGTTTGTTTATGTATGTGTTAGCTTCTCTAAAGGTTAAAATCGCTCAAAATTGCTGTATAGCGGTGAACAGCCTCCTTCCGTCCTTGAAATCCTTGAAATGGTCATGATGAAAAACTATGTTGATCCAATATGAGTGCATATCGTCTGCCAGGTGGTACTGTTATTCTGAAACTAAATCCGTTTATGGAAAAGCAATATCTCAGCTTTTATGCTGTATAAATGCGCCGAATTTAGTATGTGAGATGGATATTATGAAAAACTATGATGATTCAATTAGGGTACATTTCGAATGACATACAACATCACATGTTCCGAAATAATGCTTTTCCAAATTTATATTTTGTTTTATTTAGCTTAAAGACAATTGAAATATGATTATGTAAAAAAAAAAAAGGAAAAGGAAGGAAAAAGCAACTTTTCACGTTATCTACTGAAGCCAATTCTTACAATTACAAGCTTAACATTATTTTTATCTTTTTTTTTTTTTTTTTTTAGGTGTCTAGTCTTGTCCATCTTGTACACATCAAAGATGGAAAAATTATAAAGTCCATATCAATAAAAATCAACCGTTGTAAATAAAAATATGATGATTTCGTCAAATAATTGACGCATGCTTACCCATCCATTATCCCATTTTAAAGTGGTCGAACACATCTAGACAAAATATTTTCCCATTATCATTAATATTAAATTGTTTGTATAAGATTATTTTGCAGCACAAATCTAGTGTTATTGATTTCTATATTTCTCATTATTGCCTTTTTAGTGTCATGCACATCAAGAAAATTGCACAATCGATAACCATAAAACCAGTGTATCGTTTATTGACCTTAAAAAATAAAAATGCCTTGACTTCCATAAATAGTTAATCGCTTACAGTTGCCAAAAATCCAGTTTGCAATCATACAGCTTGCTTTTAAACTAATGTGTATGATTATATCAAATACGATTAGTCTAAATACGTTTTTCCCATTTTATATTCAATGATATAGCATTTGATGATTCTTTTCTAGTACAAAATGGAAGTTAATTATTTAAGTTTTTAATTGTTTATTACTTTCTTCTATATGTAATATTGAGAAAGCATTGGATTCGTGAAAATTTTCGTCCTCCGTTTTTTGATGGATTTACACGTTTTGGGATGTCCTGAACACGAATTGATAGTTTTCAGAAAATGTCTGTCTGTCTGCCTGTGTGTACCACGATTTTTGTGGACACTGTATCTCACGAACCAATGAATGAAATTTAACCAAACTTGGTATTCAGTTGGACCCTGTCATAAACTGATGTTGATTAGATTTGGGGATCAATCGCTCAACAGGTGGCGCTGTGATCGCATTATTTCTAAATTATTAACAGGGCGGTATAGGACAAAATTTTGTATAAATGTACATAATGAGAGTTATTTTAAACTTGTGATTGTAAAACTAATATGAATTATTGACAACAGTTGTAGTTAAATAGGAAAAAAATTTTGTGCATGTGGGGGCATCGCTTTCCGGGGGGGGGGGGGGTTGAACTATAGAGATCTGTGATAATTTAAAACAAAGTTATCGATTTTTTTTTACTTTTAACGAAAAAAAAAACTTTTTTTCTTTTTCTTTTTTTTTAATATTGAGAATAAAATGGACTTTTTTTTTATATATATTTAGTGCTATACTACTTCTCTAATATGGAAATCGTCTGCATTATCAAGGAAGATAATTATTTTTAAATAATAAGTTTAATGAATTATTTTTACTCAGTGAATTTGTATAGGAAAATATAGAAGAAAGTCATGTGGTTGCCACAACATACTAGTTACTTTCTTCTATATGTATTATAGAGAAAGTATTGGATTCTTGAAAATTTTCGACCTCCGTTTTTTCATGGATTTACACGTTTTGGGATGTCCAGAACACGAATTAATAGTTTTTAGAAAATGTCTGTCTGTCTGTCTGTATCACTTTTTTGTGGACGCTGTATCTCACGAACCAATGAATGAAATTTAACCAAACTTTGTATTTAGTTGCACCCTGACATAAACTGGTGCTGATTAGATTTGGGGATCAATTGCTCAACAGGTGGTGCTGTGATCGCATTTTATGCAAACTTTTAACATGGCAGTATAGGACAAAATTTCGTATAAATGTGCATAATGAGAGTTATTTTAAACTTGTGATTGTAAAATTAATATGAATTGTTGATAACAATAGTAGTTAACTGGGAAAAAAATTGTGCATGTGGGGGCATCGGTTCCCCCCCCCCCCCGGGGGGAAGTAAATTTTCAAGATGGGTATCATTTGAAAGGTCTCGTTGATAATAGTAATAGTTAACTAGGAAAAAAATTTTGTGCATGTGGGGGCATCGGTTCTCCCCCTCTGTGATGTAACGTTTCGAGATGGGTATCTTTCGAAAGGTCTCGTCAATACCTTTAAAACGAATGGTTGAACCATAAATCTGTGATAATTTAAAACAAAGTTATCGATTTTTTTTACTTTTAACGAAAAAAAAACATAAAAATCTTTTTTTTTTTTTTTTTAAACGAAATTTAACCAAACTTGGTATTTAGTTGGTCCCCGACATAAGCTGGTGCTGATTACATTTGGGGATCAATAGCTCAACAGGTGGCGCTGTGATCGCATTTTTTTCTAAGTTTTTAACATGGCAGTATAGGACAAAATTTCGTATAAATGTACATAATGAGAGTTATTTTTAATTTGTGATTGTAAAATTAATATGAGTTATTGATAATAGTAATAGTTAACTAGAAAAAATTTCTGTGCATGTGGGGGCATCGCTTCCCCCCTTGGGGGGAAGTCCTCCCACGGGGGGGGGGTAAATTTTGAAGATGGGTATCTTTCGAAAGATCTCGTCAATACCTTTAAAACGAATGCTTGAACTATAAATCTGTGATAATTTAAAACAAAGTTATCGATTTTTTTTTTTACTTTAAAGAAATATATATAGAAAAAAGTAAAAAAAAACTAGAAAAAAAATCGTATTTTTTTTTTTTTTTTTTTTAATATTGTTACTGATTGAATATGTATTACTTTTAACAAAAAAAGAAAAAAAAACTTAGAAAAAAAATCGTATTTTTTTTTTTTTTTTAATATTGTTACTGATTGAATATGTATAGGAAAATATAGAATAAAGTCTTGTGGTGGCCACAACATACTAGTTTAGACTTGCGAAAAAAATCTTTGGATATCTGTCTTTTGAAGTTTGTTCATAATTGTTTATAAATTAAATTTGAGCATATGAAAATATATTTTCTATCAGAAATTTAATAGAATTTAACTTGTCCATACATATTCTACTAGAATTGTTTTCCAAAACGCTTTCAAGTGAAGTCAAATGCAAAGAGAGCAAATATTCATTGTAACGAGGAAATTCAGATACAGTAATGCTTTAATTGCTGATAAATCTGTGTTTTTCCTTTTTCTGTTTATTATTAATTTTATTTATTAACTTATATTGTATAAGTCTTTTTAAATATGTTATGAATAATTAAATTACTTATTGAATATAATTTGTATTTTAATTTTTGCGATAACATTGTAAATTCATACTCTAATAAAAAGAGAAATGTATATAAACAAAGCAACGCCTTGTTCAGATTTCAGAGAGTCAAATGTATTTATCTTCAGTATATCATTATGCTTTTTTTTTTTCGATTAGGGTCAAGAAGGGCACCATTTTTCCAACCTAAGGGTAGGCAGGGCACAACACCATCCTGAAATTGTCTGGAGGAAACTCTGATAAGTTTCCCGCAACAATCTGCAGCACTCGCTGCACACTGCACTATTTCCTCCAGCAGGCCATAAATTTTATTGCCGTTTTAAAAGTCTTTAATTTAGGTATTTACTAGTGCTGTCCCAAGTAGCACTTTGGCCGAGTAGTTGTAAGAAAAGACAGTTGATGCGCATATGAAGAATTTCACCCTTCTTGAAAATAATAATAATAATAATAATAATAAAATAAAGCATTTTAAACACAAAATATGGTTAAACGTCAAACAGCATGTTTTTCTGAAGTGTTTCAGGACTTTAGTAGTAAGCTGTATGAGTCCATGCATCAGAGCTTGCCTTATGCAGTTTCAGCAGGGTGCTGCGCCCTGCCTTCCCTTTTAGTTAAAAAAAAAAAAAAAAAAAAAAAAAAAACTTTCTTGCCCCCCATAAAGGGAAAAAAAATCCTTCTTACCCCTCATCTGAGAAAAATCCACCCTTACTGCCGTTTATTATAGGAAATAATCTTTAAACTTAGATATTCGATACGATTGTGTATAACGATTAATATTCATTCATACATTAGTAACAAGCAAAAGTAAAGAAATTAAATTATTTTCTTGTAGGCATACTTATAACAGAATTCTTAACTTGTTTAGATTTTAAATGTTAAGGGTTCCCTTAAGAATTCAAAATCGCTCAAGTATGTAATGTGCCCTTTTTTACTAGAAGCACCCTAGAATATAAAAATTACTTCCCTATACACCGAGACTTAATTTAAGATGAATGAAATGTATATATGGTTTTTGCATAATTTGCAAAACAACAGGTTTAATTATTAAATAAATTTTTATTGACATTTTAATGTATTTTCTTTTCTTTTTATTTTTACATATATATATATACACTAAGCGACAAAAAAAAAAAAAAAAAAAAAAAAAAAAAGCCGCACTACAGAAAAAATGACTTATACCATTTTTATTTGTAATAACTTTGAAATTAATGTTTGAAACAAATAAAACTGTCTTGTTTGCATAATACCAAAGGTATGAAATGATACCTATATACATTTTTGATTTAATAATTCGCTTAATTACACTCTACGAAGTATTTTATAAAAATCTACATAAAATTTTCTTTTTAAACATAATGCAATAACCATACACTTTGTATTCTATTAAGATTTATTATATGAAATAAAAAAGTTATATTTTAATGTATGAAATAAAACTATTTATTTGTTAGATCTAAGCAATTTTTTATTAAAAATATGTATTCTGCATTCAGTTAATTCCACCTTTATATGGAATTACTGCTCTAATGCGCAATGGTATAGTATTATACAGTGTTTTAATATAAATCTCAGAAATTTCAATGTGCCAAATATCACAAATAATTTTTTCTAGTTCTGGCAGAGTTATAGGCTGCAAATTTCGAATCTTCTCCCCTCTCCCCCGCCTTTTTATACACGAAACACTTTCGAGCGGATCGCGATTAGGACTATATCCTTAGTGGGATTTAACTTAAAGTGAAAAAAGATATGATTATTTACAGAATTATAGGTTCTCATGGAATCGGATAGGAAATTTTGACAATTTGAAGTGAATAAACTTACCACAGACGCCGTGTAGTAAGGTGCATTATCATCTTGAAATGCTCTTTGCGGAAATGTTCAAGATTCCTCCAAAATAGTCGGTCATGCCCCACTTTTATGATGATTGTGTTTTATTTCGAGTTAATTGATCCCTTGAGCATAAAAATTTGCCCGACTGTTTGAAAATTTATGCATCTCCGTGCCATAATGTACGGAGAATGTGTCATTGTTTTAAAAGTGCGATTTTCATTAAGTCGGTCATATTTTCGTTGTCAGATCTGCTTGTTTTCTTTAGCTCGAAATAAGTTAAACTTGACTCATTAAAGAGAACCAGTTTAGCCCAATAATTAACTAATCAACTTTTGATTTTTTTAGCCATCTGAGGTCTTGCTTTCCTAATTCTCTTCACTAAGAATGGAATTTTTTCAAATTTTCTGTCATTTAAACCTGCTTTGTTTAATATTTGCTGTACTGTAGTTATAGAAATTATGCTGCTAAACACTTTTTCTGAATCTCTTTTATGTTCTAAGTGTAATACAAACCGATTTTATCAGCAATGGCTTTTTAACTTACGGTCATCTCGCTTGGATGAGCAACATGGCCGCTTAAAACCAAATTTCCAGTTTAAACGGCTAAAAATTTTTATATCTTACTAAAAACCCTTTTACCAATATTTCGTTAACATTTAATTATTTTGCCATCTCAACTATTAAAATATATTTTTTTTTTCCTTCATAAATTAATACTTTTGTGGCATCGTTAAGTGCCTTATTCTTACCATTTTTTAAATAATTTCTAAAATTACAATTTTCCTGAAAATTGCATTTTGTTTTTTAGACTGGACTCAAAGCTAAAGTGTATGTGGAGGACGACATAATAAAATCTGTTCGAAAATTTGCTTTTTAAACGATAAAATTGGCGGTTGTAGAAGGCGAAATGGAAACTATCCAAGTGCGGATTTTTTTTTTTTTTTTTTTTTTGTCGCTTAGTGTATTTTAAGAGCCAGTTTTTTTTTTTTTTTAATCAGGCAAATTCGTTATGTTTTGATAGTTGACATTTATGATTTTGCTGAAATTTTTAGATGTTCTTTATGTAAAATTATTAGACACATATATTTTTTATTTTTGCGAATTTTTTTTTTTTCTTGGGTTTGGGGGGGGGGGGCAAAGATGGAGTCCTCTGTTTTGTTACGAAAAACATACCTATTTACGGAAGCCAATACTTTTTGTGCCAGAAGTGAACCATGGTACTGATAGTTATTTTGTATTCTCCTGTTTCCAGACTAACATTGGGACATAAATACTTATGGTTGACTCTTGGCACAAAGGTCAAAGGTCATTCAAAATTCTAAAAAAAAAAAAAAAAAATGCATTTTTTTTAAACTTTGACCCTCCTAAATCTTCTTGCGCCAGAAGTGAGCAACAAAGGTATATGTTTCAGTATATACATACTGATAATTACTATCCAAAAAGAGTAAAATTTGTGTGGTTGACTTCTGGCGCAAAAAAAATATTTGACATTGAAATTGCGAAAAACCAAAAATTGCATGACTTTGAAGGTCATTTACTGTTTGCGCCAGAAGTCAACCGGTACAAGCAAAAACGAGGTCGATTCAGAAAGCTATGGGAACTTTCTTAACTTTTATGTAATGCGGCTCTTTACTTTGTGTTTTGTGGTACATGTTAAATGGCTTTCATTACTTTTTTTCAGTATTTATTACTATTGCATATAAAAATATTATATCAAAATTGCTTTAACTAACTGAATTGCTATCTAAACATAAAACTTTCTTAATAACAAAAGCCCAAGTTTCACGGGGATAACGCTAAAACTTACGCCATAGCTACAAATGTATATTGAAAAAAAAAAAAAAAAAAAAAAAAAATTATATTCCTGATTTGGCAGAAGGAATAAAATAATGTAAAGAGGAGGATTTAACATAAAAAATGACGTCACTATTGCAACAGTGTATATATGTAACTTCTTCAAATTTTATGTAATGTGGCTTTATACTGTTTGATGAACACCTGTTCCGTAGTACTTGTTAAAGAACTTTGATTACTTTTATTTCAGTATTTATTATTATTGTGTATAAAAATATTACAAAATTTTCTATGAGGCTTCTCACTCCATCTTAGAATTTCTCCGTCTACGACGAACAAATCAAATGTATTTATGGAAAAATTTGTCTTTTATTTTGTGTAATGCAGTTCTCACAAGTTAAGTTCGGGTATGTTGTACATTTCACAAAAGTTACACAACGCATTAACAATAAATAATAATTAGATTATTTATAATTAGATTATTAAATAATAATTAGATTAACAATAAGTAATAGTTTACAAGGGTGAAATTGAGTGAGTTTAACGTCGAATTAGGAATATGCAGTCGCCAATTGGCGACAGGAGTTTCAAATTAGTTATTGGTCATAAACAATATTTCTAGTACTCAGTTTTCAATTTGATCTAATTATACTAGACGGTCTTCATCCTCCTATTGGTCAATATTTCTAAATAAATCCATTTTCAAAATCGCTGTATTCGCCAAATCAAAAACAGTGATCTTAGGTCCGGTAAAATTACATAAATATAAAAATTTAAATGTTTGTTTGTTCAAAATCTTAAATTTCAGAAAGCTCTTAACTGATACCTTTGAAAATTTGACACAACATTGCACCCGAATACGGGCGTGTTTTTAAACGGGGTTTTGCGAATTTCTTAACCCCTTTTGCATCTTTAGAGACTAGACGGGGAAAAAAAACAGGCCTTCAAACGTAAGTCTACCCCAAATTATCCCAGGAAGCGGATTTTTGGTGTGTGGACTGATTAAGTGTACGCAACATAACATTACAAATGGAATTTGCACGGAAGGGTGGGTGGAGTCTTGGGAGCACAGCGCCACCAGCGTCAGTCGGCCCCGAGCTCCTGCAGAGTCACAGTGCCTGTTTCAGTGAACCCTTGCGTGAGTGCTCGGTCGAAATCAAGATGGAATCCGACTTTTTTGGACAATGTGGAAAGTGGTGACGAATCTTGGATCTTCTTGTACGACCCAGAAACAAAAAGACAGAGCGCAGAGTGGCACACGACGTCGTCCCTACGCCCAAAAAAGGCAAGAATGAGCAAATCGCAGGTCAAAGCCTGACCAAGACCGGCATCTCAACGCTCTACCAGCCGCCTTACAGTCCTGATTTGTCCCTGCCAGACTTCTTTTTGTTCCCGAAGATTAAAAAATCCCTCATAGGACAGCATTTGGGGACCCTGGAGAACATCAAGGCGGCTACGACGAGGTTACTAAAGGACATCCCTGTGACAGACTTCCAGGACTCATATAAAGCATAGAAATCGCGTTGAAACAAGCGTGTTGAAGCAGGAGGGATGTATTTCGAAGAATATTGAGAAATTGTACGAATCGGTTCAATAAATTTCTTAAAATAAAAATGGGCGCATTACTTTCGGGGCAGTCCTTGTATATTTTCTTATCAATGTATTATTATTATATGCATAAAATATTTAAGGATACTTTTGAATTTAAAGCAATAATCAAATTATTCAAAGGAATTTTCATGCACACAATTGTTTGAATTTTTTTAAAAAACTAATTTTAAGTAACTATGTATATTATCTATGAATTATATACACAGCATGTTCTGAATTTTTATAGTGTTAATAAGCGTACTACGCTGTTAAAAGTAAAACCCTACATTTCAGAAGAAAAAATGGTTCCATATTAGCTGCAACGAGTATTTTGGTGTAATGTTTCACCATAGTTTGAGTGGTGCTATTTCAGTAGTAAGCACCACTGAAACGGTGAAACCAGAATATCCATTGAAGCTAAAAAGTAACTACTTTGCATCGTTCTTTTGGTGAAACATTGAACTATTACTTTTAACAGTGTATAAATTTAGCACAGGAAAAATTGATTGCGAAACGTGAAATCCACTCAGAGCCATTTCCAATCCAACGTTCCAACTATTAAGCAGGGTATTCGATTATGCGGTGAAGACTAGAAACGCAATTGCACGTATGACTATAATGATTTTATGCTTACATGAAAAGATAAATGATCGATACCTCTTTCTTATTTAAATATTTAACTAAACTTTTACTAAGTTAAAATATTATAGTAATTTATAAATGCAATTAATGCTGGAATAGATACAAAATAAAGTGTACAATTTTACTTAAAAAAAAAAAAAATAATAATAATAATCAGTTATGATTGATTACTTTGACATAGACTTAACTAAACATTTTTCGATTTCTTTTTCTAAAGCACATAAATAGATTATAATCGCTTCTATGAGATTCAAAATGACGATGAATAACATTAAAGGATTTTGCAACTTCATTTATCGTTAGCTTGCACTTCTTTATCACTTTCATTTAAAGATTTTATTAGAAGATTAAACTCTTCATCTCTTTCTGTTTCTCCAACTTTATCCACATCTATCAGTTCATTAAAGTTCTTTTTCAATCATCTGAAAACTTTCAAAATTTGTGATTTCTAATTCCTGGAGATAATTTGTATTTTAATTTCTAATTTAATCATCAGTTGCTGATTTTATAAATTAGCTTTTGCAAAACAATTTTTATCCCCTCGGCAGGAATACCGTCTCATGTTTAAAGAGCATGCCTTAGTTATGTAAGGTTTTTAAAAGAAGAGCGGATTTTTTTTTTTTTTTTTTTTTTTTTTTGAGAATGAGAGGAAAAATCTGCCCAGAAATAGAGGAATTTTATTTAAGAAACTTTGAGTGTTTATGTGATTAAGCGGGGTGGCGTTGTAAAAATTATTTCTTTAAACGAGGAAATTTAACATTACTTCTATGGGAAAAAAATTGGTTCTATAACTTTATATTCTTATAAGCGGGGTATTCGATTATCCGTTACCCGATTAAGAGGGGACTACTGTATTACCCTAATATGTCCGAGTATTTTTTTTTTTTTTTTTTTTTTTTTTTTGTGGCTCTGTAAAGGAAGCAGGATTTGTAAAGGAAGTAATAAATCTGTAAAGGAAGCATGACTATCATACTATATGTGAAGCATGCTTCTGTACCTATCAAAGTTATGGTTCAATTTTATCAAGATTAATTCAATCTAAAGATGCTAATTCAACCTAACTGCACCGACAAGATATTTCATAATCGCCTTGCAGCATTGGCATTATTTTGCGTGCCCCTGTGCATGAACCATTCATTTGACCTCTATAAAAACTTCACAGTAATATCCCCGTGTCATATCAATTTAGGACTGCACTTCCCCCCTCACCCTAATATTTATTTATTTATTCTGAAAACAGTCTCACAAAGATACAGACCCGCACTCCAGTCCGCTAAAGTCTGATTTTCCATGTATAAAGTGATTATTACAGAAAAATTAAGTCATTCTGCTTAGGTAGGTCAGCTTTAGACCTCGGAAATTGATGTTTCAAAAAATAAATCTACCATTATTTTTTACTTTTTTTTACTTATTTTTTAACTTGCCATGTAAACTGCGTTTTATATGTTTTTACACGTTTATTAAGTTTCTCTTACTGGAAAATTTTTAAGTTTCTACTTCTTTAGGTCAATTTTATGTCTTTTGATCACATTATATTTTCTGATCATTTCTCCAAAAAATGTATATAATACGTGTAATAGTGGATAATGGAACTCGTGTGGTTGTTTCACTTCAGTTTTTTTTTTTTTTTTTTTTTTTTTTTTTTTATATATTACCGTATGTTGTCGTTTTGGGATATATTTCTTTCATTAGAAATGTTTTGTTTAAGGACTACAGAATCTTTTAGTTTTATTTTACTTGAAACTGAATCGTTGAAAATTTCTATTTTAATTTTATAAAAGCCTGTAGCTAATTTAAATAATTTTTAAACTATACGCATGAGACCAAGAATTAATGTCATGGTCTAGAATATTCTCTTCAGCATACATTAAAATTTTATCTTATTTTCCATATATTTATGTCTTTTAAATTTCTAATTAAATAATCCATTCATTTTCTGTTATATTATAATTGGTCAGAAGAACAGTCTTTCTAAAACAGAAACCCCAGTAAACTTATTTTTCGTTTTTGGGTAGCATGTAAAGTAAATTAAGCATGATAGGAACAAGAGCTTTGGTTAGGTCACCGTGCCTATTCGTAAAAATGTGAAGAAACATGTATGGAAAATCAAGGTTCAAACTTCAACGAAACAATACAACTCAACTTCTTAAAAAGCCATTTTCACATACGATGATCTGCGTTTGCTCGTGTTTTGATTTTATTTTTCCTGGATAATATTTCAAAAAATCAGGATATATTCTGTCTTTATTACATTTATTTCGTTTAAAGGTAATTTTTTCTTGAAGGTTCATGTTATGATTTTATTTCTTCTTGAAGGTTCCTGTTATGTTTTTATCTTTTCTAGAAAATATTTCAAAAATTCAGGATATATTCTGTCTTTATTTCATTTCAAGGTACTTTTTTCTTGTAGGTTCGTGCTATCATTTGATATTTTGCTAAAATGCTTATCAAATACAGAAAAACTTACATTTCTTACGCTCAATGCTATGAGGATAGCACTTGAAAACGTCTTATAGCATTTTGAGCTTTTCAGTTAAAATTCAATCTTATTTTGCTTTGGTCCGAAATTCTTTTGCTCATCTCAAAATTAAAAGGTTCTTTTCATTAATAAAAGTTCTATTATTTCCGCTAATAGTACTATCCTATAGAAATCCTTCTTTTCGTCAGCATCGAAATGCACGGTCCAATATTATATTTCAAAAGGTATTGTAGTTTAATAAATTAAAGTAATTAATATTATTAATCTTAAAAATTAAATCAATTTTAAGATAACTGGTTACTTTGTTTGGCCTGTGTACGTTTCTGTGGTGATTTATTTGACTGACTGTTCTTCGTTCTCATTCTTTTATTTTATTTTCATATGGATTATATATATGTGGGAAGTTCCTTGCACAACCAACAGATGGCGCTGTCTCTGATGCTTATCTTTGAACGAGATGACGGACGGGAGTCAGTTGAGATCTGGCTGCAGTGGAGATCGGTTGAGACCGTCAGCGCGAAGGCTGACTTGCTCATGTTCTCATAATTAGAGCTTGTTGTGCTCTTAATAAGTGTGTAGAGCCATGGAGGGCTCATTACTTCATTTTTACTATTTGATAGCACGCGTAGGTGTTTTTGTGAATATACGAGTAGGTGCTTAAATGTTGTCTTGTTACGGATATACTGATCAAGAGAGTTTATTATGTGCCAAGCCTCGAAACCAGCAGTTGATTAATGATAGAAAGTCTGCTATTATATTAATCCTTGTATTTAATCTGTGTTTTGTATGTTACGTAATAAATGTTTTCGTTATCTAAGTCGCAGCTCATCATTGCCCCACCCCTAGACACCCAACCAAGATTCTACATATATATATATATATATATATATCATTGTTCAATAGGGTGGACATAGTTAAAGTTGGCCTAATGAGAGCACTCTGTAGCTGCAACTAAAACGCAAATTGAGCCGAAAATTTATGTATAGACATTTCAAAGGATGCGCTGAAAGGTTCTGTAAAATATTTTTTTAAATAAAATTTTAAAATTTTCCGTTCTGGGGGGAAATATATCATCTGTAACGTAACATGGGTCCGTATCATTTAGAGAGTTTGTATTCCTTTCATATTATGAAAGGATAAAATAATCAAGATTTTAAATTATTATTTTAAATTAATATTGAGTGATAACTTAAAGAAAATTCCATTAAAAGTCTTAACTAGAAAAGTAGTTCTAAAGATTCCCCTGTAAAATAAGTTTTATGACAATACACTTTCATGACGCTAAAGTCAGAAAATTGGACGAATTTTATAATAAAAAGTGCTGAATAAACACAACTCTCCTTTTCTTGTGGTTAAGAAATGCATATTAATTAATCCTGGAGATCCCGGCATAAGCTGAACTGTCAATTATTGAGTTAATAGCCAATGATTGAACAGAGGAGGAGTGAATATTTCCGCCGAAATAGACGGTATTTAAGCTGAAACACACGAGAAATCGTGGGTTTTTCCAATAATCGTTTGTCAAATAAACTCATGTTTAATTTATACTTCATCATGTAAAGAGCGTTGAAATAGACTCGCGGCCCTTCGGGGTTCCGCGGCTGGATAATCGCCGACCATCGGCATTGTTTGTTTTTCCGGAAGGATCCGCTCAGGATGTCTCCCTACTCAGTCTAAAGTCCGGTTTCCACTGCGAGCTCTAGACCTAGGTTCAAAAAGTCATTAATCACGCTTCCGACACAAAGAGCCAAATGTCTTGTCATCAGTTGTAGCCCTTTTTTATCAGATTGCGCAGTTACTTCAAAGGAAAGCATGCAAAATTGACAAAAAGCCTCTGGCCCCCCAATTATCTCAGCTGGGGGTTAAGTCCGATTTCCATTTGAGCTCACTGGGCGGCTTCTATTCAGAATCCTTTGATGTGGTCACCTCGGCTCACGCCAGCTCACGCCAGCTGAAAACCCTGGAACGGGGTCCCCTGCTGAGATAATTGCGGGGCTGGGGGTAGATTTCTTTGTCAATTTTGCATGCTTTCCTTTGAGGTAACTGCCCAATCTGATAAGAAAGGGCTACAACTGATGACAAGACATTTGGCTCTTTGTGTCGGAAGCGTGATTAATGACATTTTGAGCGTTGATCTTGAGCCTAAATGGAAACCGGCCTTTAGAGCCAGGCCCTCTCCCTTTTCGAACCAACCCCTAGACCCAGGTCCAAACGCTTGACCACATCAAAGCATTCTGAATAGTGCCGCTCGAAACGACTTAGAACCTGCCTCAGTGGAAACTGCACTTGAGACTGTATCTCCACGACTGCATAGCTTTGGAGTTAATAAAGGATCTTTCGTTAACTAAATGGACTCCTAATTCCTTTCATAAGATGATCGTACACATCCGTAATCCAGACTCATTTTTATCATTACATATATATATCACTATTCAATAGGGTGGCCATAGTTAAAGAATGAGAGCACTCGGTAGCTGTAACTAAAATGTAGATTGAGCCGAAAATTTGTGTATAGACATTTCAAAGGATGCGTTGACAGGTTTTGTAAAATATTTTTTAAAATAAAATTTTAAAATTTTCCATTCTGGGGGGGGGGGGGGGGGAATGTATCAAAATATAAACAAGCTACAAATTATAATCCAAACAGCATTATTTATTACAGATTTAATTGTTATTTGTTACAAGTTACAAACTGTTTATCGAAGGCGATCGTATTGTTCAATATGGGCCCCATCAATTAGATTGTAAAATCTGCAACCGATGAACAGTGTGCTCAACAGCTGATATCCGCTGGTCGCCATTGATCCCCCGCACATGCAGCGGTATAAGGTCCTTCAAATCAACCAAAGTTACAACATTTCATTTAGAAAACCAATCTCTTTAAATGGCCCCATAATCAACTAGATGGCATAGGTGGAATCTGCTCAGTTCCCCATCATATGTATATGTTCTCATAAATTTATTGTACAGGACATATTATATACATGTTAAGAGAAATGAATTTGACCAAACGCTTGACACAGTGACAGAACGAAATCCTCGCCTAATAGGCTACCCACCATTCAGTTCGATATCTTATTCTAATCTATTAATTTATTTTATTGGGGTCAATTTCGTAGTTTAATTTTATGCTACTATTTCCAATGCAACTTTTCCAAAAATGCGTATTTATGTGAAATATCGCCCCATTTTGCTATGTTGATAAAATCTTAAATTTCGAATAACTTACGAAATTTTCCTATTAGAATATTTGTAATCAATCATGTTCATACAAGTATCATAAATGTTATTTTGAAATTGTCTGATATATTTATGATCATTAAAAAGGACGTTTATGCTCGATTTTGCCTTATTCTGCCATTTTAAGTAAATCGTAAATTCCACATAACTTACGAATTTTTTAAATTGGAAAATTCATACTCTATGGTATTCATGTCAGTATTCTAAATAATATTTCAAAAGTGGTCTGACATCTTTATGATGAAAATATCCCTCAAGATTGATGTTTGTGTGAAATTTTGCCGTATTCTGTTATGATAAGAAATTCGTAAAATTCTAATAACTTGCGAAATTTTTATATTGAAAAATTCATAGTGAATAATATTCATGCCAGTATCCTAAATAATATTTCTAAAGTAGTCTGACATCTTTACGATAAAAATATCCCTAAAAATTGACGTTTATGTGAAATTTTGTCCTACTCTCCCATGTTAAGAAATTCGTAAATATTCAATAACTTGCAAAATTTTTAATGTAGCATGTTTATAGTAACTGATGTTCATTCCGGCATCAAAACTGATATTTTAAAACTGGTCTGACATTTTTACAGCAAAAATTTTTCATTTAATGCAAGTTTAAGTGAAATTTTGGCCTATTCTCCCATGTTAAGAAAATCGTAAATTTCGAAAACCTTACGAAGTTTTTTAATTCAAATGTTGCAAATAAATAGGGTTCTTGCCAGTATCTAAAGTAATATTTTAAAACTGCTCTGACCTCTCTGCGATCATTTGTTCGTGAGATATCGTGAAAACAGACTAACAAACTAACGGACTAACACACTAACGGACTGACACACTAACAGACACCCACAGACAGACACCATACAAATTTTGTCATTTTCGGATTCCTCACACCTGAAAACGTGTAAAAAAGTAAAAAAAACCGAGGTCGAAAATTTTCACGATTACCTAAGTTCCCCATACCTATAGTATGATGGGGAACTAAAAATCCCACAGAATAAGATCGGGGAAACGGGCAGGAGAGGAAAATGAACTGAAAATTACTTTGTCATCTGTAAAATTTTGGAACAAAAACCTTTGCAAAATGTAAGAATAACAGTTTTAAGTGTCGTGTGGTTTGAAAATGTTAAAATAGACGACAGTTATTTATTGCATAACTTTTTAAACATTTTAACTGTAATGCTTGTTTGTGTTTTGATGTATGTCCCCTCAGAGCGGAAATTTTAAAATTTTATTTTTATTTTATTTTATTTTATCTTATTGCAGAACCATTCAGCTCATCCTTTGAAATATTTATATACGAGGGTAAGTCATTAAGTAAGTCCCAAATGCATATGGCATGATTTAAAATGGTAACAGATATCTCCAAAGAATGGTGATAGATAGCAGAACCATACAGTTTTATGATATTCAATTCATATTGAGTAGGTAGCATTCACACGCATGCGTTTCAAAAATGGCGGTGGTGCTGAATGATTGTACGATAGAAGAGCAGCGTGCCGTGGTCCAATTTTTGTGGGCGAAAGGACTTGAATAAAAAAATATTCATAAAGAAATGGGAAGTGCTACAGCATCCACCTTACAGCCGAGACTTAGCCCCAAGCGATTTTGATCTGATTGGTCCACTGAAACAACATCTTGGAGGCAAACAATTTGCAGATGACGACGACGTTCAATATGATGTCCTACTGTGGATGAGACATCAACCCAAAGAATTTTATGCAGCTGGAATTGGGGCTCTGATAAAACGATGGGATAAGTGCATCAACGTTGCTGGAGATTATGTGGAAAACTAAAAATTGTTTTCAAGTGATTATCATGGTAAATTATTTTTTTATTATCTTTTGTGACTTACTTAATGACTTTCCATCGTACAAATTTTCGATTAAACCTGCATTTTAGTTACACAGTTTAGTTTGCATTTTAGTTAAACCTGCATTTTAGCTCTGAAAGGGCCAATTTTAATTATGGCCACGGTATATATTTATCACGGTATATCTATTTATCAATATATATATATATATTATCTTATGATAACATGATTCATCATGTGTACATTTATATATACAGAGGAAAAGAAAGAAAAGACATTAATAACCATGCAAAAGTGATGTATTTATTAACAAAATTAATACTATTGTAAAACAGATTATTGAAGTTAAAGCAGCACAACAGACGATGAATGTCGTACAAATCAGCAGCAAGTCAGAAGAGATGTATTGTGAAACGCAAATCTGATTTACAGCTAGCGAAAATAACAGAATTCAAGTAGTAGCGAAAATCTGTTTAACAGCTAACGACGGAGGCACGCAAATCTGTTAAACAGCTAGCGAAGATCATGGGAAGCAGTGTCATCAAGCAGCGAGCAGTGCAAATGCAATCAGCAAAACAAGTCAATCAGCAAATAGTCAATCAGCAAAACAAGAGAAGAGCAAGGATCATCATTTCCACAATTCAGAACTTGGAAGCCACATATTAGTTAGGATCACAGTTGTTAAAGTGATTATGTAGAGAAGAAAAACACACACAGTTGTTTTTCTAGTAAAGCACAAATAGGATTCATTTCTTGCACTCAGATCTTATGAACCAAATTATTTACAAAAACACAGATGGTAGCGAGGAAAAACTTTCACAGAGAAGTATTCATCCGTAGCGAGGAGAAACTTTCAACAGAAGCACATACAGTTGTTGACTTAGAGAAGCAGAACAGTTAATATTTTATAATTCAGATCTTATGAGTCACATATCCTTCGAAAACAGAGTTGGTAGCGTTCATTCGTAGCGAGGAAATACTTTCATCAGAAGTACATACAGTTGACCTAGAGAAGCAGAACAGTTAACATTTTTATAATTCAGATCTTATGAGCGACATATTCTTCAAAAGCAAAGATGGTAGCGTTTGGTATCAAAGCGAAACTTTCAACAAAAGTTATGGCAATTATGGACTTAGATCTAAGTACAACAGTTAAGAATGAAGTTCTCAGTCTTTTTTTTTTTTTTTTTTTTTTGGAAGTTCATGATTACTCAGACTCTTCTGAAAAAATAACCTGAAAGAAAAAAAATAATTATAAGATAAAAAAAATTTTATAAACCATGTTTTTAAATTTTCTGTTGAATCATATAAACGCTACTGAAGGCAGCCGGAACCCCAGCAATTGGATAAAAGTATTAAAAAAATTCCTTGCTATCGACTTTTGAACTATTATAAAAGTTTCAAATGGCTATCTAGCCGGGAAGTTAGTTAAAAGTTGATTGCAAGCTTTGTACTGGAAACGCTGCCGAAGGCAGCAGGGTCCCGAAGCAATTGGATAAAAATATTTTTAAAAAGCATTTTTACCGTATTCTGGACTATTCCGAAAGTTTCAAATGTCTAGCTACTCGGGAAGTTAGTTAAATAAATTTTCTGTTGAATCATATGAACGCTGCCGAATACAGTAGGGACCTGAAACAGTTGACTAAAAGTATTAAAAAAAAAATGTATTGCCCCCATGTTCTGAGCTATCCTGAAAGTTTCAAATATCTAGCTAGTCGGGAAGTTAGTGAAAAATCGATTGCAAGCTTTGTACTGGTAACGCTGCCGAAGGCAGCAGGAACCCGAAACAGTTGGCTAAAAGTATTAAAAAAATGCATTTTCACCGTGTTCTGAACTATTGTGAAAGTTTCAAATGTCTAGCTAGTCAGGAAGTTAGTTAAATAAAATTTCTGTTGAATCATATAAACGTTGCCGAAGGCAGTAGGGACCTGAAGCAGTTGACTAAAAGTTTTTAAAAAAGTATTGTCACCGTGTTATGAGCTAGCCTGAAAGTTTCAAATGTCTAGCTAGTCGGGAAGTTAGTGAAAAATCGATTGCAAGCCTTGTACTGATAACGCTGCCGAAGGCAGCAGGAACCCGAAACAGTTGGCTAAAGGTATTAAAAAAATGTATTTTCACCGTGTTCTGAACGATTCTGAAAGTTTCAAATGTCTAGCTAGTCGGGAAGTTAGTGAAAAATCGATTGCAAGCTTTGTACTGGTAACGCTGTCGAAGGCAGCAGGAACCCGAAGCAGTTGGTTAAGAATATTTAAAAATTGCATTTTCGCCGTGTTCTGAACTATTCTGAAGGTTTAAAATGTCTAGCTAGTCGGGAAGTTAGTTAAATAAAGGCTCTGTCGAATTATATAAGCGCTGCCGAAGGCAGCGGGACCTGAAATAGTTGACTAAAATTATTAGAAAAAGGTATTGTCACCGTGTTCTGAGCTGTCCTGAAAGTTTCAAATATCTAGCTAGTCGGAAAGTTAGTGAAAAATCGATTGCAAGCTTTGTACTGATAACGCTGCCGAAGGCAGCAGGAACCCGAAACAGTTGGCTAAAGGTATTAAGAAAATGCATTTTAACCGTGTTCTGAACTATTCTGAAAGTTTCAAATGTCTAGCTAGTCGGGAAGTTAGTTAAATAAATTTTCTGTCGAATCATATAAGCGCTGCCGAAGGCAGCGGGACTTGAAATAGTTGACTAAAATTATTAGAAAAATGTATTGTCACCGTGTTGTGATCTGTCCTGAAAATTTCAAATATCTAGCTAGTCGGGAAGTTAGTTAAAAATCGATTGCAAGATTTGTCCCTGACAAACCCACAAGCAAACAAACAAACCCACAAACAAACAAGAATCGAAGTTAATAAATAAATAAAAAAAAAACATGGTAAAATAAAAATTAAAATAATAAGAAACCATCTATTTTTGTATAACTGAAGACTTATTTCATTGCATAAAACATTTCATTGCTAAGTGTATATAAAATAAGTTGCGATTAAATTTTAAAATTTTGACATTTTTTTTTTTTTTTTTTTTTAATTAATAAAAATTTATTTGTAGGAAAATTTATTTAAATACTACCATATTTTTAAATATTTTATTTAAATTTTATTTACTATTTTAAATAAAGAAACTGTTATTATATTGAATGAAAATACGCTGTGCAGTTGTAGAAAAAGTCTTGAAAAACTTATATGAAACTAAATCGAATTTATTTAAGAAAGAAAAATGTACTATTTGCACTTTTTCACTTGTATTTTTAATCTCATGTAATTTCTCTGTAATGAAGTTAATCACGTCTATAAATGATTGATTTTTAAAAGCCAGCTTATAACTTTATTGCATATTTCATATAATTTTATATAATAATTTCGTACTACATTATTTGGATGCAAAAATTTCTAAAATATGAAGCTAATAAGGGACAAATGTAATTTTTGTTTAAATGGAAAATATATTTATGGGTCATTGCCAACATAATGGGTAGAAACCATGTCCCTTAGCCCTCAAAAATAGAAAATATTTTCAATCAGAAAAAAATTTACAACTAGGCTATTTCTTACGATTTTCTCTAGTTGAATATTATTATAAAAGTTTTTAATGTTATTTATTTTTCTTAGAACTCGATCGATAAAACCTGGAATGTCCACTCCGTGGACTGTCCCCAAGGGAAGTCTGCAGAATATAGCATTATTTTCAAGCTTAATATTAATGTTTTTTAGTTACATTTTGATTTAAGCAGGACATAATTATCCTTAAAAATATATTTATTAAATTTTAGAGTTATAAAATGAATCTTGTTTTTTTTAATTAATTTATAACAAATGTCCCTAATAAAATGCGTCCACTCCGTGGACAACTATTTAATTTCCCATAAAGTTCAGTAGATGGCACTGCCTGTCACCAGTGTGTAACTGAGAAGAAAGAGGGGGAAGCCATCTTTGTTTTTACCTACATGTGCTGAACTCAATGCTTTATTTCGTTCTGTTAAAAATAGATTTCATTTGTGATACCTCTGTTTGGCTATCTCATCAGTCCACTCCGTGGTCAGAAGTATACAAATAATTATAAGGATTATTTATTATCTAATTATTATTACAATTAATGATTATAAGACTTAATTCAACACTAAAGTTAAATTGTTCCTGACGTTGTTGCTTTGTTCCTTAAAATTCAAAATCAGACATTCTGTCCACTCCGTAGACTTCCACTCCGTGGACATCATTTGATCACGAAGTGGACACTTCTTTCCACGGAGTGGATACTTTCAAAATTAATCTTAAAAATAGATACATTTGAAAAATAATCTAAATAAATTTGATAAATAAATTTTATCCCTTTATTTATTTATTTATTTTTTATTTTTTGTTAGCCTACTGATTGCTTAAGGTGCAATGGAAATATATTTTCCCCCTAACTTTTATATTTTTATTCGTGATTTTCTAGAAATGTCATTTCAACGTCTTTAAAACAGTATTTGCTATTTTTTACTGAACTCTTAAGCATTTCTCTTCATGGTTTAAATGTAACAACAGAATTCGTATTAATATAATTTTAAGAACAGTTTTATGAGTGTTGTTTACAGAGTAATGCAAAAGAATGATGTATACTATATGTCCTTTATTTATTTATTTATTTATTTTTTTTTTTCTTTTTAATTTTAAAGGTAAAATGTAGAAAAGGTGACATAACACTTTAGAAAAATAATTGCAAAAATATAATTAAATTTAGTTTCAGAAGAAAAAATAAATAAAAATATTTTTGTTTTACAGCAAAACTAAAATTGTTTTGTATTTTTATTAATTGAATAACTTTATATATATATATATATATATATATATATATATAAACAATACTTAAAATATATATTTATTTTCTTTGCAGAAATTTATTATGCTGTTCAAGAAAAATGGAAATTCGCATGTAACCCAATGCAGGACAAACAAATGTGCACAAACCTTCACTCAAACTCAGTCAAAATGAAAATTAGGTGGAGTTGAAAATCGAAAAGATAAGAAAAATAACAAGAAAAGGAAACTTCCCAGCCAAACTACAGAAAAACGTAAAGAACAAAAAAGAAAAAGTATGCAGAGAGCAGGATACAGACTAATGCTCCTATTACACACAACACGTTTTCACACAACTTTTGAGATAATTGTAAATTTGGGTCAAATCACGTCAATGCCCAGTGTAATAGGAATTGGGAATACGATCAATTTTTTCTGTCAAGTCAGACTGTGATAAACCAGTGAGAAGAAAGCTCTTTATGTACCGAGAAATGACAGCGCCGACGGGAATTCATTCACCGTTTTCCTCTTCGCTCTCCCATGTCGTCCCCGTTAAAACAGAAATAAATAGGTGTGCCTTGACATGTACTGTACACCGTGTAAACCAGTTTTTCGAACAATTTTTGATTCAACTATTGTAACCTTCTTTCGGTTTACAGCTTTCGAAAATTGGAGCAAAAATTGGATGAAATAAAAGTCGCGTGAAACATCTTTGTGTATAATAAGAGCATAAGAAATGATCCCGCAAGACATGAAGAAGGAAAAGCTAAAGAAAGATAAATATATCACAGAAGGAAGAATACTGTAGTTAAAATATTTGAACAAATGAAATGAAGTGTTAGGAAAAAATGGAAGAACCAAAACACAAATCAAAGGGAGAGATTGAAGAAACAGAATAATCTTTGAAGAACATCTCAGAGATGATACACCTCCTGAGACACCTCGTTCAGCAGCCATAAACATCACACTACCTCAAATTAATCCATCTCTGAAAACAAAACCATCTGTATCATCATCTAGCAGACTAGAAAGTGGAAGAAAAAGATCGAAAAAGAACAGTGAAAGGCTTTGTGAAGAAAGCAAAAAATTGGTTAGGAAGCTTGAAAAACACAAAAAGCATGTGCAAAGATCTAAGGATGTGAAGTCAAAAAATAATACTACTGATTCTGAAAAACCCAAGAGAAAAGTGAAAAAAATTATCACAGAAGCAAATTCAAAAGAAATTGAGAAATGTATTATTTTTGGCGAGGTAATAAAAAAGCCAATAAAAGAAAGTTTTAAAGGCGCAAAATCAAAGAAGAAACTTAAAGAAATCTTCGAAGTTTTAACAGGAAAAATAGCAAGGAAATACAAGTGTCTTCAACATATTAGATCAATCACATTAAAAAAAAAAAAAAAAAAAAAAAAAGAAAGAAAGAATATGCGGAACCAACAATTATTTTCCTGTTATTTTCATTTTTCAAAAGAATTAAAGTAAAAATATTTGTTGATTATTTTCTAAAACACAAGTAAAACAATAAGGATGAAAAGATACAGCTGCAAAATAACTTCCAGGTTTGGATATTTATAAGTGTCCACTCCGTGGTCAGTGATGTCCGCTCCGTTGACACATTAATTTTGAAATTAATTAATTACCAACCAAAAAATAGCTAACGAGATAGCTCATCAAGTAATTTAGATTCATAGTTGTCAAAAAGGAATTAAGGAATTTTTTCAAATTTTTTTGGTAAAATTTTTATTTTTTCAAATTAGTCTTCGTTTTCTACCCTTTAGATTGGCAATCACCCTTATATATTTAGGTTATATTTCTTGATTAAAGTCAGTTTAAAAATATCATACATATTTTACATTATTCTAACAATATTTTTTATTAAATAATAAAAATATTTTCCAAATTATTATAAAGAAACATGGGGATTTTTGGCACTTTATATGTTCTTTTGATCTTAAACTTTTATAGAAAAAATTCTTTTTCTCCGCACATTAGGTTGTGAAAATTAAGCTTGGAAAATGACAAATTTATGGGTTTTTTAATGCTAAAATTGAATGTTTATTTACGTTCATTTCAAGTATGATAATAATACGTGTTTCTAGTTGCAAAACTGACTCCTAAAATTGAAAATTGCGTTTTCTCTCTCTCTCTCTCTCTCTCTCTTTTTTTTTTTTTTTTTTTTTGTTTAAAGGTCTAAGCAAACGTTTCCACCACCTGGAAACAGGAAACTATTACAAAGCCGGTTAAACCTCTGCGTTATATGTGTTTGAAAACCACGGTGTGCTTCAAACCAATCAAATCCTAAGGCTTGAAACTCACCAGCCAAATGTTTAATGACTTTTCGGTCAAATAGCGGAACAGTTGATATTTCGGTTAAACTTTGCCTGGTAATTATATCGAAAATTTTGCTGAATATTTTGAAATTAAAATTTTAAGAAAATTAATTATCTTGGTTAGACTCAAGATAACGTATGCGTTGTACTATACATTTTTTTTTTTTTTTAAATAACATTTATGCAAAAATGATTTATTTTTATAAATGATCTGGTTATTGTAATGAATTTCAGAAATGGGTACAATGTAAGCATTTCACCGTATCTCCATCAGCGTTCTTTTTTTTTTTTTTTTACTGTGGGTTATATCAAGGACAAAGCGTATGCGCAAAAAAACTAACAAGGAAACATTCAAAAGGTGTCATCTTCAAAAAGTATTGCAAAAAAATATATTTGATTTTACTCCTCATAAAACACCAGAAAATGAAAAAAATATCGGCTGAAATGAATTACAGCGACCACAAAAAAATATCAAAATTAAACATATTTGGCGATTTCACACTGCTAGGCGATTGGTTTTGAGTACTTAGCGTAAAAGCAAAACACGGCAATCTCGGTGCTAGCAAATGTATTGCGTAACAGCGCTAAATCGCCAAATATGCTTAATTTTGATAATTTTTTTGTGGTCGCTGTAATTAATTTCAGCCGATATTTTTTTTCATTTTCTGGTGTTTTATAAAGAGTAGAATCACATATATTTTTACTTTCTTCTATATGTAATATAGAGAAAGTATTGGATTCGCGAAAATTTTCGACCTCCGTTTTTTGACGGATCTACACGTTTTGGGATGTCCTGAACACGAATTGATAGTTTTTAGAAAATGTCTGTCTGTCTGTCTGTCTGTGTGTCTGTCTGTATCATTTTTTTGTGGACGCTGTATCTCACGAACATATGAATGAAATTTAACCAAACTTGGTATTTAGTTGCACCCTGACATGAACTGGTGCCCATTAGATTTGGGGATCAATAGCTCAACAGGTGGCGCTGTAATCGCATTTTATGCAAATTTTTAACATGGCAGCATAGGGCAAAATTCCGTATAAATGGGCATAATGAGAGTTATTTTAAACTTGTGATTGTAAAATTAATTTGAATTATTGATGATAGTAGTAGTTAACTAGGAAAAAAAAAATTGTGCATGGGGGGGCATCGGTTCCCCCCGGGGGGGGGGTTAAATTTTGAAGATGGGTATCATTCGAAAGATCTCGTCAATACCTTTAAAACGAATGGTTGAACCATAAATCAGTGATAATTTAAAACAAAGTTATCGATTTTTTTTACTTTTAACAAAAAAAAAAAAAAAATAATAATCGTATATATATATTTTTTTTTTTTTATTACGAAATTTTACCAAACTTGGTATTTAGTTGGTCCCCGACATAAACTGTTGCTGATTATATTTGGGGATCAATAGCTCAACAGGTGGCGCTGTGATAGCATTTTATCTAAATTTTTAACATGGCAGCATAGGACAAAAATTCGTATAAATGTGCATAATAAGAGTTATTTTACACTTGTGTTTGTAAAATTAATATGAATTATTGATAATAGTAGTACGTAACCAGGAAAAAAATTTTGTGCATGGGGGGGGCATCGCTTCCCCCCCCCCCCCCGGGGGGGGGTAAATTTTGAAGATGGGTATCATTGGAAAGGTCTCGTCAATACCTTTAAAACGAATGGTTGAACTATAAATCTGTGATAATTTAAAACAAAGTTATCGATTTTTTTTACTTTTAACCAAAAAAAAAAAAAAAAAAAACTTAAAAAAAAATTCTATTTTTTTTTTTTTTTTTTTTTTTTTTTTTTAAATATTGTTACTGATTGAATATGTATAGGAAAATATAGAAGAAAGTCTTGTGGTGGCCACAACATACTAGTTTTCAGTACTTTTTGAAGATGACACCTTTTGAATATTTCCTTGTAAGAAAGCTTGTCGACTTTATCGAAACAGAAATTCAGTCGACATCTAGACATAACGTGCACAAATCTGTGGTATTAATAATGACATTCGCTTCTGGCATGTTGGAAATAATTTAGGATCACACATGGAATATACTATAGGGCCAATTCTATGCAATGCTCCCTACAATGCTTGCTTTTTTGAGCCATCATATTATAGTACCTTGGAAATAATAAACATTTCTTTGTGAAAAATCTTTCCTTATTTATTTATATTTTTATTTATTTATTTATTCATTTTTACATCTTATATACCAGAAAATTGCAGAGTTATGTATGATGTTACAATAAAATATTAGAATAATTTATTTTGTACAACTAAATAAAATGTTAATCACAACTATGAATAATAATAATAATAATAATAATAATAATAATAGTGAAGAATTTATACGTACGTAATTCTTCTTTCGGTGAAATGTCCTGTTCCATTTTTTCGCCGCCCATTTTTTTTTTCTTTTTGCCGAAGTTGTTTTTTTCTAGCGGACTTTTTACTAAACTAGCGAGCTTCGCCCGCTAGCGGGTCAGTATTTTCAAATGAATCACTAAAATTAATGAATCACTAACAGTAACTTTTAGCGTTAAGAAAAGAAAAAAAAAAAAAAAAATCATTTCTGATTGGGTAAAAAGTCGGCCCGGGTCCCCACTGCCTTCGGCAGCTCTGCCCCGTGCGCGCTGCGTGCGCGTATTCCTTCCCTGACCCTTCGTGCCCCCCCCCCCCTAAAAAAAAAAATTCTGATCGGGTAAAAACTCACACCGGGTCCCCACTGCCTTCGGGAGCGCAGACCCATGCGCGATGCGCGCGCACGTGTGAAGGTATACGTGCGCTGCGCGCACATATTCCTTCTCAAATCAAATTTTTATTCTTAGGAAAAGAAAATTAAAAAAAACATTTCTCATCGGGTACAAAGTCGGACCGGGTCCTCACTGCCTACGGCAGCGCAGTCCCGTGCGCGCTGCGCACGTTTAAGTTAAGGAATACACGCGCTGCGCGCGCGTATTCCTTCCCTGACCCTTCGTGCCCCCTAAAAAATCATTTCTGATCGTGTAAAAACTCACACCGTGTCCCCACTGCCTTTGGCTCTGTCTGTCTGTCTGTCTGTCTGTGAGAAATGCCTTGTGACCGCTAAAGCTCCGGCGCTAATGGTCGCAGCGCCTCGAAACCGGTGTCGACAGATGCAGAGTTTCTTCATCTCGACATCGCGATAATTCGCTAAGCGATGCGACCCTAATGAGCGGAGATATTAATTAAAACGTCGACCCATATCTACCAAAAAATGACCCAAAATTCATGATTAAATGCTTAAAAAGCAACATTTTTACGGAAAAAGTGGAAAATAAATTAGAAATATCAGTCGTATCGTTACAAATAAGATATCAAATGAAGGGTCCGATTTTTCTGAATCCGACGGTTTAAATAACTTATCGATAGGGCAATTAGATTTTTTAAAATTAACTAAAGTATGAAAAAAAAGATGGCAACAAATCACAAGAGTTTTATTAATTTCGCAATAGACGTATTTCGGTTACCATGGCGCCGGGCGAAAGAATAAATAGATTTTACTTCCTGCTTTACTGATTTTGTACTGGAAATAAAAATTGCAAATTTCAAAATGCTTCAATTTTCTTCAAAATTAATTCAAACTTGCTACAAACTTTTAACATCACAAGACGAAGTTGCAGTTCAAATATCATCGGGTTTCGAGAATAAATAAAAAATGTACAGTTTAATTGCAAATTAAATGTTATTATAATACGCGTATTTCAAATTCTAACTATGATTAAATTATTTTTAGTACATCATTCGAAAGATATTTTAAAGTACATTTATATTATCGAAAGCGGGATTCAAGATTTCGCTTCATTTACATGTTTTGAGGTCTCCTGAATCGATTTTCTTTTGTATCTGAGCTACTAATTAAAATAATTCCATAAGTAATACATCATAAGATAGCTTTGTTGGTTTGGAATCGAAAAGTAGACTACAGAAATTTCTATCGCCAGATGGCGCTGTAATAATTTAAAATTTCAATATTTCAATTTCTAATTATGATTAAATTATTTTTAATACATCATTCGAAAGATATTTTAACGTTCTTTTATATTATCGAAAGTTTCAACCAGATTTGCACGTTTTGAGGTTTCCTGATTAGGTTTTCTTTTGCATCTCAGCTAATTAAGTTAGACCGTTCAAAATTGGTACATGTAGGTTAATTAGGAAGGGCTGAAAGGGTGGGGAAGATATAGGCGTGTGCCGCGCGCACGGGACAGCGCTGCTGAAGGCAGTGGGGACCCGGTCCGACTTTTTAACCGATGAGAAATGATTTTTTTTTTCATTTTCTTTTCTTAAGAATAAAAATTTGATTTGAGAAGGAATATGGCGCGTAGCGCGCGTATACCTTCACACGTGCGTGCGCAGCGCATGGGTCTGCGCTGCCGAAAGCAGTGGGAACACGGTGTGAGTTTTTACCCGATCAGAAATGATTTTTTTGGGGGGCACGAAGGGTCAGGTAAGGAATACGCGCGCGCAGCGCGTGTATTCCTTAGCGCGCACGGGACTGCGCTGCCGTAGGCAGTGAGGACCCGGTCCGACTTTGTACCCGATGAGAAATGATTTTTTTAATTTTCTTTTCTTAAGAAGAAAAATTTGAATTGAGAAGGAATATGTGCGCGCAGCGCACGTATACCCTCACACGTGCGCGCGCAGCGCGCATGGGTCTGCGCTGAAGAAGGCAGTGGGGACCCGGTGTGAGTTTTTACCCGATCAGAAATTATTAATTTTTTTTTGTGGGGGGGGGGCTAACAGCACAGTTAGGCTTAACTTATCCACAGTACATCTTAAGGACGTTTCAGGGATGTCTTTTCATCCAGAAGACATCTTGAAGATATCCTGGGGAGGCGATATGCTGTCTGGGGGGGGGCACGAAGTGTCAGGGAAGGAATACGCGCGCACGGGGCAGCGCTGCCGAAGGCAGTGGGGACCCGGGCCGACTTTTTACCCAATCAGAAATGATTTTTTTTTTTTTTTTTTCCTTAACACTAAAAGTTAGTGTTAGTGATTCATTAATTTTAGTGATTCATTTGAAAATACTGACCCGCTAGCGGGCGAAGCTCGCTAGCCTTACAATAAAATCGGCCTGAATGTGTTTGTAGAAAATTCCATAGATTAAAAAAAAAAAAAAAAAAGCCTTCCACAATAAAAGAAATATTAAAATTTTTAAGATGTTTGGTATGCTCGAATTTTCAAAATAAATAAATATAAAAATAAAATAAATGTATAAAATAACTAAAAGAAATAAATGAAAAAAACATGTAGAAGAATTAATCTAAATAATAAAAATTGCATTCTTTATGGATAATAATGAGCCACGTTACTTTAGCGAAGTTACGTTACTTTAGCTTTAGAGTAACTTGTTTTATTATATTTCATAATTTTAGATAAGTAAACTATGATATGGAAGTTTGTTTAGCGATAAACTGCTATAATCATTCAAGAAGTGAATATAAAGTGTTCACAGACCTTCTATTACTGCGCATTTGAGTTTTGGCAACATTTTGTAAAAGAAACAGAAACCGCCCTAACAACACATCTTACCCCAGTACATCCATAGGATATCCTCAGAATAAAATGACATCCTGAGAATGTACTGTGAAAAAAGTGTGTTTTTAGAAATATTATTGTTGCTTATTGCTCTTATCTTGACCGGATTAGCTTCAGATCAAGATTTCTTAATATCATTAGGGAAGCGATAAGGACGCCAAGCGGGAATGCTGTCCTCTTCGGAGGCAAAAAAATGGCGGTGATGCGCCGGCCTATTATTTTATTTAGGGGCTCTACCCTCTCCCCTTCCCCCAGATTACGTCGTCACTGACTTTTTCTGTCGATGAAATGAAAACGCATTTACTATGCACAGAGTTTTTTGAGGTGGTGTTAAATTTAAGACTGATTCATTCCATGATTATTTTAATTTTGGTTGGAAAATGCTTTTTGTAAAGACTTTCTGTGGAGTACTAGCATGTACTTATATGAGTTAAAAAAAAAAAAAAAAAAGTACTGCAACTATTTGGAGCGGCTAGGCCGACGAGCGAAATCTAGTTTCGATCTTCCTACCTATGCTATACCTACCAGCAATTTTGCCGACAGTCCCTATTTCTTCTGAATAAGCTTAAATATTCAAAATAGATGTAGTATGTTGTTAATGAATATTGTTGAAAATATTTAACTATTTTTAATTTTTTTTTTACAAGCATAAGAAGAAAGTATTGTATTCTTAAAAGTTTTAAACTTCTGGTTCCTGATGAACTAATATGTTTTAAGAAGCTCCTAATCGCATTTGGAATAACGTCTGTCTATTAGTGTGGGATAAGAAAAAAAAAATGTACCATTTCTAGATGAAGATTTAATGCATATAATTATATGGAATTGTGTATTTAGTTGCACTTCACATAATTTAGTGTTCATTAACATTTGGTGCATATCGCCAAACATGTGGCAGTGTCGTCCCTTTATTCACAATTTTTAATATAGAAGTATAAGACAAAATTCCGTTATATAAACGTACACTCTAAATTAATCTTTGTCAAATTTAAAAAAGTTATTTCTAATACTAATAGTCAAAGCAAAGGAAAATTTGTTGCTTTGTTTTCAGCACTCATGCCTGCTTTGCTCGCCTGCCAACGGATGGGTTTTCTTTCAACCGGAAACAATTTTTGCGATTTCTGGAATTTTTAGGAGCTTTTTATATGAAATTGACTTTGTCATCGTGTCACGCTAGTAAACAGTTAAAGTAAATGTAAGCCGTTGCGATTGTAGCTCCATGGCTCAGTTGGTTAGAGCGTTATGTCAATAATGTGGTGGTCGAGAGTTCGGTCCCCGGAAGATCTGGCCTGGCGTGTTAATTTTTGAGGATAATTAGTAGAAAAGGTGCCAACTGATACAAGGAAGTTTTTCGTTGCTTACACAGTATTCTAAGAATTTTTTGAAGAGTTTTTTTTTTTTAACTTTTTTTTTTTAGATATTAAATATCACAAAATATTTTTGAAGTATAAAAAAAAAAAAAAAAAAAAGCACCAGATAAAAGTTTTAAGTAAAAAATACATAAATAAATATTTGAAATTAGATTTTGTCCTCGCGTTTTAAAAGCAAAGCGCTTCCACTTTAAAGTAAATGAAAGGAATTTTTTTCGTCGTTCAGTGGCTCCGTTGGTTAAAGCGTCACGTTGAGAACGCTATGATGTTCGGTGAAGGACGAACCCAAAAGTAACGTGTTACTTTTTTGCAGATAAATAATAATAAAATTATACTTTAAAAAAATTAAAGAACACGCTTTTATTGAAACGTGAACTAAAAGGCACAAAATATCTATCTTTATAGTATTAAAATGCAGGGTAAAAAAAAATCATGTGAGTGCGGTACACCATAATATTTACATCTTTAATAATAAAAAAAAAATAATTGATTAATTGTTGCCACTCGACGTTATACAAATACGGCCAAAGCCTGTGCCACATACGACAGAGTTTTATATATATAGATTTTTTTGTTTGCTCCTAAACCTGCCCCTCATGGGATAGGAGCCTGTAAACACTTCTATGTAGTATTGTCATCGACTATGAAGTCGTGTGCAAAATTTCAGGTCAATCGAACGAACAGAAGTGGTCGAAAATTGAATTGCAAGATTCCGTTACATACATAATAGTTACATCATATCAAGTTAATAAAAGCATGTAAAACAAATAATTATAAGATAAAAAAAATTTTATAAACCATGTTTTTTAATTTTCTGTTGAATCATATAAACGCTACTGAAGGCAGCCGGAACCCCAGCAATTGTATAAAAGTATTAAAAAAATTCCTTGCTATCGTCTTTTTTTGAGCTATTATAAAAGTTTCAAATGGCTATCTAATGGCTATCTCTATGGCTATCTAAATGGCTAGCCGGAAAGTTAGTTAAAAGTTGATTGCAAGCTTTGTACTGGAAACGCTGCCGAAGGCAGCAGGGTCCCGAAGCAATTGGATAAAAATATTTTTAAAAAGCACTTTCACCGTATTCTGAACTGTTCCGAAAGTTTCAAATGTCTAGCTACTCGGGAAGTTAGTTAAATGAATTTTCTGTTGAATCATATGAACGCTGCCGAAGGCAGTAGGGACCTGAAACAGTTGACTAAAAGTATTAAAAAAATATATTGCCACCGTGTTCTGAGCTATCCTGAAAGTTTCAAATATCTAGCTAGTCGGGAAGTTAGTGAAAAATCGATTGCAAGCTTTGTACTGGTAACGCTGCCGAAGGCAGCAGGAACCCGAAACAGTTGGCTAAAGGTATTTAAAAAAATGCATTTTCACCGTGTTCTGAACTATTCTGAAAATTTTAAATGTCTAGCTAGTCGGGAAGTTAGTTAAATAAATGTTTTGTCGAATTATATAAGCGCTGACGAAGGCAGCGGGATCTGAAATAGTTGACTAAAATTATTAGAAAAATGTATTGTCACCGTGTTGTGAGCTGTCCTAACAGTTTCAAATGTCTAGATAGTCGGAAAGTTAGTGAAAAATCGATTGCAAGCTTTGTACTGATAACGCTGCCGAAGGCAGCAGGAACCCAAGACAGTTGGCTAAAGGTTTTAAGAAAATGCATTTTCACCGTGTTCTGAACTATTCTGAAAGTTTCAAATGTCTAGCTAGTCGGGAAGTTGGTTAAATAAATTTTATGTCGAATCATATAAGCGCTGCCGGAGGCAGCGGGACTTGAAATAGCTGACTAAAATTATTAGAAAAATGTATTGTCACCGTGTTGTGAGCTGTCCTGAAAATTTCAAATGTCTAGCTAGTCGGAAAGTTAGTGAAAAATCGATTGCAAGCTTTGTACTGATAACGCTGCCGAAGGCAGCGGGAACCCGAAACAGTTGGCTAAAGGTTTTAAGAAAATGCATTTTCACCCTGTTCTGAACTATTCTGAAAGTTTCAAATGTCTAGCTATCCCGGAAGTTAGTTAAATAAATTTTCTGTCGAATCATATAAGCGCTGCCAAAGGCAGCGGGACTTGAAATAGTTGACTAAAATTATTAGAAAAATGTATTGTCACCGTGTTGTGAGCTGTCCTGAAAATTTCAAGTATCTAGCTAGCCGGGAAGTTAGTTAAAAATCGATTGCAAGATTTGTCCCTGACAAACACACAAACAAACCCACAAACAAACACACAAACAAACACACAAGAATCGAAGTTAATTAATAAAAAAAAAAAATAAAAAAACATGGTAAAATGTGTTAAAAAGTCTAGAAATTACGTAATATTAACTGAATAAATAACATAATGAAGGAATGAGAAATAAATAATTTAGAATTAAACAAAACCATTTTTAAAAAATCTCCCCTGACTGGGCTCGAACGTTTGACCTTTAGGTTCGTAGCCCGGAGCGTTACCTCACAGCCACAGCGTTCACGTAGGGAAAGTCTTTTTTTACAATATAGATTTTTTGTTTACTCACAGAGCGGTTACAAACATACATACAAACATATATACAGGTGAAGCTGATAAAAGCGTGTTTTTAAAAAAATGTCATTTGTTAAAAACAAAACATTTCATGGCCTACACAGATCCTAAGAAATTTTGATTAGGTTTTTTTTTTTTTTTTTATGAAGCTTTTTTTTTAGTAACTAAAAAGAATAACAAAAAAAAAAAAAAAAAAAAAAAAAAAAAAAAAAAAAACGCTGAAAACTTTTCACTTTTACACGAGATGAAAATTTATAAATATTCAAGGTATTTCGAAAAGCATTCAAGAACAAAATTTTTTTGCATTATTTAGATTTTTCTAGCATGTTATATGACTTTTTTTTTTTTTTACTGCACCTTGACTTTTGGTTAGAATGTCATGCAGATAACGCGTTGGTCGTGGGTTCGATCCTCGAAGATCGACGTGCTTTTTTTTTTCAGATAATTAAAAAAAAATGTCAGTATCTAAAAGAAAATTTTTAGTTGTCTACAAAGTATCCTAAGAAATTTTGATTAGATTTTTAAGAAGCTTTATTTATAACTAAAAAGCACAAAATAAAAACTTTAGTAAAAAATCATTTTTTAAAATTAGAAGCTTTTTATTGTGAAGCTCCAAAAAGCATAAAATAAAAAATTATTGAGGTGCTATACGGAAATTAAAGTTTTAACACTAATGAAATTTTAGAGAAAAATACAGACATTTCCCTTTTGCAAGAGGTGAAAATTTTAAATATTCAAAATATTTTAAAAAACTTTCGAGACCTTTGAAATTTATAGCTTAACGAAAAATTATACAAAAAACTAATAACTAAGAATAAAGGTCTCGAATGCTTTTTAAAATATTTTGAATATTTAGAATTTTTCATTTCTTGCAAAAGAAAAATATCTGTATTTTCCTCTAAAATTTCATTAGTGTTAAAACTTTCATTTCCTTATAGCATGTCTTTACCTCAATAATTTTTTATTTTATGCTTTTTGGAGCTTCACAATCAAAACCTTCTAATTTTAAAAAATGATTTTTTATTAAAGTTTTTATATGGAGTTTATTCAAAGTTTTGTACTTATTAACAACTCTTTATTTTAGAACTTTTGCTAATTATTTAATTTTAACACTTACTCTTGGCAGATTTACTTTCTTCATCGGCCTTTAATTCTCGTGAACTATCTCTATCAGGATTTATCCACCTTTGAAGAATTGGATTTGATAAATCATTTTCTATATTCTTAGGAAAAGACTGTTTTTCATTCACAATGGACTGATTTTCTGAATTAGTAGCCAAGAAAGGGTGACATTTGATTTGACTGATGGAAAGTCTCTCAATCGGGTTCCATTTCATCACCGAAAGAACACAGTCGTGAGCACTGGTAAGTTCATCTAATGATATATTAACTGAAGGGAAAGACTTCTTCATAAGCTCAAAAAATATTTTTTTCTGCAAAATAAAAAGAAACATGAGATGTAAAAACATTTTTTTTTTTTTTTTTTTTTAAGTAAAAACTTTTTCATTACAGTAATGGATTTAATTTTAGATTGTTTATAATATATTATGTATAAAATCAATAATTCAAATTTTAAGTGCAATCACGCTGCATACCAAGGAGCATCGTTAGCTCATTAGAATACCGAATAGTTAACAAACTAATTAATTAAAATTGTAATATTAAATTACTCACCAGTAGCCGGTAGATCTATGAAATTTATCTATCAAATTTTTTGTGAATATTTTGGCTCACTGAAACAAGTAAGTTGTAGGGGAGAGTGGGGATGAATGGGACATTTTTCATGTTTTTATTGATAACGTCGGCCATATGTAATTCAGAATTTTGCAACATTGCTCATAAGTACACTTCAGTAATTAGTTACATATAAACATACTAACTTTAATAAAAAGTTATTATTTTTAATTAATAATATTTTTTTTTATATGCATGTGTATTGTCTCATTCATTCCCACCTATGGGGATGAATGGGACATGATTGGGGAAGAATGGGACAGGACTGGAGTTAACAAAGAAAAGAAAAGAAAATGGAAAGTAAATAAATATTTTAAGTTAAATTGGTTTATGTGATTTTATTACACACTATGAATTCACTGAAATTAACATAAACTGATGTATTTAGTCAAATTAACATCAAAAGACAAAAGTCTTTTGGTTCGTTCAGTTCCTAGTGCTGTAAGCTTTGGTAATTTGATCTAATGAGACCTAATCTAAAAATAAATAAATAAATAAGACACTAGAAAGAGACAAATCATTATAATACAGTACAAATTATCCAGACAAATTTTTGTTTCCGACTAATCGGGAAAATCAACATTCTATTCTGTATTACATTAATAATCACCAGGATTCATTTAATTAGCTTGATTGAAATTGTGATTTTAATCAAATTATTATTAGTTTATTTATTTCAATTATTGATTTAATTTGAATATTCTAACTTATAATTTTTTTAATCATACTTATTATAAACAAAAATCAAAACAATTAATTTCAATTTTTTTTTCTAAGTCCACAAAATTAAGAATTCTGATCATCCATATGGCTAATTTACGTTTTAATATAATTCTTGTGTAAAATTTCAAATTAGTACATAGTGGGGAATGTCCCATTCATCCCCACCTTCACATGATCATATAAAACAGGAAATAGGCTTAATGAGCAATTGTCAATATTCTTTTTGAATATCATAAGCACTATATAAGAGTTATAAGAGCCTTTTCACTATATAAGAGGTATATTAACTTCAAGCAAATGGTTAATTTCTTAACTACTACCTATCTGAATCAGTAAAAACTTACTTTGGCAGCTGAAAAAGTCACTTTAATTTTTTTTCTTTCCCTTCTATGGATAGCACAATTCTGAAACTACACTTGATGAATGACCTCAGTGCTGTCATATATCAGAAAAACCGTCAAGTTTCTGGTGCTTGTAAAACATAAAAATTTGGCTATTGACCTATTCATCCTGCATCCCATTCAACCCCACTCTCCCCTACATTTAAAATTTTGAAGCATTTTATTTATTTATTTAAATACGAGAGAACTATTTCTTTCAGACAGCGATTTTGCATTGTCACCATTTATTGTATTATACCTTGAATTTGCCAAGATGCCCACCAAGTCCAATTTTATTATTTAATTTCTTGAAATAACTTAAATATTGTGTAAAATCTGTAAAAATTTTTTACATTTATCAAAATCTACTGATAAGTGAGAAATTTCTCCTTGACTATATGTAGAAACGAATTGCCGATTTCGGTATCAGAGACCATTATCATTCATAAAGTGGATGATGGATTCTGAATATTTGTTGGCCGTATCTTCTGAATAAGTGCTGAAGTTGGCTTCTAAATAATTTTTGGCTATATCTTCTAGATATATTATATATTGATTATAAATTCTGAATATTTTTTAGTTCTTTCTTCTGGATATGTATTGGTGATGGCTTTTGAATGTTTGTTGGCTATATCTTCTGAATATAGCCAACAAGTATTCAAAAACGATATATATATATATTATAATATACAAAATAGTTCTGTCGTACTAAATTTAATTCTGCCTTTGATAGATTTAAAAAAAAAGATATATATATATATATATATAATTTGAATAATTTAATTCCTTTGCAACACTCAGCAAATGAAAAATGGATGAAGATACCAACATATGAAATTTTAAATGTGATGTATTTCGAATAAAATTATTGTCACGATGATAATTTAATTTGTTTTCACTGATTAGTAAAAATATGTTAAAGTACTTACGCAGAAGGGAAATGACACAAATATATAGATATTACATCACCTGATTTTTGTGAATTATTCGTTTTAAACTTGTCGATTTTCAAGAAGTTCTAATTTTAATTTTGCTGATTTTATGAAAGGACCAATTTTAATATCTCAATTTTTGTAAAAACATCAGTTTTCGAATCCGGATTTTTACTCGAAAGACGCCAAAAAAAACTTTTGTTTTCTCCCATAGCTAATTGATGAAATTTACGCTTTTTCATCGCTTATTGATAAAATGAGATACCTTTGCAACCTATTACCGATATGTAGAACCAGCATGCTACCGCAGTTAAGAAAAATTACGTTTATTCGTAGTTAACAGTTAAAATTTGAGATTATTTTCTGTAAATAATGCTAAAATAATAGTCAACTGATTTACAGCAAATTTACAAAATGCAAGTTTATTTTTTCGACGCTGATTTCCAAAGTAAGTGTTATTATTTCATCCCAAATCGACAAAATTTCGACTTTTTGGATCTAACTCTGGCCTTTAGTAACTGGATTTTTCAGTGCTGGGTTCAAATCGCGGTTCTTGCATGGGCATTCGGAATTCAGATGAAGCCTTATGTCCATGTCTAATAAATCTTAAAGTGCAAAAATTGACAGTAGAGCACCATCCCAGTTGAGTAATCTGAATATGTAGTAAGAATTAGGCTTTAAAATTCGAAATAATATTAATTGTATAATTATATTTTGCTTGGACTAGTCTGAAAATAGTCAGGGAATTCACATACACGATTTTCTCTTACCCTGCATTTCAGTGCGCTTTAAAGACAGATTGCAAATAACAAGTACTGTTCATGAAACTGCGGTACAACTATAGTATTTCCCCACAGCTGAATTTGGCGATTTTTCTTTGGCGCCGATTTGAACGATAACGATGTCGTTCTGAACTGTTTGCGATATAATATGTCAGCCTGCATGCTATTTATTTTGTATTTATGATTTTATGATTTATGATTTATAATTTAGCCAAAATCGCCAAAAATAAATCGCCAAATTCAGCTGTGGGAAATACTATAGTTGTTCCGAAACTGCTCTAAAAACAATTTAAAATAAATTTAAGGAAAACTTTATTTGACATATAATTCAGTGTGAGGGATGCTACAGCCCCTCAACCCCTCCCCCCCCCCCATTTAATTATAAAATTTGCATTTACAATAAATAAATAAATAAATAAAGCTCAATAACAAAATTACAAGTATATTTCAAACTATAAAGCCAACTTTCACTCGCAACACGCCCTGAAATTTACCAATCTTGATCGAAATTTTCAAGTGGCAACCTCCTATGAACTTCAAAATATAAGATTTGAATGGCCTACATTTATTATTTTTTAAATTAGGATGATAAGAGATATATACACAGATCAGTAGTTAAACATTTAAATTTCATATTCAAGGGAATTCAAAACACAATATTATACAGAAAAGCAGAACTGGATACTGAACTTCAAGTAAAACCTTGTTTACCATACGAGTATGAAAAATTTAATTTCCATTACTAAGCAGTTTTCGTCGACATAGTAAAACGCAGTAAAACATTTCAACAATTGAATTCAATAAAAAATATTTAAGAAGAAAAATATTTTCTATTAATTTTAAGTAACCCTGTGAATTGTCTATAAAGTATATATACGTCACATGATGTACTTAAATTTGTTGAAAAACCCATAACACAACCTGAAATGAACTGCCAGCAATTTCCTAGTATAACCCCAACATATCCAGTTTCCTTTGAGTAGCCCTGTAAATGAATGATGAAATTCTTCTGTAAAGTAAACGATAGTTAGATTCAAATATTGAAATATTGATGTTTTGTATCGTACTGATTTTCTGCGAAATTTATAATTTCAGCAAATTTCCCTTTTAGGTATAGTTAAAAAGTTGTTATTTGACACGGATGAAAGAAAACACATGACATTTGTATTTCAGCACATATTTAGTTAACCACAGAGCAGAAGCCGTAAATGAATATCAGTATAAATGAACTTAAGTATAGCTAAAAGTAGATTTTTTTTTTAAGTTTGAATATTTTAATAAATAAATAATCAAACAATGGCTATTAAAAGTTAGTTAAACATGTTACTTTCAAAGCCTTCTTGAGAATAGGCTCGACATTCTTTTTCCAACTTTTTGCACTTGTCACGTGTTTCATGTTGAGAGCGGGCCAATGCCCTGTAAGAACCTGCAATGTCATTAGTCCAAAAAGCCAAATATCGGTGCTGGTGCCTTCCCCATCTTGGTGTGCATCGTACCATTCAGGAGGTCGATAAACGGGCGGTGAACACAATCTAAAAAGGTAAAATTTCGCTGAATAATTAAAGAATAAAAAATAACAGCCTAAAAAAATATCAAATAACTTACACCTTAATACAAAACTTAAGATTAAACTAGGAATATTACGTAATAAATTTTACATGTCATTTTACTTTACGTATACTACGAAATTATGTACGTGAAATTAATTATTTTACCTTTGAAGTGGGACACCTGTTACATCGATACCAGAATAATCACATAAAAGTGCTCGATCTTCCGATGTTATTAAGACGTTATCACTCTTTATATCCAAATGTGCGAAGCCAGTTGAATGTATACAATGAAGTCCACCAAGGACGCCGTTCAGCCAGTGTTTCATCCTGCATAATCCAGTTTCGTCGCTTAAGAATTCTTTACTACAAGTCATATTGTCCAAATCAAATGGGTGTTTTGGCATTACATAGAGCCTGAGGTTTAAGTATTCAACGTCAATCACTTCTAGAAGTTGCAACACATTAGGTATTAGGATGTCTTAGAGTGGGCCAGATTTGTTCTTCTAATGGCCAAGATTTCTCATCTTTAATAACCTTGACAGCAATAGGTTCTTTCTTTGGTGAGATGGCAGATAAAATGTCACCGGAGCCTCCTTTGCTTAGAGGCCGAATATTATGATAGACGAAGCTGGAAAGAATCTTTTTAACGTCAATAAAAAATAACGAGTCCACAGACTCCATTATTAGAGAAGAGTCAAATCACAATTTATATCAAAGAGTCAATAATCGGTTTGAAAACGCTTTTTTTTCTATGAGAGATATGTTACAAACCTCTCAGTAGTAAAAAATTAAGCGTAATAATTATAAAAGGATTTTCACCTACTTTTAACATTGTTTAAATTCAATATCATTGTTAAACTATAATTTTAAATGGTTTTGTTATTTCAATTATTGACAAACAATCCATAAAGAAATTTTCATTGTTGTGAATTTTTTGTCCATTGTTTAAATTCCCTTATTTTGATTTTCTTAATATTTTACACCGGCAAGAAAAGTAAAGATAATAAAAGGTGTGGCATTCACACGGCTTTCTCTTACCTGCGTTTTAATACATAATAATAATAGAAAAATACTTTCTGAATATGTGCATGAGTTCGGAGTTTCCTCAAATTAGTTATTTAAATATATTTATAACAAATATTTCTTACTAATAATTCTTTGCTAAAATAACAGTGATATAATTAAATAAAGTTTGGCTTACCTGGGTTTTCACAGGTAATTGCAAATTCCATTGGTGAAGAAAAAATCTCCTTAATATGACTTCTGTATTAAAGACCAGCAACTACTTTTCCTATAATTAATCTTGATTAGAGTGAGAAATTCTTACATAATATGTAGATCTATTATATTTAGGATAATTCACTCGTTGCTAGGTAATGAAAGAAAGTCTAGATGTTTTTTACTTTAATTTATTCATCTTAGACAAAAGGAAAAAATTATGATTAAATAGAATAAGAAAAAATGGAACGTCAGTTCCGAATAACGAAAATTACATGATTAAAAAAAAAGAATTACAATGTACTTGTAGAGAGACGCGACACATCGTCACGTGATACGGCAGGTGCACCGAACAATCTTTTGGCGGGAAGTAAAAAAAACAAAAAGGAAGTTCGGAACAAGAAAAATGAAAGTTAATAAAAGAATGTCTGAGATTAAATATCACAACACCCCCTCTTAAGCTCAGAAATTTTTCAATTGTTCATTAATGCATTTCTATGTCTATTAAAATCAGTTTTTGGTAGAGCTTTTGTGAGGGTATCGGCGCTCATTTCTTTGGTAGGTTTGTATTGAAGCTTTATTAGGCCTTCTTGTATTAAGTTTCGCAGAAGATGATATCTCAGCTGTAAGTGTTTTGTTTTGGACTGGAATTTTTCATTTTCAGCAATCTTGATGGTAGATTGGTTGTCCTGGTACAACACTATAGGACATTCTTGCGGCAAATTTAAATCATCCAGTAGTTTGTTGAGCCACTGTATTTCAAGTGCAGCACTCGCAGCTGCGACGTACTCAGCCTCTGCTGAAGACATGGACACACAGGACTGTTTCTTCGAAGTCCAAAATATTGGATTTTTTCCTATCTTAAATAAATTTCCAGATATAGACTTTCTATCACTTGGGTCATTGGCCCAATCCGAATCCGAATATGCTCTAAGAACAGGTTCACCAGAGTTACAAAGTTTTAATTTAATATCTTGGGTATTTTTCAAATATCTAATAACCCTTTTAACTGCCTCCCAGTCTTTCGCTCTAGGATTTTCGTTTCTACGGCTTAAGATGCCAACGGCAACACTTATATCAGGTCGCGATACTGTAGAAATGTAAAGTAACGCGCCTATAGCCTGTCTGTACATTGTGTTGTTTGGTAAGAGATTGTCATTATCAGTTAATTTTATATACCCTGGTTCCATTGGTGTGTCAGAGGGCCGTGCGTTATCTAGCCCAAATTTGGTTACAATGTCTCGTATTTTATTATTTTGATCAAGCGTAATTACCCCTTTACAAGGTCTTTCTATATTTATGCCGAGGTAATATTTGGCTTCCCCAAGGTCGGTTAATGGATATTCTTCCCTAAGTTGATTAATTAGTATGTCAATATCGTGATTTTTACCAGCTACAAGTAGATCATCAACATACACAAGAATGTAAGTTTCTGTGTTATCTTTGTTACGTATATATAAACACTTGTCATGTTGACTTTGTTTAAATCCTAATTTACACAATGTTTCATTAATTTTCAAATTCCACGCTCTAGCGGCTTGTTTCAAGCCATATATCGCTTTCTTTAACTTACATATTTTATTTTCTTCGCCCTGGACAACATAACCCTCGGGTTGATGCATGTATACATCTTCTTGCAAATTTCCATGTAGGAAAGCAGTTTTTATATCTACATGCCTTAGATTCAAATTTTTATATAGTGACATGGTCAAGAAACTTCTTAGAGTGGTATGCGATGCAACTGGTGCAAAAGTTTCGTCATAGTCCACCCCGTATTTTTGAGAAAAACCCTTGGCAACAAGCCTGGCTTTATATTTCTCGACTTGTCCTTGGCTATTGTATTTGGCCTTGAACGCCCACTTACACCCTACTACTTTGGTCCCTGGTTGAGCGTCAACAAGTTCCCAAGTATTGTTTTGTCTGAGTGAATTCATTTCGTCGAGTGTGGCATTCAGCCAATTTTCTTTTTCAGCTGGGTTTTGAATTTTTAGTATATCATCAAAACACTTAGGCTCATCAATTCTTTTGTCATTTACTGCAAATGCAAATCTGTCGGGCGGAACACCTTTATTTAATCGTTGTGATCGTCGCGGCAGAGTTTGCGTGTCATCCGGACTATCGTTATCGCCCGCTATATCTATATTTATATCAGTATCTAATATTGGTAATTTGGACACCGGAATTTCATCATTTGAATTTTCATTCTTAATTTGTGATGTTTCATTATTGTGGGATTCTCTATTTTCATCCTCCAAAAATTTTACTGTTCTGCTAATTATTACATTTTTATTATTTGTGCAAATTCTGTAGCCTTTGCTACGATTATCATATCCCACAAAAATTCCTTCTTGAGCGGTGCTATCCAGTTTTCCCCTATGTATTTTATGTACATATGCATATGCGCGACATCCGAATGTTTTTATATTTGATAAATCGGGTTTACGGCCGGTCCATTTTTCGTAAGGAGTTGAGTCGCATGAGGAGGTCGGGAGCCTATTTTGTATGTAATTTGCAGTATTTACGGCTTCCCCCCAAAAGGAATTCGGTAAATTACTGTCTTTAAGCAGACAGCGAGCCATTTCGGTCAGCGTACGATTTTTACGTTCTGCCACGCCGTTCTGAGCACTAGAGTAAGGAACGGTAAACTGGTGCTCAATTCCTTCTTTATTCAAAAATTCATTCACTTCCATACTAGTGTATTCACCCCCGTTATCGGAGCGAATTGCTTGCACTTTTCGGCCAAATTTGTTTGCGGTCATAGCCACATATTCCTTTAACTTAGAAAATACCTCAAACTTATTTCTTAGCAAATATATAATAGTATAACGACTGTAGTCGTCTATAAATGTAAGAAAGTAATATTTTCCACCTACAGTGGGGGTTTTCATAGGGCCACATAAGTCTGTGTGGACCAGTTCGAGTGGTACGGAGGCTCTAAATTGTGCAGCTTTGGGGTAAGGTGAATCAGTTAATTTTGACATTATGCATGTTTTACATTCAGTATTATGTTTGCAATCATTTAATTTTATACCCACAGCCATGTCCTTGTTAACTAAATCTTTAATGTGGTTAGTATTTCTGTGGCCAAGTTTCACATGCCACTTGTTTATGCAATTTTCGTTATCACAAGTTTGTATTACAATGTTCGCTGTGTGTTTGTTTTCAGAATAATTTAATTGACATTCATATAAGTTATTTTTCACATATCCCTCAATGCATGTATTTCCCTGATTTACAATTTTACAGGTTTTATCATCAAATACAGCGATACAGCCATTCTCTGTTGCTCTTTTTATAGAAATTAAATTAGTTTCTATTTCAGGGACATAAAGAACATTTTTAAGTGTTATTTTGTTCTGTGTGTTTTCCGAATTTACGGTATACAAATCCACAGTACCGGAACCCAAAGATTTTAGCTGCGTGCCGTTCGCGATAGTGACGTTAGAAACGTTATTTTTAAGATCGCGAAATTTTAGTTTATCATTGCAGATATGTGAAGACGACCCTGAATCAACCACCCAATTTACAGTTTTATCTCCAACATAAAAAGAATACAATTTATCAGCTTTTGGTTTATTGCTCCCCTCTGCAATTTGAGCGCTATCTGGCTTCTCATTGTTCTGAGAGCATATGTTGGATCTGAAGTTGGGTTTTTTGTTGAAATTTTTACTGTGACTTTTAACAGCAGAATTATTTTTGTTTTTTAACTTATAACATTCTTCTATATTATGATTACTTTTCTTACAGTATTTGCAGAATTTCTCCGATTTGTTATGGTATTGGACTTTTAACGCTGAATTTTGATAAGTTTTGTTTTCAAGCCTTTTGGCATATTCATCAGCTAATTTGTTTCGTATATACTCAGGTGTCAATTGCACTTCGTCTTTCGATTCGAGACTTGTTATGAGAACGTCATACGAAGGAGGGAGTGAGCATAGCATTAATGCAGCTAGGTGCGATTCGTCTATGACTTCACCTATAGCAGTGAGTCTGTCGCGTGTTTTATATATATCAGCTATATGTTGGTTTACATCACCACCTTCCATTAATTTTATGGAATAAAGTTTCCTAAGTAAGAAAAGCTTACTCGTAAGGGATGATCTTTCGTGGACTTGGCGCAGAGCATTCCAGCACTCTCGTGCTGTATCTAGATTCATAACATACACGATTTGTTCGTTATCAATAAGTAGATTTATAATGGCTCTGGCCTTTCTATTTTTTGAACGCCACTGATCGGTTATTGGGTTGGGAGGATCGTCAGTAATGACTGTAAAAAGATCCTCTTTTTGCAAGTACATCTCAATACGAAACTTCCACACATTATAATTTGTAGAGTTCAGCGGTTCAATTTGTATATCTTTTGTAGCTGACATACTTAAACAAAATTTTTGTAATAGTTTTGTTAATATTTGTTCAATTCGTAAATATTCATTTAATATTTTAAATCAACACAGTTAGGATAAATAGTACTTGAAGAAGAAAATGAAATTAAATAGTTTTCATGAAAATAAGCACTTTTCAATACTTTCGATTTAGTGTCACTTCGGTTTTGAAGAAACAAAAACAAATATTTTCGCTTACATTTTCATTTCTTATTTATTTTATTATTTAAATGTAGCAATCTCTTCCAATGTGCAATGAAAAAAAAAAACTTTTGAACTTTTGTCAAGAATAAATCTAAATTTTCAATTCAAAATATCAGTCTCATAATCTAATAGAAAAATACTTTCTGAATATGTGCATGAGTTCGGAGTTTCCTCAAATTAGTTATTTAAATATATTTATAACAAATATTTCTTACTAATAATTCTTTGCTAAAATAACAGTGATATAATTAAATAAAGTTTGGCTTACCTGGGTTTTCACAGGTAATTGCAAATTCCATTGGTGAAGAAAAAATCTCCTTAATATGACTTCTGTATTAAAGACCAGCAACTACTTTTCCTATAATTAATCTTGATTAGAGTGAGAAATTCTTACATAATATGTAGATCTATTATATTTAGGATAATTCACTCGTTGCTAGGTAATGAAAGAAAGTCTAGATGTTTTTTACTTTAATTTATTCATCTTAGACAAAAGGAAAAAATTATGATTAAATAGAATAAGAAAAAATGGAACGTCAGTTCCGAATAACGAAAATTACATGATTAAAAAAAAAGAATTACAATGTACTTGTAGAGAGACGCGACACATCGTCACGTGATACGGCAGGTGCACCGAACAATCTTTTGGCGGGAAGTAAAAAAAAACAAAAAGGAAGTTCGGAACAAGAAAAATGAAAGTTAATAAAAGAATGTCTGAGATTAAATATCACAACAAATAAAATAATATTATAGTTTAAAAAAATTAAAGAACACGCTTTTATAGAAATGTGAACTAAAAAGCACAAAATATCTATCTTTATTAAAATGCAGGGTAAGAGAAAATCGTGTGAGTGACACACCATAATATTTACATACATTTAAATCTTTAATTAAAATAATTTAGAATTAAACAAAAACCATTTTTAAAAAATCTCCCCTGACTGGGCTCGAACGCTAGACCAATAGGTTCGTAGCGCGGTGCTTTACCTCACGGCTACAGCGTTCACGTAGGGAAATTCTTTTTTTACTATATAGATTTTTTGTTTGCTCCCAGAGCGGTTACAAACATACATTTTACAAACAAACATACATTATACATACAAACATACATACAGGTGAAGCTAATAAAAGCGTGTTAAAAACAGATTCCAGACTAAGGCGTGAGATAAAAAGCATTGTATATGAACTAACGTTAAAAACATTTCAAACTAGGCCTAAGAACAGTTTTATTTGACGCATGTGAGGGCGGGTACCGCTCCTAAAGCTCCCGTTTGAATATAGTACCTACATTTATATAGTATTTAAAGCCATAATAAAGTTTAAAAAATTTTCCAAATTATTCAGAAAAATTTCACCAGCATCACTTTTGAAATTTAGCAATCTTAATGAAACTTTTCAAGAAGCAATTTCATATTAACTTCAAAATACGACCTGAATTGCCAGCAGTTATTTGTTTTACATTATGCCTGACAAAGTCAACATTTAGATCGATCTTTAAAAACTTTACATTCGTATTTAGAGAACTCAAAATGTGTAATAATTAGATTAAAAAAAAGATGTGCTAAATATTAATTTTAAAAAAATGCTTTATTTACTGCATGGGTATGAGGGCTTAATTTTCATTTAGGAGCATAATTTTCCAGGACATGGTAAAATGTATTAAAGCATTTCTACTAAATACATTCAAAAGGAAAAAATATTTTCGCTTAATTTATTGGTAACGCTCTGTTTCATTTATAAATTACATTACGCTGCAAAAAAAAAAAAAAAAAAAAAAAAAAAAAAATCGACCCTTGATACTATTTTTGCTTATTCTTATGTAAAGTGACCTCCTGAATCCGAATATGACTACCATTTCGCCCAGTCACCCACATTTTTCTCGGGACACCACTCCATCCCCAAATTTTTATCACTGTTCGGTCATTTTATGGCCATGAATTTGATTTGGAGAATGAAAAAGAATTAATTTAACACTTAATATATATTTATAGGGGAGAACCGTGCATTATGGACCCCCTAAGCAAGAATGCTCATAAAACTTAAATTATTAAAATAAAAAGATTTAATTTGGTGGCTGCTCATTACAATTGCGTAGTTACATAGTTTAAACTTGGTACTCTGGGAACTATTAATAATTGAAGAAAATGATTATTTTATTTACGTATCGGTGGTCCATATTACACGAACTTTTGTGTAATATGGACCAAGTGGCTCATAGTGGTCCTTCCCGTTCCCCAACAGTTGACACACTTGGCATTGTGAAACGAACTGTCCAGCATGTTCCCTCACACACTTGTACATCTCTTGGGAATAGTAGAAAAAGACGAAAAAAAAAAAGTTAATGGATGAAAAAAAAAAAAAGGGAGGTCTAAAGGTTATATCGGTTATATCCAATGGGTAGTGTGCGAAAGAAGTGATAATTTGATTACCTCTGTCCTCTGTTTCCCTGGCCTATTCTATAGCCTCAAGATTTTGAGTATGCGACATATGTACGCCGAGCATTAACAAAATCTCTCTGTTTTTATTATGGACTACTGGTCCATGGTCCATATTACACAACATAATATGGTTCATATTACATGCGTAAACAGAGCAACGTGGTTTCCAATCAAAAATCGCTATGTAAATTGATGCCCATGAAACGCAAAATTTATTTCACTTAAGTAAAATCTTTCTGCAAGAACATTTCTGTTTCTGCGACATTGTCGCCGTGTCGCCGTGTTTCTGCCACGGGGGCCTCTGCTTCCCTGGCCTATTCTATAGCCTCAAGATTTTGAGTATGCGACATATGTACGCCGAGCATTAACAAAATCTCTCTGTTTTTATTATGGACTACTGGTCCATGGTCCATATTACACAACACAATATGGTTCATATTACACAACACAATATGGTTCATATTACATGCGTAAACAGAGCAACGTGGTTTCCTATCAAAAATCGCTATGTAAATTGATGCCCATGAAACGCATGTCTAAATTGTTCATAAAAAAAGTACATTTGCTACTATTAACGCAAAAATTATATTACAATTACCTAACAGTAGAAAGTAATATATACTTTCATTTTAACATACTTGTTACATCAGTGATCATATAAACCAAAAACTCAATTTCATAATCGTCCAAATACAGGTACGCACGTACAAGTCACTTCCTGTTTAACATAACAAAACTATTCACTAAACGCCGTGAGATGGTTTCACCATCTAGTGTTGAACATACAAATTTCCTCATGGTCCATATTACACGATGGTCCATAATACACGGTTCTCCCCTATATAAATAATGTTTAATAAATAACATTAATAATATATTAAAAAAAAATATGAGAAATATAATACATAATTTCAGTGGCAAATCCCCCCCCCCGCCCCTAAATTTTCCCCTTGTCGCAAATGATGCTGTTTTAGAATTTTTCAACTCTGTAGCCCCTCAGAAGATATTGAACAGTTAAAATAATCCCCCTACCCTAAAAATCAAATTTATAGCCATAAAATTACCGAAAAGTGATTAAAAAAAGAGGGGGACCATCCCTAAACAACGGTGGGTGATAGGGCAAAAGGGACGTCCTATTCGAATTCAGGAGGTCATTTTACATAAGAATTTTTTGCCACGATGATGGTGGGGGAAGGCAATTTTCATGCCGAGCAGTGGTATGTACTTCTTACATTGTATACTTAAATATAATTCTATATTAATAACATATAACACAACATGAAATGCGCTTCCAGTAATTTTGCAGTATAGTCCTATTATGTTTTAATTTTTTGGGGGCGCTCTGTAAGAGGATGGTGAATGATTATCATATCATATTCCACATGAAACATGCTTTTATTATGCATATAAATAATATATATTCATTTTATTTTATTTTGTACAGCTTATAGATGTTAAACTATATCTGCCAGATATGTATACTTATTAAAATTGTATACCTACCGAAATTGTATTTTCTTTAATGTCTCTGTATACGAGATAATGATCTTGGTTTCAACGAAAAGTTTAGTGTAGCATCGCTATATGATATAGATTTAGAATATCCATTTCGGACTTCCTACTACTATTTGTTTTTTAATATATGCTGTTAACACACACACACTCATACATACAGACACACAGACTAGCTGTTAAATACATGGTTTTCGGGGTTCTTAAAACGTGTAAGTATAACAAGAACTGAAAATTTGATCTAGAAAAAGTGTTTTATCTCCCACATATGAGTAAGAGAACGTAAAAAATTACAATTTTGAGTTCATGTCTAGGAAAATATGTACGAAGCGCCCCAACGTGCTCAAAAACCGATACATTTCTATCTCGACAATTATTCATCAGAGAAGATGTTGTGTTAGTTTTGTTGTAGACTAATCAATGCTTTAAAGTTACCTCTGGGTTGATTTTTCTCAAATATTACATTTTACTTTCTTCTATAGGTAATATAGAGAAAGTATTGGATTCGCGAAAATTTTCGACCTCCGTTTTTTGACGGATCTACACGTTTTGGGATGTCCTGAACACGAATTGATAGTTTTTAGAAAATGTCTGTCTGTGTGTCTGTCTGTCTGTCTGTCTGTCTGTATCATTTTTTTGTGGACGCTGTATCTCACGAACATATGAATGAAATTTAACCAAACTTGGTATTTAGTTGCACCCTGACATGAACTGGTGCCCATTAGATTTGGGGATCAATAGCTCAACAGGTGGCGCTGTAATCGCATTTTATGCAAATTTTTAACATGGCATCATAGGACAAAATTCCGTATAAATGGGCATAATGAGAGTTATTTTAAACTTGTGATTGTAAAATGAATTTGAATTATTGATGATAGTAGTAGTTAACTAGGAAAAAAAAATTGTGCATGGGGGGGCATCGGTTCCCCCCCTGGGGGGGAAGTACCCCCCCGGGGGGGTTAAATTTTGAAGATGGGTATCATTCGAAAGATCTCGTCAATACCTTTAAAACGAATGGTTGAACCACAAATCTGTGATAATTTAAAACAAAGTTATCGATTTTTTTTACTTTTAACAAAAAAAAAAAAAAAAAAAATAATCGTATTTTATTTTATTTTTTTTTTTTTTAACGAAATTTTACCAAACTTGGTATTTAGTTGGTCCCCGACATAAACTGTTGCTGATTATATTTGGGGATCAATAGCTCAACAGGTGGCGCTGTGATAGCATTTTATCTAAATTTTTAACATGGCAGCATAGGACAAAAATTCGTATAAATGTGCATAATAAGAGTTATTTTACACTTGTGTTTGTAAAATTAATATGAATTATTGATAATAGTAGTACGTAACTAGGAAAAAAATTTTGTGCATGGGGGGCATCGCTTCCCCCCCGGGGGGGGGGGTAAATTTTGAAGATGGGTATCATTCGAAAGGTCTCGTCAATACTTTTAAAACGAATGGTTGAACTATAAATCTGTGATAATTTAAAACAAAGTTATCGATTTTTTTTTACTTTTAACCAAAAAAAAAAAAACTTAGAAAAAAATTCTTTTTTTTTTTTTTTTTTTTTTTTAATATTGTTAGTGATTGAATATGTATTAATTTTCACAAAAAAAAAAAAAAAAAAAAAAAAAAATCTTTTTTTTTTTTAAATATTGTTACTGATTGAATATGTATAGGAAAATATAGAAGAAAGTCTTGTGGTGGCCACAACATACTAGTTTGAGTTGTGTCACATTCCTTGCTGGGATGCATTACCCCGTTTACTATTGCAATTTTACCTATATGTTTTAAGTGTACGCTGTGTAGAAATAGAAAAGAATGTAATTACCATTTTTTATAAATTTTTATGAAAATGAACTTTTAGTGTATCATTGTAAAATTTTAATTTTCAAAATTCAGCAAACCGAAAATATGCTCTCTTAATCTAGTCTTGTACATATAATGCATATTTAAGTTCAGAAACTCGGAATTTAATATACGTATTAGTTAATACTCAACGAAACTTGATGAATCATTGATATATAAGTGTTAAATTTAAACCTTTTCACTGCACAAAATTTAAAACACCTCTGCTTTAATCATCTATCTTTTTACTTTCTTCTATATGTAATATAGAGAAAGTATTGGATTCGCGAAAATTTTCGACCTCCGTTTTTTGATGGATTTACACGTTTTGGGATGTCCTGAACACGAATTGATAGTTTTTAGAAAATGTCTGTTTGTCTGTCTGTGTGTATCATGATTTTTGTGGACTCTGTAGCTCACGAACCAATGAATGAAATTTAACCAAACTCGGTATTTAGTTGGCCCCTGACATAAACTGATGCTGATTAGATTTGGGGATCAATCGCTCAACAGGTGGCGCTGTGATAGCATTTTTTGTAAACTTTTAACATGGAAGTGTATAGGACAAAATTTCGTATAAATGTGCATAATGAGAGTTATTTTAAACTCGCGATTGTAAAATTAATACGAATTACTGATAATAGTAGTTGTTAATTAGAAACAAAAAAATTGTGCATGTGGGGGCATCGGTCCCCCCCCCTTGGGGGGTACGGTAAAGTTTCAAGATGGGTATCTTTCGAAAGGTCTCGTCAATACCTTTAAAAGGAATGGTTGAACTATAGATCTGTGATAATTTAAAACAAAGTTATCAATTTTTACTTTTAACGATTTTTTTTTTTAAACGAAATTTAAGCAAACTTGGTATTTAGTTGGTCCCTGACATAAACTGGTGCTGATTACATTTGGAGATCAATCGCTCAACAGTTGGCGCTGTGATCGCATTTTTTCTTAATTTTTAACATGGCAGTATAGGACAAAATTTCGTATAAATGTATGCAATGAGAGTTATTTTAAACTCATGATTGTAAAATTAATATGAATTATTGATAATAGTAGTAGGTAACTAGGAAAAAAGAGGGAAGTAACCCACCCCCATGGGGGGTAAATTTTCAAGATGGGTATCTTTCGAAAGGTCTCGTCTATACCTTTAAAACGAATGGTTGAACTAAAAATCTGTGATAATTTAAAACAAAGTTAAGGATTTTTTTTTTTTTTTTTTTTTTTTTTTTTTTTTTTTTTGTTGTTGTTGTTACTGAGTGAATTTGTATAGGAAAACATAGAAGAAAGTCTTGTGGTGGCCACAACATACTAGTTTTTACATGTTTTTATTTAACTTGGTATGTTTTTTATTTATGTGTGTGTGTGTCAAATCTAAGAACTGAATTTTCATCTAGAACCTATCAACCGAATGAACTAAAATTTTGCTTACATATATAACTTCGATTACAGTGCATGTTCAAGTAATAAGGGACTTAGAAGTGGAGTCTAGGAACCTTGGGCCCACAACTCCAATTCAAAATTTATTTTTAGAATTTTAACCCAGTTTCTTTATCGTCCGATTAAGTTGAAATTTTGCATACATGTATAATCCCGAAAAAAATACATGCTGAAGCAGTAACGGACGTGGAGGGAGGTGGTAGGAGTGCTGAGGGTCTGAGTTCACAACTCCAGTTCAAAATTTATTTTCGAATTTTAACCTACTTCATGTCATCTGATTGAGCTGAAATTTGCATACATATACATTATTCAGATCCGTTGAATTGAAGTTTTTAGTTCATTTTGAAGTAAAAACGTGTATTTTAATTTTTTTAACTTATGTATTATATTGCATTTTACACATCATAGACCAAAAATTATAAGATCGATCACCATAAAACCAGTATTACATTAATCAGCCACAAAAAATGAAAATGTAATGATTTGCACAAATTTAATGATTTGCGCTCATTTAATACAGGCTTACAAACCATCCAGTTTTTAACCGAACTTTCACTTTTACAATGATTTCATTAAATATGATCCCTCGAATGTAAAATATTCTCTTATCTCAAAGAAAAAAAATTCATTACACATACCACTTTTCTGGTGTGTTAATTCACTGCTTACGAAGAGATAATGAATTAAAGTTAAAATCTAACATGCTTTGATCATCGCAAATATTTTCTATATACTAATCGCTTGTAAAATTACTTAAATCCTGAAAAAGACTGCACAACAGCGCTACCTCTCTGTCGATATGCATTCGAATTGAATCTTCATAGTTTTTCATAAAAACAATCTCACATATAAAGTTTGGGGATCTTATATGCAATAGAAGCTGAAATATAGCTTTCCCGCGAGTGGAGAAACGCCACTTTTTCTGATTCAGCGTGGATTTTCGTAATACCAGATAAATAGTCGCTTTACCAGAGCCTCCTAAACTAGATGCCTTCCGCATGGCTCGGAAACTTAGCAACAGTTCAAGCGGTAGGCAGAGCCACCTGGTATAGATTGCGCGACTTTTTTATTCAACTGTCACCAATAATTTTAAGAAGTGATATATGATATATATAATCGACGTTTCTTCGATTCTATTCTGTCTACCGCTTGAACTGTTGCCACGTTTCCGAGCCACGCGGAAGGGTTCTAGTTTAGGAGGCTATGCGTTTTACGTACCAAGTTTGGTGCACTTATACACTATACAAACTGAGATCCAATAAAAGGGCAAAATTACAGCATAGCAGTGCCACCTATCAATTGATATACATTCAAACTGAGCAGATTAGTTCTTGATTTACAGCTAACGCAAATTTTCGTTCATACATAGACAGATACCATTCAAAAATAGTCAAAACGTAGTCAAGAGCTCTTAATATGTATAGAACTACTTAAAAAAAAAAAAAAAAAAAAAAACAGAGAATGAAAATTATTATAAATTCAATAATTCCTTCTTATGAATACAGAAAAAAGTTATAAAAACACTGAATACATATTATTTCACGTAAATAAAGAAATTTAAAGAAAATATACTGTTGTATTTCTTTTAATTTTACATTAGATTATATTTCTTTTAGAGTTACATATTAAATATTACCTTTTAAATTTATCTTTTAAAATTTGAACAATCAGTATAAAAACTTTAATAAATAACTCGACAATAAGGAAAACGCATAAATATTGACACATATCCTAAAATTAATGAAATATATTATCCTCTTCTGTTTCTTTTTCTAAGCCAAAGCGACGGACATTTATTTCCCAGACCGTACATGTTCAGAGGAAATTAGCAGCCTTAATTTTTTTAGAACATCAGTATTTCATCTACAGTTAAAAGATCTAACAATGAATGTAGTTAGGATGTAGCTTTAAAATATATCACTATCCATTTCGCTAGCCGTGGGTTTTTATATATTAGTTTATCGTCAGATCAGTAGCTTCAATGTGCCATTTGAATTTTTTATTACTAGGAAGACCGGGGGGGGGATGTCACCGCTTTACCCCCCCCCCCGTTGTACCTATCTGTCTATATTTATCTCTATATAAGCGTATATATATATATATATATATATTCTTTTCACTCATAGCCTTGTGATAATCCTTGTAACTTATGAATACTTGTACCAAATTTGACGACAAATGATTGCATAACACATCGAAATTCTTCTGTGTAGCTCTTTAAACTAATTACCGATTCTGTGCCTGCCATTCTCTACAGAAAACATGCTTTTAAAACAGTCTAACAGGGTTCCCACTAAAGAGCGAAATTGCGAGAATCGCGCATATTTTTTTTTAATTATCTCGCATAAAATTTTCAACATTGAGAGGCATTCGGACACACATCTGGGGGCCAATTTATTAAAATTTTTGATCCAAAAACATAATAATTCATAAAAAATCAACAATCTTAAAATAAAAAACTTTTCTCCTGTCACAAATATCAAATATTTAACAGGCCCTTCACAAAAGTTGAATAACTTAATTTTTTTTTTTTTTTTTTTTTTAAGTATTTTTCTGTTTTTACATTCTTTTTAGAAAGGCTCACTTTGTTTTTGAGTAAGACTGAAAAATTCTTACCCAGTTTTTTTTTTTTTTTTTTTTAACCTTTGAGGAGAATCCTGTTCTAATAATTCGTATTAATTTTATTACGCTGAATAGAGTGTAAGAATATTAAAATGCTCATAAAAGTAATTCCATCTATTGACCGTAATGGTACGAAATTCTTTTGTGTTTCTCTATACATCAGCCGCAAATATCATATTTACAAATATAAATTATACATTTAATTTCACACAACACATAAATATTTCTAATGAATTTAACTTCATTTGGATGATTGTATAAAGTTATCGGAAAACTTTAGTGTGGTTCTGCAGATAATTATTAAGTTTATGCACACATTTTCCTAAGGAAAACATGCTTATAAGCATTTTCATAATGTATGATAGTTTTCATCCGCTAAATGTTTGAAATCAATCACAGATGTATGAGTTGTGCCTTGTTTATTTAAAAAGGTGTGTTCCCTTTTGTGTACAATTTTATCTTGGTCATACAAAATTGAATCATTCAAGTCTGACCATCTCCATTTTTTCTCTTTTCTTTCTTTCTTTCTTTTTTTTTTTTTTTTTTTTTTTTTTTTTTCACGGTGGTGGACATGTGAATACCATTGCCATCGGTTTCGTCAATTTTTCTAAGGTACTAATGGAATTGGTATTTGACCAAAACAGCGTCATTTATTTTGTATTCAGGGGGGGGGGTGTCCGGAGGCCCTTGATTTTATGGAAGATTTGTTAATCGTCTGTTTTATGTTACCTTTCTGTCTCTTTTTGAGGTTATTCGGGCTTTGTAGAAATCTTCGAATGAAAACTTTCATCATTGTCTTGGCAGGAATTTGGGCATGAAAACTTTTCATTTTGGAGTGGTTCTTTAGCCTTTAAACTATCATTAAGATAATTATACTATGCCATAGATATGTTTTAGCTATGCATACAAATCCCATACGCAACTATACAACTAGACACACAGGGATACCCAACATAAGATGGATAATATAGAATCTTAAGCATCAGAAACAAAAGACTATGATATATGCAAGCAACCAAAGTTAACCCAACTCCTTCGAAAACCACCATTATCAGCGCCTCACTTTGATCCTCACATTCACCAGACCAAAAAAAAAAAAAAAAAAAATGCGCAATGAAAAAATATACTCGCCATTTAGAAAAATGATAAAACAGAGATTTTTTTCTTTGTGATGCTTCTAAGCAGACTGAATTTATGGTACATAATGCACCTGTATATATACTCTTCACTAGTAAAATGACATAGCTCTACCTCCACTGTGGCAGGAAATAGAAGCTGAATGCCAAAAAGACTCTTATGCCAACTAACCTCGGTCTCTCCTAATGTACTATTTTTAACTTCATTTCAGAAGAGAAGCTTTTTTAATAAACAGAAATTCCTTTCTAATCATGGCCTAAGAAAGCAACAAAGACTTGTAATTACTTCGGAGAATTCTCGCAATTATACTCGGACTTTGAGATGTTTTAGCTACTGAATTTCGTACAAAATCAGATCCTTTTGTGTGTGTGTTCTGGCTTTTTGTTCCGGAAAAGGACAATTGCGCAGATGTTTTCAAAATTATTCTTATAAGAATAATTTTGAAAACATTTAACCCCAAAACCTTAAAAAATTGAGAAACTTTAAGTTTCTCCATTTTTTTTTTTTTTTTTTTTTTTTAACTTTTTGTGTTATAAAGTGTCTTGCAGTGAAATAACGATTAGAGGGGAAATTTATAAATCATTAGCGATGTATAATTTTAAATAGGTTTTTCTTAAATTAATATTAATTATTTTATGTCCCTTCATATATAGTTGCATATTCTCCATGATACAGACAAACTTCACTATTCAAGAAAATTTTCGATTTTGTTTTCCTGATTTTTTACACTGTTTGAGGTATGAACAATCCGAAAATTACAAAATCTATGTGGCTTCCGTTTGTAGGTTAAATATCTTTTTAAGAATAAATTTGTTAGTCAGTTTGTTAGACTGCGTACACATTATATCAAACATGAATGATCGAAAAGAAGTGGATTGAAACCATTTTTAAAATAACATTTATCATACTGAATAGAATCCTATTGAATTTAAACATTTTCCTTTGAAAATTTCGTAAATTATTTGAAATTTAAGATTGTCTTAACATGGCCGTATATAACAATAAAACACCACTATCAAAGTTTTATATGACTGGAGGCTTTACACCGTACTCCGTGTATATGGAAACTTCGGGAAATTTTTTTTGCATTATTTCTGATTCCATTCAAAAAAGGAAAAACTTAAATTGGCCTCTTAAAAAAGAAGGCAAAATTTATGAGGTATAATATGGGGAAATGAACATCATATATGATGTCCATCTGCTGAAATCTACCTATGGCAACTAGCTTAAATTGAAAAAAGCTTTTTTTTTTTTTTTTTTTCCAAATATGAACTTTTTCTGAATGAAATTTAGAATTTAATATCTATTAACACAACCACTTTACATTATTTATATATTTTAATGTATGAAAATATTATAAATAACTAAACAATATAAATATTTAAATGATATAAATTTAATTTCGTCTAAGAGAAAAAAAATATATATATTTATAAAACTACTATATTTGTTTCGGGAGTATATATAATCCTATTATCTTGACTTTTGTGGCTGGAGTATCAGTTTTTTTTTTTTTCTTTCTTTCTTTTATTTTTTATTTATTTATTTATTTATTTTTTCAGGAATGTGCATGGACTGGAACCTGCCTGTTTATTTATAAATCAGTTACATCACACAAAAGTGTCAATGTTTTCATAACAATAATGTATATTTCAAAGGGTGTATAAGGAAGTCATGTAGTGTCCATGTCAGATTTTTTTTTTTTTTTTTTTTAGGAGGGGGGGGACGTACGACTTATGAAATGTTTGATCAAAAATGTCCTTTTCGGATTCAGTCTGGGCGAAAACATAAAGTATATCAAAAAAATATTTCATGCAGCCGAAATTTATTTTTATCCTCCCTGTGTAATTATTAAATCATACAAATAAAAATTAGACTCTTTATAAAATGTCTTTTGAAAAGTCCATTCTATCTTACTTTTTGAATGAAGATAAATAAATAATAATAATAAATAATAATAATATTCAATTTCTTTTGCCTCGTGCCTAAACATCAAGAAGTAGGCGAATGATAAAATCGATAGTCACAAAAACAGCGGTATAAAACCAAGGAAAACGACAATGTCACGAATCTGACAAATGACCCATAACTTGAAGGTAGTCTTCAGAATTTAGTAGCTGAATGCATACAATAAAGCTGAAATGTCTTTAAGATATTATCTGTGTACGTTCTCTCTATTCACTATACTAAATCCGTTGTTTATGCTGCTTTTCACATTAGAAATAGCTCTATAATTCATTCTTTTGTACATAGAATCTCATTTTGTCAAGGGCATTCAGAAAATATTTGCAATTAAGTTTCTATAAATGCTGTTTACAATTTGTTAAATAGGACAAAACTATATCACGTATTGAATTAGAAATTACTTTTATTTTTATTTTTACTATATTCATTTTACATTCATTTTTTTCATAGATGTATGGTGTATAAATCTGAGCAGAAACCATTAGACAAATTAAAAAACTAACGGTAACCAATCTTTTCAACTTCTCGGACTACTAAATTTACAATTGAAAATACCACGGACCACCAAATGCATATTTTAAAACCACTAATATTATTAAAAAACGTAAATATATTTCTGAAATAATAATCAACGAAGGCCCATTTTATAAATATAAAATAAGCCTACTTAATAAAAAACGCTATAAAGGCTTATTTTATTACTTAAATACACACACGTGTATGTAACACGTGTGTAAAAGTAAATTTTTATTTGATCATAGGAACAGTTCTTAAAGGTGTATTGTAATAAAACAATTATAGAGGAAGTACGTGAACATATTTTTATTGCTTTCGTATTATAAGAAATTCAGACGAAAAATTTAATTACATTGATAAATTACTATTTCCAAGAATAAAACTGCATTTATTAAATCTAAGTAATATGTATATTATATAGTTAGATAGTTAAAATCTAGCGAGAAATTGCATTTTTTACGCACATTTTAAATCTTTGAGAAATACAAATATTCTGATAAATTTAGACCAATTCCTAGCTAAATATGAAATGTAGATTAAAGAAAAAAATTCTAAGCGTTAGGGGCGTATCTTGAGGGGGGGGGGGTCTTACCTCCCAATGTTTTTAAAAATAGGGCGGCATAATGAGGTTTCTGCGGGCGCTGTTTTGCGCCTTAAAGTTCATTTGAAAATGGATCATAATTTTTGTTAATTATCATTAGTTACCAAAACCATTTAAGATTTTTATGCTCAAAAGCTGCCTTCGGTGACCAAATAGATCACTGACCAGAAAAAAAAAGGTTCGCATTAATATGTCTGACTGTAGCAAACTCCCGTTAGGTGGCGCCTGCGGCGCCCTTATTAACTACTTAGACGCCTAAAATAGCCTTTTTAAATGTGTATAACAGCCTGTTTTACTACCGTGCAAACAACCCTTTAAATTTTTCATCGTATTCACGACCCTTAAATAAGTCTGATAATAACAAATTCTTGTTTGGAGGTTCCTGTAACATGATTTCACATTTTAGACACAAAAGTCTGTTCGCTTACCGTACAAAAGACTCTTGAAAATTCAGATCATATTCGGGACATTTTAAAAATAAGTTAGTACCCCTGAGCGGCGCCTTCCCTGTTCATGCACATACAACAGCATGTTTGCTTACCATCCAACGACCCTTGAATATTCTGACCGTAGCGAATTCGTGCTCTGTGGCGGCTCGGCACCCTTCTCCCATTTCAGACACCCACAACTGAGTCGTAAGTATGCACAATCAATTTCAAAAACATAAAATTAAGATTTTACAAGGCCTTAGCTCGAATAAAAAGATTTCGGCAAGAAAAAATGAATTTAAATAAAATTATCTGGTAATTAATTTATTTGTCTAAAATTATTATTTTTTTAATTCCATTGGATCACAAAAAATCAGTCATTCAGAGAGCTTGTCTTAAAATAGAGGTGATGAGGAAAAGAAAATTTCATACTTATTACATGCTACAAAAAAAAAAAAAAAAAAAAAAATTATGGCTATTGTATGAAGACGAAATATTTCTCACTAACATTTTTTTATTTTAAGTGATCCTTTAAGCAATTTTTTTTTTAGTCTAATCGCTAACTGGTTTTGAAATATCTATAAGTCTGTAGAATCAACTAGTGTATTTTGATATGAAATAGTACGAGGAAGCTGATTTAACGTCGCATTAATAAGTACATACTGGGCAAATGGCGACGGTTCGAGATTAACGCCCCAGTGGCAGTCCGAAAACAAGCCACCACAATTTTCATCTTCTGTGGTCCCCCGCTTCAGTATCCCTTAGAGGTATTATTTGTACTGAGCATGGAGAACATTACAGCCACCACATATTTTATGTGCACCAGAAACTGATGCATATGATGGTCTTCGACTAGCTCAAGTATCGAATCTTCAATCTTTCTATCAGAAGATCGACGTTCTACCAGCCATGCTACCACAACAATATGAAATAGCTGATATAGTGAGTAGTTGAAAAGAGTAATGAATTTTCAGGGAGGGATATAGGAAATAATAGTTTGTTAATGGAAGGAAGTTTGTCAGTGAGCCTGTAACTAAAAATTATCGATTAGAAATATCTGGCTTATGAAAGGTGTTTTTTCAAAAAGGTTTCACTGTAATAATTAAATTGGATTAAATCTGGCATGAGTAATTAGAAAACTATACTTATTAGGAGCAGATGAATGGATGTCGTAATAAGAATGTGCTAGTAAGCATTAAGTAAGCATTTAAATAATAAATGTAAAAATTCAAAATTTCCGTGTAAAGAACTCTCTTGGTAATTGCTATTATACACTTCAAAAAGAAAAAAAAATCGCTATCAGCAATTTTATTTACATGACGAAGCATATCTCTATGAACTTCTCTATCTTATTTGCCTCTCAATCCGACCGACCAATCTTCTTCTGGGCATTTCGATAGCAAGGAATACTGTCTATATCGAAACAATATTTCAATAGATGAAAAAAATAAAATTGCATTCACTTCTCTTACTAGACAAAGAAAAAAAAAAAGAAAGAAAGAAAATAGGGAAAAATAAATCTAGAAAATAAGTTAAATTACCAGTGATTGAATTGCATTTTAAAAAATTGCACATGCAGATAACTTTTTTCAGTTGTAATTTTAAATACAAAAGAATGCGCGTAAAAAATGAAAAGGTGTATTTAAAAAAAGAAAAAGAAAAAAACCGAAGCTTATTTTTTGTTTCCAAGTAAGATATAAATTTCTGCACAAAAAAGATTTAATTTAAGACAACGGACTATTTTTTAGTTTGTTTTTCCCCATACAGGCATGTGGTAATTGTGTCGCATTCCTTAGCAATGGCTACTACATTCATTTCTTAAAATATATATTTAGCATGATTTGTCTAAATTTAATTTTTTTTTTTCACTTGATGCGAGATGGGAGAAAAGAAAAACGTTTTTTAATTTGATTCAGTATACACACACACTCACAAAAAAAAAAAAAAAAAAAAAAAGAATAGTAAGTAAATAACTGATTTTTTCCCTTAAGAGTGAACAATAACTATTTTCGCCGACAGCCGTGGCCCATATATTCTATGGGAAAATTTGTTTTTATAATTATTCATTAACTAATGCTTTGTTTTTTAAATTTTGTTTTCACATTCGTAAAAATTCGCAATCGTTAAATTAGTACTCATTTTCCAAAATTTCATTTTGCAGCAAAAAAAAAAAAAAAAAAAAAAAAAAGAAAAGAAAGGAAAAGAAAGAAAGAAAAAGAGAAAAAATGTATTTGTTGAAAATTCAAATTTTTGAATTCAGAATTACATTAAATAAATAAATAAATAATTTTTTTTTTTTTTTTTTTTTTAAATACAATTGTAAATTTTCTGAATGTGAAAACAGAATTTAAAAAATGCATTAGCTTAGGAGTAATCATGAAATATCAAACTTTCTAACAGAATAACATGGGCCACGGCTGCCGTCGAGATTAGATATTGTCCCCTCTAAAAATATGAAGTTGCTTCCCTTAGCAACAGCTACTACTTTCATTTCTTAAAATTTATTTTGGAAATTTTATATGTTTTGCCTTAATTATAATGTAATATCTTTAAAACTTCTTGGCAAAGGGGAAAAATATCTTTTTCAATTGTTCTCCTTTGTCTCAAACTGATACTCTTGTTTTCCTAAGAAAGATACTTTTGTTTAGTCTCATACAAGAGTATATACACTAAGCGACAAAAAAAAAAAAAAGCCGCACTGCAGAAAAAATGACGTATACCTTTTTTATTTGTAATAACTTTAAAATTAATGTTTGAAACAAATAAAACTGTCTTGTTTGCATAATACCAAAGGTATCAAAGGATACCTATGTATATTTTCGATTTAATAATTCGTTTTATTACACTCTACGAAGTACTTTTTAAAAATCTGCATAAAACTTTTTTTTTTTTTTTTGAACATAATGCAATAACCATACACTTTGCATTCTATTATGATTTGTTATATGAAATAAAGAAGTTATATTTCAATATATGAAATAAAACTATTTCTTTGTTAGATCTAAGCAATTTTTTGTTAAAAATATGTATTCTGCATTGGGTTAATTCCACCTTTATATAGCATTACTGCATTAATGCGCAATGGCATAGTTTTATACAGTGTTTTAATATAAATCTCAGAAATTTCAATGTGCCAAATATGACAAACATTTTTTTCTAGTTCTGGCAAAGTAATAGGCTGCAAATTTTGAATCCTCTCCCCTCTCCCCCGCCTTTTATAGACGAAACATTTTCGAGCGGATCGCGATTTTGACTATTTCCATGTCTGGTAAAGAAGAAGTTCTACTATATCCTTTGTGGTATTTAACTTAAAGTGAAAAAAGATATGATTACTTACAAAATTATAGGTTCTCATGGGAATGTATAAGAAATTTTGACAATTTGAAGTGAATAAACCTACCACAGACGCCGTGTAGTAAAGTGCCTTATTATCTTCAAATAGTGTTTACGGAAATGTCCAAGATACCTCCAAAATAGTCGGTCCGGCACCGCTTTTATGCAGATTGTGTTTTATTTCACGTTAATTGATCCCTTGAGTATAAAAAATTGCCTGATTCTTTGAAAAGTTATGCACCTCCGTACCATAATGTACGGAGAATGTGTCAGTGTTTTAAAAATGCGATTTTCATTAAGTCGGTCATATTTTCGTTGTCAGATCTGCTTGTTTTCTTTAGCTCGAAATAAGTTAAACTTGACTCATTAAAGAGAACCAGTTTAGCCCAATAATTAACTAATCAACTTTTGATTTTTTAGCCATCTGATGTCTTGCTTTCCTACTTCTCTTCACTAAGAATGGATTTTTTTTTCAAATTTTCTGTCATTTAAACCTGCTTTGTTTAATAGTTGTTGTACTGTAGTTGAAGAAATTATGCTACTAAACACTTTCTCTGAAGCTCTTTTATGTTCTAAATGTAATACAAACCGATTTTATAAGCAATGGCTTTTTAACTTACTGTCATCTCGCTTGGATGAGCAGTGTGGCCACCTAAAACCAAATTTTCCAGTTTAAACGGCCAAAAAATTTTATATCTTGCTGAAAACCCTTTTACCAATATTTTGTTAACATTTAATTATTTTGCCATCTCACGTATTAAAACATTTTTTGATTTTCATTCCAAAATTAAAACTTTTTGTGGCATCGTTAACTGCCTTATTCTTACCATTTTTGAAATAAATTCTAAAATTACAATTTTCCTGACAATTGCATTTTGTTTTTAAGACTGGACTCAAAGCTAAAGTGTATGTGGAGGATAACATAGTAAAATCTGTGCAAAAATTTGCTTTTTAAACGATAAAATTGACGGTTGTAGAAGGCGAAAAGGAAAACATCCAAGTGCGGCTTTATTTTTTTTTCGTTTGTGTATATGTATATATTTCATATATAGCACATTAACCATATCTTTCGAATGATACTACGTGTAAGCCCTTCCTTTTATTGAAAGTAGGCTAAAAACGTGCGAGAAATTACATGTCTGCGTATTAATTGTAGATTCTTTGAAAAAAATTAAAATGCTCCAAAGGTTAAAAAAAAAAAGGCTGCTAAATGGGGGGGAGGAAGGAAGATTTTAGGAATATGTCCCAAGGGGGGGGGGGGGTTAGCATGTATTAACCGGTGAGAGAGCCTGAGCCTGTGCCCTCGAGACCTAGATGGCAACACCCCTGAAAGTATGTAGGTGGCATTTTTAGACAAGGAATACGAAAGGGCGCCAAACGCGGGTCTCCCTTCCCCCCAATCAAATTTTCACGCTACGCCCCTGTTAAGCGTTAACTATGCCTGACATTTACAATTAAATTTTTTATTGCGAAAGATTACTCCATTTATATTGCTATATTTATTCACTTTCTCATCCAGAAAATTCTGAAGTATAACGCTGTGAGTATAGGTTACTCAGAAAATCCTAAAGTAAAAATCAATATCTGTATAATTTCCAATAAACATTAAAAAATGAAACACATTTTTCTGGGAATCATCAAAATTCTATCGCGGATTACCGGTTGGCGACCACAGCTATAGACACTAGCCTGGAGCACAATATACAATTAATATGCATTTCCAAAATCAAATTTCAAAATTTATATCAGTTAATGGAAATTTGTGATTAATTTGATCAATTAACATTAAAACCTCATTATTTCATATCAAAACGGAATAATTATTTCAAAATGTGTAATAATAAAATAAAGTATCAAACAGTGCAACTAATTAGAATTATTTCCGTGATAGAATATGAGAAGTCCTTGTAAATCCACCGCTAATTTAATCTTTTCGGGAACAATGGCTAGAAGGTCTACCAGGGCCCGATTAAGCTTTGAAGCTAAGGGAAGCTCAGTATCATTTCGGGGCCCTCTTTCGTTTCAGAAAATCTTGTTTTCCTGTTGCATATTGTAATATAAAAATGCTATAGATCAAAAATTAGTGTGTGTTTATAGTTTTTTTTTTTTTTTTTTTCATTCATATATCTGGGTGGTTTCTGCACACAACATTAAAATCGTACAACTTATTAATTAAGAACATTCAGATTTTTGAGGTTAAATAATAGATTTTTCCCGAAATAGTGAGTATCTTATCTTGCTTCAGGCGAATTTTCTCAGAAAAATTCAATCTCAGTATGAAAATATAAAACAGAAAATTCAAGACCCTGTTTTTAGTCATTTTGGGGGTCCCTCTTAAATTTTAAAGGGGAAGCTTGTGCTTCCCGAGACTTTTGGGTATTCAGGCCCTGGGTCTATCCACCAACTTTAAAATTTTTCTTGCCAGGAAACCACCTCTTACTGTAATAATAATAATAATAATAATCTAAACAAGCATCAATCCAAAGAGCATGTATAAACGTGTTTTTGAAGGGAAAAAAAAAAAAAAAAAACTGCCCTCGTCAGCTTGTTTTCAACTTATGAATTCTGAAAGTTCGCTAATAATCGGGGCAACCACGCCTGAATCGATAAAACTACACCTTACTGAAATAATGAATGAAATCCAAAATAAGTTTGGTTTCCTCCGAAACTCGCGTAAATACGGGCTAGGACCCCTTAGAAAGACCCCCACGGAGGGCATTCCCCCTCTAGGCCTAGGACACATCAGGAGTCAATCGGCCTTAAATCCTACAACCAACCAACCAAAATAAGCAGAAGTCGGAAAAGCATAGACAAACGTATTGTTTCATGCGTAAATCAGTTGCACATTTCAGTTTTGATATACATTTGTTCGAAATATAATTCCTTAAAATTCGTTAATGTAGAATCTAAAAATTAATAAAATTCATGATTCTGACAGGCATTACGGAGACTCCTCCCACTCTTTTCTCGTTACTACATTTTTACTCGAACTTAAATGTAGATTTCTTGAGAACGATATCACAAGCAAAGAATCTCTCACGAGGGCAAACAGTTTACGCGTCGAAAATCACGTTAGATTATGCCCTCTTGAATAAACATCATTTAATTGATTTCTATATTGCGAGGTTTTTGGTGCGAAATTTGGCTTTTCAGAAAAATCTAAAAATAGATCGAAAAGAAAAAATTATACTATATAAACGTGAATGTATAATTCTTCCTTTATATGATATCTTTTATCTATAATAACGTACGAAATTAAAGTGCTGAATGTATAAACGCATTTTCAGCATTTTAATTTTATAGTTGGCAGTTTTATGTATTAAATCTAGAGATGTAATAGAACACACGAGTTTTCGTCTAACTTAAGTTAATGGTTATTTTATTAATCATTGAAAATACGCTTATTGTAAAAACCGTCGCATGAAATCCTTTCGAAAGTATTCTTTTGCGGAAAATAACGTTATATCAATTTCTTTTTACATCATGCATAATGCTATAAACTAGGAAAATAGTAAAATCAATAAGTGTTGAACCTCCCAAGAAAAATGTAAACGTCATAAATATGATAAATTACTGATAATTTGTAGATAGTGTTGAGTATTTCACCAATTCATGTATACTCCAATATTGGTTATCTGTAGGACAGGGATGCAGAATATGTCCGAACGCCCGAACGAGGTTCGGGGGAAATTTAAACTGACTGGGGAAATTTTGAATATTTTTTTTAAGAGAAAATAAAAATGTAAATCAAAAATAAGAATTTGCAACTTTGAAGTGCTTATACACTAACAGCAATATTTTTATGTTACACTGTATACTTATTCTCTTAAAGATTTATTACATAGAACAAATGACTTTGTATAGCAAAGTAGATTTTTGCATTATTGAGGGAAATTTATACTGTGTTTGGGGGAAATTTCCGTGGTTTGAACATTTTCTGCACCCCTGCTGTAGGATATGTCATTCAAATTTCTCTCTATTTTTTTTCATCATATAAACTATTCATGTATCTTTTATTATTATTATTATTATTTTAAATCGAAAGTAGATATGCAACTTACAGCTTTATTCTTTAGCATAAATAATCTCTTATTGTGAAATTGAAAGACATTTAGAAAATGCATTTAATTAAGCTATCTATATTGTGTTACTCATGGTTTGAATCATGTGACAAAATTATTAAAGAGATAGAATAAGAAATCTTTATTAATAAAATTTCTTTTTGGAATATTAGTGGGTACAGTTTTAGGTGATAATAACAACAGTAATAAAGTTTTAAATGTTTTCTAATGAATTATTAGAGATGACTAATTTTTTTTTTTTTTTTTTTTTTTAGCAGGAGGGGGGGGGGGGGAAGAGGGCATTTTATATACTATATATGAGCAAATATATGTTCTTTATACACGAGTTATATGAACTATATATAATATATATACAGTAAAATCCCGATTATCCGAGCTTCTGCTTTAACCAAGCTAACAAATATTTTTTAGGATTTTTTTTTTTTTTTTTCTTTTTCTGTACTACATTTTTTATTTTTAAAATTACTGAAATATATGTTGAACTTGATCTCACAAATAAAAAAAAAAAAAAAAAAAAAAGAAAAAAAAAAAAAAACCTCACAAACACAAAATTTTTTTCTAAAAGCTCTTATTGAAGGAATTGAGAAAAATAAGAGTCCCGGAGACTGTTAAAAGTTTTAATCTGAACAATAATGTCTGTTGAATAGCTAAGGCAGGGGATGATTTCCATATAAATTCGTGGAGGAAAATTATCGATACTTAGAATACAGAATACCACTGAAAGTTTAACGAAGTTAGTGATGAGTTTTTGAATTTAATCATAAAATTGCCATTGTGTGAGCCAATGGGATATACATGACTGGTTAAACGCTGACGAACAACAATAGGTTACAAATGAAATGATTGTCAGTAAAGAAAATGAATCTGGTGATAATGATGAAAATCGAGACAATGAAAGTCGACGTATGAAAATCTCCTATACAGATGGAGTAAAAGCTATCGAATGTGCCATTGAATATATGGAAGAAGAAGAAGAAAAAGAAGCGATATCAACAGTCCTGTTACCTTTAAAAGAATGGCGAAAAATTGCTTGGGAAAAGAAAAAAAAAAAAAAAAAATTTCTTATTAAACCTACATGATTGAATCCTGCGTGTAGTGAACCTACATGATTAATTTTATTTACATTTTCCGCATTAACCGAGTTTTTCGATTATCCGAGTTAGTTATGGTCCACAATAACTCGGATAATCGAGACTCTACAGTATTAATTAATGCGCACAATCAAATCATATTACCGAATCAGAATTCAGTGTTATTATTATTATTATTATTATTATTGGTTATCTTATGACTTCATATTTAAAATAAAATGGCTATTTTATTAACAGCGATAAATATATTGATTAGTATGTATGTATACAGTTGGTATAGATCTAGGAAGTGTCAATAAAATTTTTACAAATGTTTCGCATGAGCACTAAGTGAGATTGGCAACTACTTCTCTAAGCATGGAGCAATTGTAATTGCATATTCTATGTGGCAAACTGATAAATATTCATTTTGGATGTATGTTGATTAACATTGCTAAACGATACATACAAAATTTTAATAATGCTCATTCTGTTAGCTAGATCAACAGAAAAACTTGCATAAATAAAGAAAAATGATTTTATAATAGCTCATCATAAATGTCTTCTCCGAATGCAAGTGGTTTAACAATTGCATTAACTACGTTTGAATTAGGGTAAAATATACAAGAAACTGCATTAAAAAATTACACGTTTCCTTCTCAAATATATGTAATTCAAGACAAAAGTTATAACTTAGAAATAAGAATTCATAAAAGTGTTCATTTTATGAATTAAATTATTGAAAATTAAATATTTTATATAAAATATTTTCTACATTCATCTTTTTTTTGTGCTAGAGGCCTATTTCAGTCGGTACAGTTGTCGAATTTTTATAATACACTCTTAATAGTGCTAAGGGCCTATTTCAGTCGGTTCATTGAATGGGGATTTATTGAATGAAGTCCCCCCCAGGCCCAACTTTGACATGAGTCCCCCCCAAGGTATCCCTATTTCAGTCGGTACAGCGTTGTCGAATTTTTATAGGTCACTCTTAATAGTGCTAAGGGCCTATTTCAGTCGGTTTATTGAATGGGGATTTATTGAATGAAGTCCCCCCAAGGCCCAACTTTGACATGAGTCCTCCCCCAGGCCCAACTTTGACATGAGTAAGTTGGAATACCCAAGGTACAACTTTGACATGAGTCCCCCCAAGGCCCAACTTTGACATGAGTCCCCCCCCAGGCCTAAGTTTGACATGAGTCCCCCCCAAGGCCCAACTTTGACATGAGTCCCCCTCAAGGTACAACTTTGACATGAGTCCCCCCCAAGGCACACCTTTGACATGAGTCCCCCCCAAGGCACACCTTCCCCTCATTGGGAAAAAGAAAAAACGTTGTTTTGCGGCTATAAGACAGTTTGGACTTCCAACGTTATTTGTTACAATATCTGCAGCTGAAATACATTGGTTTGATTTAATGAAAACTTTATCATGGAATTTAGATCGTCACGAATTAACTAAAGAAGAATTTGTCGATATTAACAAGTTTAGCAGTAGGCCTCTGGCACTAAATTAAAGTCTGTCAATGTCAGATTTTCATGTTTTAAATAATGAAATAATGTCGTGTCTGTATAATTTTTTTTTAAGGGGAAAAAAATAGCTTTCTTGTATTTAATTTTTTTCATATTTTGCATAACACTGAAAACTAGCAAAATGGTAAATCGATAGCAATAAATAAAACGCTACACGAAGAAAGAGGGCAATAAAAATTCCAAAAAAGATGACAAATAGCCGATAACTTGTAGATGGCCTGTAATATTTTCCCAACTTCAACTCTTGCACACGTTTACACAGAGAAGTTTCCAAGATGTGTCTCTGACGTTTCTTCTAGTTCACTTCACGGCCATAGACAGGCTGACGCATCCGCCATTTTCTATCCCACAAGACCGGCTGACTATTTATTATTGGTGGTTTTTCTGCAATAAATTGCACGAATAACTCCAGAAAAGGGCACCGCCTGTTTATATTTTCTTCTAATCCAGAAAGAAGGAAAAAGTCGATTATAAATTGCAGATGTAACTCGTGGATACCCGAAGCAGAGCACAATTTTGTAGCGTAAGATTTCCCTTATTTTCAAATTATTTCCTTTTATTTTCAAAGATGTTTCACAAATTTAATATGAATGTACTGTTTTTTTAAGTTATTGTTTTAAATTCTTTTAAAATTAACTTTAATATTACATTTCTTTTAACGTGAAGGGTTGCAGTTTTGAGAATGTTGGCGATGTTCTTAAAATTGCCAACTTGTTTGTTTCCTGATAAGAAGTTCTAGCTCACTTGATCTTGAAGTTTAAAGACGATAACCACGCTAATCAGGTAACCTAGCTTTTTCTACCGCCAATACTTTCCCAGACGGGATAGAAAATGGCGGACACTGCGCCAGCTCTTATCATATAGGAGTATTTTTCACGGCATTCATTATTCATGCTGACTTTACTTTTCCATATCAGAAGAAGTTGAGTGATTTTATTCCTTCTCGAGGAAAAACCGCTTTTCCAAATGACATTTAATAAAAACATTTAATTAAGATGCTTATATAATGTTTTAAGATATTTTGTTACAGACAAAGAAAGTATCAGAAAAGTCGAACAAATAGAAAGTAAAATTATTAATTTATATAACTATTTAATTACTTTCTCTTTCCTTTGTATGGTAGAAAAAGTATTGTTTTTAATCAATTTTTTCATATTTAGATTTTTGCTATTTCACACATTTTGAGGTTACCTCAATTCTTAAATCAGAATTTCAGCGGTTGGTCTTTGTGTCTGATATTATTAGACTGCCCTAAACAAAATAAATACAATCTTTATAAACTCAAAAACATACTTCACGCAAAATAGTGTATGGAAAATCTTTAGTTAAAATTTTACAAATTTACAAATATTTTTCGGTAGTTTTAAGAATTTTTTTATTCAATGATAAAATATTTGTGAAAATATAAAATCTGTTTTGGGCTAGTAATATCACATTGACGGAATTTTAGATCTGAAATGTTAGGGCAAAAATTCTTATTCTTGTTCAAGATTCATTTTTTACTTTATTTTGCCCATATATGGTAGATAAAGTATCGTTATTGGGTCAAGTTTTCGAAATTGAATTTTTGATATATTTACATGTTTCGAGGTACCCTGAATCAGAAAATCATGTTTTTAGCAGTTGACTTGTGTGTGCGTCTGTATATTTTAAGATCGCCTTAATCCGAAAATCAGGTTTTTGGCTCTTGGTCTGTGAGTGAATCTTTTATCTGTATAACTTAAAAACAAATGTTAACCCATTTTATCCCATTGTCCTATTTAGAGGACAGTTGAAAAATAGCATATAGAAATCAGAATTTGCTTGGTGTGAATATTTTGTCAGCTGGAATATATAATGGTATATATAAGCTTCTGCTAGCGTTTTATGTGTCTCACCTCCTCCTCCTCCTCCTGCATCTGGAATATTTGTTTAATCTTTACATTAGGGGGCGTGGTTTATCTTCTCTTTGCGGTTGAAAATTCTTTCTGGAGAACTATCATGTAAATCAGAAAGTATTATACAGATAAAACAACACTTTATACTCGGAAAGTACTTTTCAGTATTGAAGAGAACACTAAAACATATAAGTGCAAATTTTATCCTCTTTATTTCAATGTCCTGAGTACAAGGGGGATAAGATTTCTTATACAGAATATATATATATATATTAATATATATATATATATATATATATATATATATATATTTTTTTTTTTTTTTTTTTTTTTTTTTTCAAATTTTGTTGTATTTAGTTTATTTAGGTTTAATTAACCTTAAAAAATTATAATTTTTCTCAAATTTGAGCAAAATAAATAAATTGGGATAAAATGGGTTAACAGGATATCCAAACTCAGTATTTTAAATATTTTTCATGTTGGAAAACTGCTTAAAAATTTTTATAGGGATCAGAAAAACTGTAATGAAATGCATTACGTCTATGCATGAAAATATTTTTAGGTATAGTTTAAATTGTATAGAGTGCACTAAACTTGACGTGCATTTTCTTCATATGCACAAAAACATGGTTCACGCAAAGGGCCACACAGAATAATTTCGATTAGTTTGGAAATGTATCAAATTCCATTTCAAGTTGTATGATGCAATGAATTTTTTTTTCTTTGTGCGTATTTGTATGTGCTAAGTACATCGCCCTATGTATATTATAATTTATAAATTAAACACAGGGCTACACAAAACTAGTCAGAAAGTAACGTAAATGTCACTCCAGATTTCTTTTTATTCGAATGATCAGTGGATAACCTATAATTGAAAAGTAAATTTCCTTCTAGAGGCGGGGGGAAAAAACTTTATTTTCGAGTTATTTTCCCCAAATACTTATGTACTTACTGTCATTCACTACGGTATGTTTGTGAATCTCAACATAATTTAATCATAGATATAGTAATATATATCGATCTATCCTCCCCATGTTATCGAGTAAAAAAATTTTGATGCCGAAAAAAAGTTCTAAAATCAGCCATTAGAGAGTATTAAAAAAAAAAGAATAAAAGAAAAATGAATTTGAAACTGTATCTGGAGTTTTTCATTCACCTTTAGTAAATAAATTATTCATAAATTTCATTTACTAAATTATCCGTGTGTATTCCTGTGTGTGATTTACTCGGGAAAAGGCAGCCATTAGAGTGACTTTTCTCGAAAATAAAGGTATCACTTTTTCCCTCTCGCTGACCAATCTATGTCTTATTACTATATCTATGAATTTAATTGTTGCCAATTTTTTTTTTCAACAGAATAATAATAATAATAATAAAATACATTTATTTAAAATGAGGAAAATAAATTAGAAAAATTAGAAAATAAATTAGAAATATCAGTTGTGTCGTTACAAATATGGTACCAAATGAAAGGGAAAATTTTTATGAATCCGATGGATTAAACAGCTTATCGATCGGACAATTAGATTTTTAAAAATTAACTAGTCATTTTATTGTAATTATGAATTAAGTATGAAATTTAGGTGGAAATAGCAGCAGATTGTATGGTAACCGTTAGGAGAAATAAAAAAAAAGCTGCTTCACATTAAGTCACATGTTTTTGAAGCGGGATTAAAAAATTGCAGTTTTCATTTTTTTTTTTTTTTTTTTTTTCTTTTTTCTCTCACGAACACAAAAGTATAATTTACAACCTGTACCCCACAAGACCAACTTGCATTTCAAATTTCATCAATTTTTTCGGTTAATAAACAAAAAAAGTTACTTTTTTTTTTCTAATTAAATTAAATTTTAACTTCTAAAAGATTTATGTGATACGATACATTAAGAATTTGGGTTTTTAAAGTTTTTTAAAATAGATTATTATATTTTTTTCTCCAATTCACATGTACAAAGTATGGCGAAAAATAAAATAACAGAGTTAAAAAAAAAAAAAAAAAAACTAGAATATATATACACATATATAAAAATAACTCATTTTATTGGTTAAATCAAATAATATTTAAATTAAATATTTTCAAAAGTGCTTTTTTATGCAATCATTCATATGTATCTTCCCTTGAAAAATAACCTTGTTATACTTGTTTCTTTTTGCCTCATGCATAACATCAAAAACTAGGAAAATGTTAAAATCGATAGTCATAAAAAGCAGTGCTGCATAGCCATGAAAAATGCAAGGATCATGAACATGACAAATAGTCATAACTTGTAGATATTCTTCGGTATTCGACCAACTCATACATAACAGAGAACGTCTCTAAAATAAATCGCATTTTTTTTTCTATTTACTTGAAACAAATTATTGCTGACATTTTTTTATTTATATCGTCCAGACTAGAGAATTAATTTATCAGTCCAGACTATTTTTATCAATGACTTAAATAGATACAAACACGATTTGTATCTATTTATCAGTTGTTACATGTGTTATGATTTTTTACGTGCTTGGAAAAACCTATAAAAGAATAAAGTGAATAACAAAGTATAATTTTTGTAACTTTTTATTTTAATTTAATTAACTTTTTATATTCAACTGATAAACCAATAAAAGAATAGCAAATTTAGATTCGGAAAAACGTTCTTATTATAAATCCGTTTATTATAAAATCTTTATTTAAGTTTAAGATTTAACATATTGCAATTCTTTTTACTATTGTTGAAATCTACAGAGGATTCACAGTGAATATTATTCCATTGAAACTTCTGTTTATTTATTTAATAACTAGCAGGCTACGCCCGCTTCGCTGGTCACTGTTTTTAAATGAATCAACATAATTAATGAATTCTCAAATTTGCATTAATTTTTATCATGTGAAAAAAAAAAAAAAAAAAAAAAAGCGCAGGCCATTGGGCGCTGTGCGCGTGCATTTATGTTTAACACTCTTAATGAATCACTATAATATCGTAAGGGAAAAACATAAATCTAAAATACAAAAAAAAAAAAAAAAAAAAAAAAAAAAAAAAAATCTTCTCTCATCGGTGGAATAATCGGTCCAGGCCCTCACTGCCTGCGACAACGTATACACGCCGCACGGCGTGAGTGTTCCTTCGCTCACCGTTCCCGCCCTCCTAATTATTTTACACTTTCAAAAATATCCGCAATCGTTTTCTCGGGGTTTTAAACCTAATAATACTAATTTCCAACGTTCTATGAGAATTCCTTTATTTTTGCCTCTGCGCCCGCCCCCCTTCCCGCCCCTCGTAATTATTCTACGCCTTCAAAAATATCAGCAATCGATTTATCGGACCTTAAAATCTAACAATACTAATTTTCAACGCTCTAACTCTTATTTCTATATTTTTGCCCCTTTGCCACCCCCTTCTCCCGTCTATCCTACTAATTTTCCAATTTTGAAAATATCTGCAAACCTATGCGTGCCAATTTTGAAAGGTCTAACTCTATTTCTATTGTTTTGCCCATTCGCCCCCCACTTCCCGGCACTCCTACAAATTTTACAAATTCGAAAATATCCGCAATCGATTTGTAGGGTATCAAAAACCTCTATGTACCAATTTTAAACGATCTAACTCTACTTTTTTTTTTTTTTTTCTTTTTTTTCCATCGCCCTCTCTCTTCCCGCCCCTTCTAATAAGTTTACACTTTCGAAAATATCCTCATTCGACTTGCAGGCCTCTAAAACCTATCTGTACCAATTTTGAACGGTCTAACTGTATTTCTATTTTTTTTTTCGCCATAGCCCCTATTTTCATCAAAAGTTGATAGGAACTAATTTATGTTAAGGTCTAGATATAAAATTTTATGAAATTCTCTGCAGAAGGTCTTGAGATACAGTTGCTACAAAATTTTGTCTCTCAAACACACACACACACAGACAAACATTTTCTTAAACGGGTTCAATCGTGTTTTAGATCTCTCAAAACGTGTAAATCCATCGAAAATTTGAGATCAAAAAATTTTCGAATCCAATACTTTCTTCTATTAAATATAAAAGAAAATTAAAAAAAAGTTTTTTTTTTTTTTTTTTTTTAATAAAAATACTTGTACAGAGGTGCTTTGGGAAGTAGATAATGAGGAAAATTCTGGAAAATTGTTTTCAGCTTGAAAGAAAAAACTTTTTTTTTTTTTTTTTTTTTTTTTTTTTAAGCATTGAATTTTGAAGAGTTTCTTTTTGTTTAGGAATAATCTTTTCCTTTGTCAACTTTGAATGTTTTTTATTTATTTATTTATTTTTTACTGACTACAATTTCCCAAAATTTTCCTTATTTCCCATTTTTTAGGGCACATCTATAAAAGCATTCCATTTTTTAAATCTTCTCTCTCTCTCTTCTTTTCTTTTCTTTTTAGCTTTTTAGTTATGTAACGATTAAAAAAAAAAAAAAAAAAAAAAAAAAACTCAGCTAAGCGCATAGAAGTGAAACTTTTTGTGTTATATTTGTTACCGTGAATGTCAACTTTTACTAAATATGACTATTAATATAGGGTCCCGGGGATTGTATAACAAGTTAGTTTGTATAACTTTTAACAAGTCAATTCTTGTAATTTAAAAACTGATTCTTTAAATTTAATCATATCGTATCATAAATGCTTACCTCTTTTAAAACATTTTGTAATTGAAATTATATGTCTGCGACCAATGATTGCGGAGATAAAGGCCCTTTCGCGGCTTTGCTTTACATCATAAGCCATCCGAGGTGTATTCGGTAGCTTAAAGTGAAAAATTATTGTGATTGTAATAAATGAATGCAATAAAATAAAAAAAAAATTGCAAAGTTTAGAGTATTTTTTTTTTTTTTAGGACTGAGGACAATTAGTCTCAATCTGGGGTTTTTGCGGTGTCATCTTTCGATAGTTAGATATTTATCGAAATCTAAAATTTATCGAAAATATAATTGAATAATTTGAAAACGATGTTATAATTTGAAAAAAAAAAAAAAAAAAAAACTAATAGTCCTCCTAAACTAAATTCTGCGTTTGCCAGAATTTCATCAAAATCTTTTTTTTTTTTTTTTTGAAAGAAAAAGAAAAGAAAAGAAATTTAATAATAATCAGTATCGAAACAAACACTGTCGAAAAAGTTTTTTTTGAACTACGACACAAAATTCGACTTTAATTGAGTATGTCGTTTATACCCTTTCATGATCACTCGTGTACTACACAAACAAAAATCATTCTAAAATTACTAAAAATTGATTCTAAGTTAAGAAATACTAAAATACAGGAAACATACAGAAAAACACATAAACATACAGGAAACAAAAAATACATACACATCACATGCATACAGAATCTTAATAAAAATAGCAAAAGCATATTCAAGGGACTTCAAAAATAATCGATTAGATAATTATTGCTCAAAAAAAAAAAAAAACTTATTTCCAATATTTTTATTTATACGGTACATATATGGGAACGTAATAAGCTTTTTGCTTAATATCTTATTGGAAATTTCCTTCTCTTTTTATGCAAAAATAATGTCATTATGTTTGCTTCCTTTTGAATCACGCATAACATCAAGAATTAGGATAATAATAAAATCGATAGTCATAAAATCAACTCTACTATAGACACGAAAAACAAAAATGTCACGAACATTACAAATAGCCAATAATTCATCGGTAGTCTTCATGTTTCGCCAACTACAGTGCGTATCGAAATGATAGGTCCACCCACATTTTTCAAAATTCCGACGCTTAATTGAGAATAAGAATAACTTTTTTTGGTAGAGATAATTAATCAGTAATTGTTATAACTATTTATGTAGACATTTCTTAAAAATAAATAATTCCTTTTTATTTTATGCAAATTTTCATTTTCAGACCGTTTCGAAAAGATAGGTCCGCCTTCAAAAATTTTGCACAATCACGTTTATTTCCAAATAATTTGCATAAATATCGTTGCTTAGTCTTGCTGCGGGATTATGCTGGCTGCTGTGGAGGTATTTAAGCAGATTTGAACATCACGTTGTAATCAAACGAAATGGGTCGCCGTTGCAGTCTTCCGCTGGTTGAGCAGGGGAAAACTGATGCATTTAAAACGTGTGGAAAATCGAATAGAGAAATAGGTAAACTTTTAAACAGATCACATAATGTTGTAAACAATTATTTGCGACTTAGAAATGCTTATGGCAGTAAAAAATCATCTGGTCGCCCATCAAAAGTGACACCCCGACAAAGAAGGACTATCGTAAAGGAGTTAAAATCCGGAAATATGAGCTTATCCACTGTGGCCAGACAACAAAACCCTCCAATATCAAAATCTACAATCCATAGAGTGGTAAAGAAGTTCGGCAATATAGTTCACGTGAAGAGGAAAGCAGCTCCGAAATTGACTAAAAAGCACAAAGAAAAGAGATTGAAATTCGCACATGAAGTGATGTCCTGGAAACAAGACTGGCATCGTGTGATATTCAGTGATGAAAAGAAATTCATCCTGGATGGTCCAGATGGCTGGCAGTACTACTGGTACGATCTGCGTAACGATAGACATATATTCTCGAAGAGGCAAGCTGGTGGTGGTTCCGTTATGGTATGGGCCGGATTCGGAGCTGCAGGAAAAACTGATATAGCATTTGTAGACAATCGTTTGAATGCTGCAGGCTATCAACAGCTGCTTGAACAATATTTTCTTCCACAAGCAGAGCACATTGGGGGCCCATTCTTCATGTTCCAACAGGACAATGCTCCTGTGCATACTGCAAAGTCCAATTTCAAATGGTTTCTGGATAATGGTGTACATGTTATCGATTGGCCACCTTGCAGCCCCGACCTGAATTCGGTAGAAAACATGTGGGGTATATTCGCAAGAGCGGTGTATGCAGGCGGAAGGTAGTACAACAGTACTGCAGACTTGAAAAAGTCTATTTCCTCCGAATGGTCAAAAATCGAGAAAAAGTGTTCACAAAATCTTGTAGAATCCATGCCGAATACGATTTATGAGCTTATTCTGAAACAAGGTGGAAAAATTTCTTATTAATTCAACATTAATTTGATGCTTGGTTCACTGGACCTATCTTTTTGAAACAGCTTTTTCATGTAATTTTTGTTTTCCTTATTATTCCTATTATTTGTATATTATTCATGTATTATTTTACATTGAATGAAGTAATGTAGTTTATAAAATAGTACTTTGTACACAATAAAACCTTTTTTACCAACATAACTTTCGTCTTTACTGGTGGACCTATCATTTCGACACGCACTGTAATGCGCCACTAACAGTGAATATCTAAATTTACTTTTACTCTTTATTAAAGTTGCTTCAATTTTATTTATTTATTTTATTTGCAATCAACTTTTATTCTTTTTGCATATAGAGAAACCTTTTTCGTGAATAGTGCACTTTAAAAATATTTGTGCAGCTATTTTTTTTTTTTACTGCTATTACCTTACTACCGTAGGTAATGGAAGTACTGTATTTGGTCAAAAATTCTGATCTCGAGTTTTCGCCTTATTTACATATTTTAAGGTCTCCAGAGTCCAAAAATGTGGTTTTGGGCAATTGGTCAGTGTAAGTATATATATCTGTACTGATAAGTATAAAGGATTTAAGTCCATATTCTTGATTTTTCAGGAAACGAAAAATAAAGTTTAACTAACTAAAAACTAATCAGAAGAATCGATTAGGAAAAAGGGATTAGGTTGATTTATACCCTTTATACTATTCAGTGATTGTCAATCTTCATTTAATAAAGGGAAAAAAATGAATTAAATATTTTATACTAAAGATTAATGCTAAATTTCTAACTTGAATCTTTTTTTACCAATGGATTTTCTCAAAGACTAAATCACATGGATTTAAATCCTTTATACCAATCAATAGAGAATTTTTTTTCTGAGTCTGACTATGTACTTAACTCAAATCGACATTTTTGGACTTAAATCCTTTAAACTTATCAGTACAGATATATGCATGTACAATGTGTGGGGAATCTTCTGACTATCACATCTCCTAAACTAATAAAGCCAGAACGATGAAACTTCACAATTAAGATAGGCTCGGTGTACAGATATTTTTGCTAACTTTTGATGAATATTATAAAACCAGAAGTCCATATTCTAAAAACGGCTTTAAGGGATTTTTTTTTTTTTTTCAAAGTTGCTACATAAATATCCTTTGAAATGTCTTTTCTTATCTATTAGTTGGTTACTTCAGGAAAAATTGATAGCTGTCCTGTATTTTAGGTCTCACAAGTGCGTTTTGTTAGAATTAACATTGTCCATTTTAATAGTGTATGCTGTAGATATATATCTGTTTTATCCTAAGACTGAATATTCTAGAGGGATTTCAATATACAGGCTGGTTATGGTATAGTTAAAGGGCCACAAAAAAAAAAAAAAAAAAAAAAAAAAAAAAAAATGCATTCTATTGTTAAAATGTGCAAGCGGATCGTCTCAAATTTGGTATGTCGAGGATTCATAAAATGCGCTCAAGAAATTAAAAAAAATTAAAAGAAATAAATAAAAAATGTCTACCAAGTGACGTTTTGCATGGAAAATAAATAATAAACAAAAAAAGATAAAAATAAGAAATAACGAAAGAGATTATACTTAAGGAATGGCTAAACAGTCTCGACATTTATTAATTAGATTTTGGTCTCGTGTGCGTTATTCCATTTGTTAAACTTGGCATTTTCACATAAAGCGCCAGCGGCCGAGCGGTTCTGCGCTCAAAGCTGATAGAAATAAAGTGGCGGGTTCGATTCCAGGTCACGCTCACCTAGCCGTTCAGAGTTTTCCGTGGTTCTCTCTGAAACTTACGTAAATAAAGAGTAGGAACCCTTAGAAAGACCTCCACGGAAGCCCTTCAGGCCTAGACCTCTAGAGCTGTCAATCGGCCTTATTCCCAAACACCATCACAATACCACATAAACCGCCATCTGCTGGACGTTTTTTGAATATTTTTTCTTAATCTCTTGAACGCATTTCATGAATGATGATTCACAAAACGCACTCTTAATGAACCACTATATACCGAATTTGATGGAAATTCTTTCGATCTTTAAATGATGCTACGACCTCGCATGATGCTACTAATAGCGGAAGTTTAATTACGACCCCCCTCTGTATTATTTTTCAAAATATTTTACATACATTCATTCGATTTTGTATGCATTATTTATTCGAAATGTAATTCATACTGCGTAAATATAGACAAGACAGAAAACAATTCATGCGTTTCTCATAAATTAAACACTTTCCAACTGTACTTAACCGCTTCAATGCATTTTTTTTCCTCGATGATACCTTAAAATGCATTTTGTTTTACATTATAGAAAAAGAAAACTTTCAAAAAATTACTTATAGTTGTATTTCTAAAGAGAAAGCCATAAAAAGATTTCTTTTATGTAAACTTGTATATCATTAGAAATTCGCACACGCACCATATAATGCAGCAAAAATAATTTCCAGAAAGTTTATATTTGATAATTTTCATATATTTCCTGTAATGTATTTAATAACTTTGTGGGACATGGTGCCAAATGCTCGTAAATTTGACCTAAAAACAATTTTTTCTCTACCACATACTTGGGTAAGAGAAAGTAAATAGTTAAAGCAGTGCTTTTTGTTGCATATGTAGAATAACAAAACTGCAAGAATGTTCTTCGAGAATTCTGCGCATTAATTCTCGAGATAGTGTAGAGAGAAAACCACTGTCTCACAGACAGACATTTTCTAAAACTGGTCAAATCCTATTCATGATATTACAGCTCAAAACATGTTAGCCCATTGGAAGACAGAAAGCAAAAGTTTTTACGAATTTAATACTTTCATCTATAGGAAATCGAAGAGAATAAAAAGATTTGAGGCATAACATATTCTTTACATCCCTGAAGTTTCAGATTAATACATTCAGTTTTTTTTTTTTTTTTTTTTTTGAGGTAATTGGCAAAACGTGCAAAATCGAAGTTTTTCTCTTTGATATAGTAATATATATAGATCTATCATCCCCATGTTATCGAGCAAAAAATTTTGATGCCGAAAAAAAGTTCTAAAATCAGCCATTAGAGAGTATTGAAAAAAATAATAAAAAGAAAAATGAATTTGAAACTGTACTTGGAGTTTTTCATTCACCTTCAGTAAGTAATTTATTCATAAATTTTATTTACTAAATTATCCGTGTGTATTCCTGTGTGTGATTTACTCGGGGAAAGGCAGCCGTTAGAGTGACTTTTCTCGAAAAAAAAAGGTAGTATCACCTTTTCCCTCTCGCTGACCAATCTATGTCTTATTACTATATCTATGGTTTTTCTACCGTTTGTATGTTCAATAAAAATTAAACAGAGAAAAATAAAATAAAATAGAGAAATCTTTAAAAGTTGTTACATATAATTTTAAAGTATTACTTTTTAGTTTTAATAAAAATATCTTATGATATTTACTTCAATTTGTATCACACATGAATAGTTAAACATGTCCTTCGGAAGGGTAGGTTGATTTCTTTCTCCTTATCAAGCAGCTGCCATTTTGTTTCAAAATGGCGGCTACAAATTATTAATGCACTTGGCAGAAATATTGATGTAGACTGCGCACATATGGAGTTTTAAGCAAATCGGTTCATAAATACCTTTCTATGTGAATTTAAAATTTTCAAGTGGCCAGCGCTTGGAAACAGAATGGTGAGTTAAGTTGACAAATATATGAAATGTATTTGTGAGATAAGTCTACTGTACACATATAGTTCAGATTAATTCAAAATCTCAAAAGTCATCGTGTTGAAAAATTAAGTGGCTGGCACTTCGATCAAAATGGCAGAGAAAGTTGCTGATCTAAAATATCGTTGCAAATTTGAAAAAATATTTTTTTTTTTTTAGAAATTCTTTCAAAGAGGCTTAGTAAGTTGATAAAATGTTAGTTTTCTGCATTTCTAGTTTGTTTCAGCAATAACCCCTTAACGCGCGGTATCCTCGCCACGAGGACGCAAAATTTAAGATCCAGCTGCAAAAATTCATCCCGGAAATATTTTAGCAAAAATTCACGTTTAGAACATATCAGAAAAGGCCGTTTTTTTAAACCTTAAAATTTAAAATTTCTTTTAGTTTAATTTAGTTCATGAATTCCGGTGGCAGTATAATTTAAATGTTTCAAATTGTCTTGCGCCGCAAAGGGTTAAAATAGCCTAATTTTTCCTTAAAAACGCATTAAAAAGATCCGGTAACGCAGGTAATGGATATGGCGCCAAATTTGGCGACTTTTCCCATATGGCGAATTTTTTGGCGACTTTTGGCGAGAAAATACTTATTATCCATATACCAAAAATGGTCGCAATAACGTGATTGCTTCACGAGTTACGTCAATTTTCTAGATTTTTGTTGTTTAAATGATATCAATGTTGTTTGAATGATCAATTTTTCAACTTTGATTTGAATTGATTAAGTATTTCTAAAGTTACCGTGATAACAAATTTTCAAGTGGCTGCCAGTTGGAAACAATACAGTGGAACAAGTTGCCCAGCGAACATATCCAAGATATTTGAAGCATAGGTTCACTGTCCAACTATGGTTTAAATCAGTGCCGTGTTTCAAAAATTAATTTTATGGCAAATTTTCAAGTGGCAGTCTAAGTGGTTGCAACTAGGAAACAAAATGGCAAAACAACTTGCCCAGCGAAATCATCCAGTATACTTGTATAAGTTCCTTATCCAGTTCTAGTTCAAATTAAATCAGTATTTCTAAAATTATCGTCATAAGAAATTTTCAGGTGGCACCACTTGGAAAAAAAAGCGGAGTGAGATGCCCAGCGAACTTATCTGTGATATTTGAAGGATAAATCCACTACCCAAATTTGATGCGAATTGATTCTGTATTACTAAAGTTACCATAATGACAAATTTTCAAGTGGCCACCACTTGGAAATAGAATTGCGGATCAGGTCACCAAGTGAACTTATCCTAGATATTTGAACCATAAGTTCACTATCCAACTTTTATTTGAATCAGTTTAGTATTTTAAAAGTTATCGTGGTGGGATATTTTCAAGTGGCAGTGTGATTTCAAGTGGCTGGAACTTAGAAACAAGATGTCGGGACAAGTTGCCCAGTGAAAACATTCAAGGTAATTATATGATAATATCACTGTCCAAATTTGGTTCGATTTGGAGTATTATTTCAGAAGTTATCGTGATTTTAAATTTTCAAGTGGGAGCCTGATTTCAAGTGGTCCCGCTTAACTTATCTGCCACTTTATTAAAAATGGCGGATATAGTTTGCTAATAAACTTCATTGCGATCCTTATATGGTCCGTATTTACATCAAAATTCAAACAATTTCGGAATACGCTTTTTACAATTTAAATTTAAAAATTTCAAGTGGTCTCCACTTGAAAACAAAATGGCGGAACAACTTGGTTAACAAACTCATCTAAGATATTTATAAGATAAGTTAAGACACTGTTCAAATTTGGTTCCATTTGGAGTATTATTTCGGAAGTTATCATGGTTTTAAATTTTTAAGTGGTAGCCTGATTTCAAGTGGTTCCGCTTAACTTAAGATATCCGCCACTTTATTAAAAATGGCGGATAAAGTTCATTAATAAAGTTATTTGAGACACTTGTATAAACTATGTACGCATGAAAATTAAAAAAAAATCGGAATACGCTTTTTACAATTTGAATTCGAAATTTTCAAGTGGTCTCCACTTGAAAACAAAATGGCGGAGCAACTTGGTTAACAAATTCACCTAAGTTATTTATAAGATAAGTTAGACACTGTCCAAATTTGGTTCGATTTGGAGTATTATTTCAGAAGTTATTGTGATTTTAAATTTTCAAGTGGTAGCGTGATTTCAAGTGGCCCCACTTAACTTAAGAGATATCTACCACTTTATTAAAAATGACGGATAAATTTCATTAATAAACATCATTGAGACCCTTATGTGGTCTATATTTATATCACATTTCAAACAAATTCGGAATACGCTTTTTACAATTTGAATTTGAAATTTTCAAGTGGTCTCCACTTGAAAACAAAATGGTGGAGCAACTTGGTTAATAAACTCATCTAAGAAATTTATAAGATAAGTTAAGACACTGTCTAAATTTGGTTCGATTTAGAGAATTATTTCGGAAGTTATAGTGATTTTAAGTTTTCAAGTGGTAACCTGATTTCAAGTGGTCCCGCTTAACTTAAAATATCTGCCACTTTATTAAAAATGGTGGATAAACTTCATTAATAAACTTCATTGACACCCTTATGAGGCCTGTATTTACAACAAAATTCAAACAAATCTTGCTTTAAATATGCTTTATACAATGCCGGTTTGAAATTTTCAAGTGGCTGCCACTTGAAAACACAAAGTCGGAGCAACTTGGTTAACGAACTCATGCAAGATATTTATAAGATCAGTTCACTGTCCAAATTTGGTTCCATTTCGAGTATTATTTCGGGAGTTATCGTGATGACAAAATTTTCATTATAGATAGATAAATATAAATTAAATTATTTATTATATATATATATATAGATAGATAGATAGATAGATAAACGAAGTGATTGCAATAGGTCGATTTCTAAAGAAATCAACCTAAAATGGTAGAATCGATAACTCTAAAAAGAAAACCCCCATAGCCATAGAAAAAGAAAAGTTCATGATGACAAATAGTAGATAACTTGTAGATAGCCTTTAATATTTCTCCAACTCATATATACTCTAATATAGTGGGATGCCTCCAAGATATATCTTTGAAGTTTCTCCCTATTCATTTTACTACATTCATTATTCATGTTACTTTTATTTTTCATATTCAAAGTAGCGATATGTCTTTATTCTTTCTCGAAGAAAACTTTTGTGAGTGACATTAAAAAACACATTTAAGTAGGTGCCTTGTTATCTCAACTCGTAAGGGCGTTATTCATCTTCTCAAGCAGACGAAAAAAGAATCAAAGAATAGCTTGGATGATAAATTATAATTGGTATAATCTTTCAGTTTTATTTTCAGACGATCAATAGATAAATCAATACGTGAAAAATAAATTCATTTCTAAAGGAAAAACTTTGCCATTATTAGCACATTCTACGTATTTTATCATTTCCCCAATTTTTATTAACATTTTCTAACATATTTGAAAAATGTTTATGAGTTTGGGTCATTTATTTTTCTGACTCTCCAACCATGTCTTAATTTTTGTAAATATTCTATTAAATCCACAATTATTGTCTCGATGTTTACATACGTCATGTTCTCTAATCTCTAGTAAAAATTATATGTTTAATATTTATAATTCGTGCACAGATATGAAAATAATAAAAGAGAAAGAAAAATTTACGGTGCTACATAGATTTAAGCTGCACTTTCCAATTTTACTTACCCATTATTACAGTCGGTAACAAAAGTGTCCGAACTCTAGCAAAAATTCCTATATAAATAAAGTAGAGTTACTACTGCTTTGTTAAATAAATCCTTGTCGAATCATGTTCTTAGACTGACTAAGAACATGATTCGACAAGGATTTATTTAACAAAACAGTATTAAGTGTACTTTTTTTACACAGGAATTTTTGCTAGTGCTCGAATAAAATAGAGCTTTGTAAACAATAAACCTCTTTTTTTCAAACACAATTTTTGTTTTTATTGATGGACCTATTATTTCGATACACACTATAAAGTATACATGTTAATACTTTTAATTTTACTCATGCTTAATCATACTCATCATTACTTTTGAGCTAATTTTTCTCATTACTTTTTCTTTTTCTTTCTTTCTTTATTCCTATTTCTTTATTTTTATTTCTTTATTTTTTTAGGATGCAGGACTATTAGTCTCAATCTACGGATTTTTACGATACCAGTTTTGCGATAGTTGGACATTTATCGAAATCGAAAATTTATCGAAAATATAATTGAATAATTTGAAAGCGATGTTATAATTTGAATAATAATAATAATAATAATAAATAAACCAGAAGTCCTTTGTACTAAACTAAATTCTGCTTTTCCAGAAATTCATCAAAATCATTTTCTGTTTCTTTCTTTTCTTAGAAAGTAAAAGAAAAGAGAAGAAAATTAATAATAATCAGTATAAAAACGAACAGTATCGAAAAAGTTTTTTTTTTTTTTTTTTTTTTTTTTTTTCCAAAAAAAAAAAACTTTGATATTGCATTATAAGACAAAATTTCGTATAAATGCACGTAATGAGAATTATTAAGCCCTTCTGTTAATTAACACGAAATTTTCTTTTATTCCCAAATTAACCAAAATTAAAATCTCATAAATGTTCATAATTAATTTTGTTTTGTAATTAATACTAGTTATTAGTGAATGTTAGTTAACATTTAATTTTTAACTGATTTCCTTGAGAATAATTTAAGTAATTTTTAAAAATAAATTTTTTGAGCCTCTACCATGCCTTTTGAATTGCTACGCACCCGCTCTAAGGTATTCACATTGATAATATTCCTTCAAGTATTTTTTCAACGATCTCTCTTCGTGATAAATCACATTTAAATCAATACGTAACACCTAGATGATCTAGTTTCACTCGAAAACTTTTAAGATTTAAATTACTTACATGAAAAAAAAAAAAAAGATATGTACAGTCGTTAACAAAAGTGTCCGAACACTAGCAAAAATTCCTATGTAAAAAAAAAAAAAAAAAAAAAAAAAACACTTCATACGGTTTTGTTAAATAAATCCTTGTCGAATCTTGTTCTTAGTCAGTGTAAGAACATGATTCGATAAGGATTTATTTAACAAAACTGTATGAAGTGTACTTTTTTTACAAATTTTTGCTAGAGTTCGGACACTTTTGTTACCGACTGTAGTCACATTTTTTGCTGACAATCTGATAAATTAATTTATTAGATTAAATTACAAATAGCATATTTTGAGCTAATTCGTGATTAAAAAAGGAAAGAAGGAAGGAATTGAATGGATTGCATCGGATTAGGATACGGGTCAAATTTGCATTAAATTTTGACTCGTGAGTCTACTCGCAAAAAGATATTGTCTTTGATGAACTTTTTATCTCATATTATGAAAGGTTAATGAAACATTTTTCACAAAGGAAAGAGAAAAAAAAAAAAGAAAGAAAGAAAGAAAAGAAAAAAGAAAGAAAGAAAAAGAAAAAGAAATCTAGAATATTAGCTTTTTAACCATGAGTTTGAATACTATAAATATGCTGTTTAAATTTTTTGTTTATGCACAATAGCAAAAACAATACTTTCTCTATCATATGTATGAAAAGAAAAAGTAAAAAATATATTAATATTATTTTCATAAATTTTCGAAATTTCTCAGTTACACAATCGTCTGCGTAGTAAAACTTGTGAAAAACCCATGAAAAATTATTGCACTAACTTAAAAAGATCTGTTAGAACAATAAGATGAAAAAAACTTCCCGGCATTACAGAAATTTATCAAATTTAAAATATGTAAAATTAGTTTTCTTTTAAGTAACATATATAATCTTCAATAATACAATAACTCGATAAATCACTTATTCACTCGATAATTGTTTTGTGACTCAAATAACTCTTCTCACAAACTTCCCTCAAAATAAAAAATTTGAGATAAAGAACACAGAAATGGTACATTTATGCAAATTACTATATTCGTAGTCGAAAAAATGTAATTTTGTAACATTACAGACGGCATTTAAATAAAGGTTTTTTTCCCCCTTAAATAAATAAATAAATAATAAATAAACAAAAAATAACTTTTTACAGATCTATATACAGATCAAATTTTTACAGATCTATATCTTCATTCATTTGTTTTGAAGGTGCTCATTTTGATAAATAAATTCCTTAAAAACAATTTTCATCGTCACATTCATACGAAATTTCGTCTTATGCACAGCCATATTAATTTATTAAAAAAAAAAAAAAAAAAAAAAAAAAAAAAAAGAAAGAAAGAAAGGGAGGACAGGGCAAAAATGAGTGGAATTCTCTGTATTAAACTGTCATACCTGTAATTTCACAATGAATATTCCTTAAAATTTTTGGTATGCACCTTTTTTTCACACAATGGTTTTCTTTTTTAGAGTATTTCTCTATGTTTAATCATAATTACGTTTAGAGAAAAATTACTCTGAAAATAAAATTGTGAGGTAAAAGGGGCGGGTACTAAAGTTTTTACGGAATATTAATTAGAATGCTGGCATGGCAAGTAGTACATAGTTCCAACATTTTAATTTATTCCGAAACATTTTTAGCCTCTCCTTTATTTCACGCCACTTTATTTGTATAAACTTTTTTTTGCAATACATAACTATGATAAAATAAGAAAAGTTCTCATTTAAAAAAAAAAAAAAAAAAAAAAAAGTGTTATAGATTAAAGACGAGGATAAAAGTGCTCCGGAATAAATTAAAATATACGTAAGTGAAATGATGACGTAAGCAAACGTCAGTGCGTGTACATGCACTCGACTTACTAACGTAAACGGCAATAGAAATTTTAATAATTTACTTGAAATATATTTATAATTTTCAGGTGCTTCACCTCCGGAGTTAGATACTTTGAAGGCTTTGAAGCATACATGCCAATATCTTAATTTATTCCGGAGTATTTTTAGTTCCGCCTTTATTTCGCACCACTTTATTTATAGAAAAATTTTTCTCCAATATATAACTTCGATAAAATAAGAAAAATTTATCCTTAAAAAATAAATGGTATGAAAAAAAGGCGGGGCTAAAAATACTCCGGAATAAATTAAAATGTAGGCATCTATATTGGAGTATGATGTAAAATATTAATTTAGTACTTGAAGAGATTTTTGTATTCTAAAGGAATTTTTTTTTTTTTCGGGTTTTAAAATTGAAACGTTTATAGCTCATTGGAAATGGATACATCTTATACGTAAACAAATCATTCAATGTTTACAGATAAATTTGAATAGATGTTTACAGAGCCTGATTAAGGGGGAAGCACACATTATTTATACTTACACCGTTATTTTTTAACAAATACTTTCCTCCTATAATAAACAGAAAATTCTCATTAAAAATTATTTTAAAAGAATTCTGGTGTCTAATAACGGTGAGTAAATTGGATTGTTTTACACCGTACATTTTTTATAAAAATATTTCCTCGTCAAAGCGTTGAATTTCTATGACATGAAGTAAAAAATAATTGTAAAAATATTCCGGTGAGAGCGGAGATAATGTGTGCTTCCCCCTTAATCAGGCTCTGGATGTTTAGAGTTTAGATTGACACATGCTTATGTTTTGCAGACGCATAAGTTATCATTTCCCATTTCCATTTTTTCAAGAAAAAGGGAATTATTAATTAATATTGCTGAAATTCAAATTTATTTTGTTTTACTTTTTATTTCTTTTATTTCTTTATTTTTTCTTTCAAATTTTCGTTGATTAAATGCTTATTGTGTGAATTTAAAAAAAGCTTAACACTTTCGCGACCGCATGATTTTGACTTTTTGGCAGTAAGGTCCGCCTGTGGGCGTTATTCTCCCGAGTTACAATATTTCAGAACAAAATTTTCTGTATTCACATTTATATTACAAATGGATATGCATTATAATTACATTCCTTCTTATCAAAGTATTTTTATCCATAGTATATTTCATTGTAAAAATGTGAATATTGGGTATATACTTAAGAAATAAATAACATACAAAATCCGAAAGAAACGCCCACTGGTGGAGTTACAGATTTTCCAATGACGTGAATCTACGTCAGCGGTCGCGAAAGTGTTAATACGAAATTTATTTGGCTATCTAAACTTTTTTTTTTTACATTTATCACTTAAAAACTGTTGACAAACGTATTTTAAAGAATTTCAGTAGATATGATCAAAATAATCCTGCAAATCGTAGATGATCCAAATCAAGTCTTCGACTAATACCGTTCTTTAATTTTTTATTTTATGTTTCTATATATACTATTTAATTTTGAATTCGGGATTGAATCTTAACTCTGAAGCAGTCAAAATCAATTAAATACAGCATCTCAATTTATTTAATGGATTGCGTAATGTGCAATTAGAAAATAAAGACGTTACATTAAGCAATGCATTCTTAAATCCGATCTTAAATAATGATTGAATTCATAAATGAAATCGACGATTCTTAATAGCTCCACTTATAAGATAAAGAGAGCGATATCCATTAGAATAATATTATGTCGGACATGCTAAAACGAAAAACAAGTGCAAAAAGTAATCGATAATTACACAATAGCCAACAGAAATAAAAGATTGGACATCAAAATGATGATAAATAATGTATTATTCGATTTCCCTGTTAAATATTTTATGGCTAGTTCTTTTCGTAGGCTCTCTTTATCTCTTTTATTAATCATTCATGCCTGCATTAATTATTGATACGACTTATTTTTCATTTTAACAGTGTGTCCGAACAAGTATTTTTTCACGAGAACGAAAGTGATTAAATCATAGAAGTAATATTAATAATTATAAAGGAAAGCATGTTAATCTTCTATTTAAAGTATTTGCTTAGTTTTTTTTTTCTTTTTTTCTGTTTTCTGTACCTTTGTATTTAACATTTCGAGCTACTCTGAAATATTAAACTAGTTGGCATAGGTGGACTCTGGTCAGTTCCCCATCATATATATATATATTCATAAATTTCTAGAACACGACATTCTCTTAACATAGTTATCATGTTAAGAGAAATGAATTTGAAAAAACGCTTGACACAGTGACAGAATGAAATCCCCGCCTAATAGGCTATCCACCGTTCACTTCGATATATTTATCTTAATCTAATCTATTAATTTATTTTATTAGGGTAAATTTCGTAGTTTAGTTTTCATGCTACTATTTCCAATGCAACAATCCTCAAAATGCATATTTATATGGAAAATTTTCAATTTTTTTATGTTGATAAAATCTTAAATAACGAATAGCTTACGAAATTTTCCTATTAGAATATTTGTAATCAGTCATGTTCATACAAGTATCATAAATGTTATTTTGAAGTTTTCTGATATATTTATGATCCTGAAAATGGCCGTTTGTGCTCAATTTAAGAGGATCGTAAATTTCAAATAACTTACGAATTTCTTAAATTAGAAAATTCATACTCTATGGTATTCATGTCAGTATCCTAAATAATATTTCAAAAGTGATCTGACACCTTTACGATGAAAATATCCCTCAAGATTGACGCTTGTGTGAAATTTTGACCTATTCTGCCATGTTAAGTAATTCATAAATTTCTAATAACTTACGAAATTTTTATATTGGAAAATTCATAGTGATATTCCTGCCAGTATCCTAAATAATATTTCAAAAGTAGTCTGACATCTTTACGATGAAAATATCTCTCAAAATTGACGTTTATATGAAATTTTGCCCGATACTGCCATGTTAAGAAATTCGTAAATTTCCAATAACTTGCGAAATTTTCAAAGTAGCATATTTATAGTTACTGATGTTCATTCCGGCATCAAAACTGATATTTTAAAACTGGTCTGACATTTTTACAGTAAAAAGTTTCCATTTAATGTACGTTTAAGTGAATTTTTGTCCTATTCTCCTATGTTAAGAAAATCGTAAATTTCTAATAACTTACGAAGTTTTTAAATTCGAAAGTTGTAAATGAATAGGGCTCTTGCCAGTATTGAAAGTAATATTTTAAAACTGTTCTGACCTCTCTGCGATCATTTGTTCGTGAGATATCGTGTAAACAGTCTAACACACTAACAGACACCCTACAGACAGACACCATAGAAATTTTGTCATTTTCGGATTCCTCACACCTGAAAACGTGTAAAAAAGTCAAAAAACCGAAATCGAAAACTTTCACGATTACCTAAGTTCCTCATACCTATAGTATGATGGGGAACTAAAAATATTAGTTACAAAAAATTAACGCTTTTCTGAAGTAATACTGAAATTTCCTTATAATGGATAAGTTCGAGCTATTTTTGTAAATAAAAATAAATATAAAGCTAACTTTAATAAAAAAAAAAAAAGTTTGAATTTAATTAAATATTATTTTTTATAAAATTTTTCTATATATAATATAAATTTCAAAATCGGCTGAGTTGCAAGTTGGAAAACTAAGAGCTCGCAAATTTTAAAATGTCAATTTAAAGTGGACTAAAGAAATTACATTTTAAGTATTTAAAAAAATCTAGAGTGATTACACTCGACTTTACGAACATTAAATAATTAACGGTTAAATAACTAAACTAAAGTAAGAGAAGTCGTTAAATAAACAAAGGAGAAAGTAGTAATGGGCTTTTTTTTTTTTTTTTTTTTTTTTTTATCATGTAGTTATACTTATAGTATGTTGTTTAATTCAACGCTATCGCACTTTAAAAGATTTAAGTCCTTAAGCCTTAATGATAAAGAATTTTTCATTGTGTCCCTGTAAAATAATTATAAGATTATCCAAAATTCATGCAGTTTGTGAGATTGTGATGTTGATTTATAATACGTATATAAATTTTCAGTTCATAGGAGTTTAGACGCCATCGCAATTTAAATAATTTCAGCCCATACGCTATAACATAGATGCCAAGTTTTTTAATTTATTCCGGAATGCTCTTAGTTCCGCCCCTTTTTCACACCGTAATCTTTTTAGAGTAAATTTCTTCATATTTAATCGTAATTATATATTAAAGAAAATTTTTCTACAAAGATTACAGTGTGAAAAAAGGGCGGAGCTAACAGCATTCCGGAATAAATTACAAAACTTGGCAGCTATGCTATAATGATAAAGAAATTTTCTTTATGTCCCTGTAAAAAAACTATAAGTACTAGATTCACCAAAGTCAATAGGGTTGGTGTTACGGTGACTTGTAACATACGCACCAAGTTTCGCTTCATTCGAACAAAGTGTTCAGACGCTATCATGCTCACTCACATACATACACACATCATCGTAAAAATAGCAAAAATGAACTTGGGGCACATCAAAACGTGTAGAAACATCAATATTTCAAATTTTTGTCATGATTATATTACTTTCCTCATATATATATATATATATACATCTTTGGAATGTAATAAAAAGGTATAAAATTAATTTTGGCTAAATTTCTTGCTTCCAAATTAATAGCAAAATGTTTTTTAAAGTATTGTCATAAAGATACATACACAGAAGCCTAAACGATTCAACGGTTACTTATAGTAGAAAAATGTTTCCATCTATTTTATGCGCACTGCATAGTTTTACATTCTTGTTTTATCTGTCGAGAATACACGTAAGTGCTATGCTACCGAGCAAGGGACCCTAGATAGAAGTATCTAGGGTCCCTATACCGAGCGGGAGTTTAATACGATCAGATTTTTCAAGGATCGCGAGCCAGTTTATCGCCGAAAGCAGCTAATAAATAAATAAATGATTCTGTAAAGATTTTGTTAATTGGCTTAAGTTTATAATAAATATTTATGAATTCTGAAGGTATAATGGAGGTTTTAATTAATATTTTTTTAACCAATTGGAATATTTTTAATTTAAATGGTCAGTTCGGTTTTCTTAAATTATTTTCCATCATTTTTATAATAAAGATAATTATGTACAAATATTTGTGATTCTGGACGTACAAATGTCAATAGTAAATGCGTTATTCAAATGTAGATGGCATCATAATTCAATAGTTTGAAAAGCTTCTAACTTCTGTTTTATTTGTTAAATCGAACATTTCAACCTCTTTAAACCTTCCCAGAAATACGGAGGTCATTTTGCAAAAAACCGCTCATAAATCGGACCAGTAGTTTTGAGTGATTTATAAGTAACACACATAATAATCTTTCGTTTTATACATATAGATTTTGAATAATTATATTACTTAAATTACACAAACTTGTTTAAACGAAACAAATGCACGTTAGAAATTTTAAATAAAATATAATAAAAATAAAAAGGTAAAAATTGTGTCAAAGATAGAATTTAGTTTACTATACGGAGGACTATTAATTTCAATCTATAAAATTTTTATTTTTATTTATTTTTATTTTTAATTTATTTTTTTATCTCATCTGACCGTAAAACTCAGCCCCGTACTTTTTAAAATGACTGAAATGAATTAAAATGAAGTATTTCCACCTAAATTTCATACTTTAATTAATTTTAAAAAGATCTAATTGTCGTGTCAAAAAACTGCTTACACCCCTGGATAAAAAAAAAAAAAAAATACCCCTTTCATTTGGTACCCAATTTTTAACGATAGGACTGACATTTCTAACTTATTTTGGTGTTACACAAAACTGGTCTACAAACACTGGCGATGACGTTTTTACGCAGATTGAAACTAATAGTTCTCCTAGTCCTAAAAATATTTTTTTTTAATATATATATATATATATCGAATTTTTAGATGTTAAAAACAAGTTAACCCTGACGACATTACTATTTATTCTTGTAATGTTTGTTGATATTCTAATTTGAACTTTTGAACAATATAAATAAAATAAAATTACAAGATTTATACAGTAGTTATAAAAAGGACAAAGTTAAATAGAGTCATATTAATTTTATTTACAATTTTATATCGAAATGTAGATACTATGTAATAATGTAGACATTAAAAAGGAAGCAGACAAAAACTCAAGTTAAACAAAAAATCAAACCTAAAAGACATTTAGATAATAGTACTCGCGCATGCGCTAGTTACGAAAGAAAAGAGTTTGACTCTGACTTCGGCGGGATGAGCTCAATTACGCTGGTATCGGGAAAATATTACGAAAAGAAGATGCTTCTAATTAATTATATTTTATTGACACTACGTGATAATAAAACTTTATACTTTTTTGTTTTAATTAAATTTAAAAAAATATTTAAAAAAAAGCAATTAAATTTTAAAACTAAAATGCTTACTTTTGAAATATTTACTTGAATTTATACTGAAATAAAAGTTAAATTCAACTAATAATGAAGTAGAAATTAATTGCTGAATTAAAACTTACAACTGGCAAATTGTTTATTTTAAACTTCTTTTTCCAGACTTATATAAAAAAAAAAAAAAAAAAAAAAAAAAAAAAACTAAATAGGACGTAACGGGGTTTGAACCCGGGTACTGTTGATCTGAAATGAAATGCTCTGCGTCCAAGCCACTAGGAGACAAATAGCGGTGTCCTTATGTTATTTATAACAGAGTCCTTAAATGAGCATTTTTACAATTATTATAATGTATATATGTACATAGAATATGTGTAATGTATATATGTATGTATAATGTATATATGTAATGTATAATGTATATATGTGTAATGATAATGTATATATGTACATAGAATATGTGTATATAGAATATGTATATAAAGGATTCGTTAAAGTAAGATAGAGCCCTCTTTATTCGAGTTCCTGGCTCCTGAATTAGTATAGTTAGTTTTATTTTATTTAAGTATATTAAGAATTATTATATGTTGAAGTAACATTTTTGGCGAGCCAGCCAGCCAGGATTCGTAAAATATACGATTTTAAAAGGGCTCTTAAGTTATTTATAAGATTAAAGAAAAAATAATTACGTCTAAATCAACAGTTAAGAACAGAAGTTTTGGAATCAAGTTTCAAGTTCTGTTTTGCCACGGAGCTGAATACGATTATCAGGTAAGCTCTCTCTCCCCTTTATTAAGACACTGAATAAAATATATATATATATTTCATATATTTACGAATAAAGTATATTTTGAATAATTTGAGAATAAATAAGAATGAGTATTATAACAATAATACGTAGCACCCAAATGTAGGGTGCCAAGTCATGTTCTTAATGAGAAAATTTAATATATTTACGTGATTTATTGAGTGAATTATATTAAAAGATAATATAATTATTATTATTGTGAATATTACGTTAAAGTAAAAAAAAAAAAAAAAAAAAAAAAAAAAAAGAGTTCATTTGAATTGAAGAACAATAAGAATAAGTGTAATAAAACAATGTAAAATTTTGTGTTCTATTAGAAATTGTTAATAAGAATTTATTAAATATGGCAGAGTTAGAAAAACAAAAGAGAAAAAGAACAGTAATTAGAAGTTCCACTACGAAATTAATTACAAATTGCGAGCAGTACATAGAAGCAAATGAAATCGAAACATCTGTTCTGAAAGAACATTTAGATCAATTAGAAGTAAAATACGAAAATTTAAGGAATCTCGATGAAGAGATTCAAAATCTTATGAAAAAGGAAGACGATTTAGAATCCGAATTTGAAACAGCAGAAACTTATGCAGAAAAAATTATTTCTATTAAATCTAAAATTACTTCGGTTTTAAAAAGTAAGGAAAAACTCGAAAACACAAACACTAAAAAGGATGATATCATAAGTGAACAATCATCTTTAATTTCTTGTTCACATTCTAGAATAAAACTCCCTCGTCTAGTGATTGAAGAATTTGGCGGGAATCCCGCTAACTGGCTCTCATTTTGGAGCCAATACGAGAATGCAATTCATAATAATACTGATTTGACAGATATCGATAAATTTAATTATTTGCATTCTCTGTTAATAGGATCTGCGGCTGATGCCATTAGAGGCTTTTCGTTATCCAGTGAGAACTATCAATCTGCAGTTAAAGCGTTAAAAACAAGATTTGGTCGTAATGACCTAATAATTAATGCACACATTGGAAAGTTATTAAATTTAGATCCAGTGAAAAATTCGAATAACACAGATGCGCTGCTCTACGATAACATTACGATTCAAATAAGAAATTTAAAATGCCTAAATGTAACATCAGGAACATACGGCACTCTGCTGACACCAATTTTACTCAAATTGATTCCCACTGATTTAAATTTAAATTATCAAAGAAAAAGACAGAACCTTGAAAATTTTGACATTGATGAATTATTAGACTTTTTAAAAGCTGAAATTGAGTGTCGTGAAACGGCGATACAAATACAAGAACTGTCTACACAAAATCCAAATGTCGTAAAAGAAAAACAGAAAAGAATTCCCGAGTCTAAGACACTCCCTACAGCGTGTAAATTGATGAACACTAATGAAAATAATAAGGAAATTAATTCAAAATTTAGAAAGGTTGATATAGTGTGTGTTTTTTGCAATAAATCACATGCATCGGAGAGTTGTAATGAGGTCTCTAAGTTAAATTTGAAAGATAAAAAGAACATACTGAAAGAAAAAAGGGTTTGTTTTGTTTGTCTGAAGAAAAATCACAGAGCAAACCAATGTAGATCAGGGCATAAATGTCTTATTTGTAAAAGACGACACTACGCTATAATATGCCCGGATTTACCCTCAAACAAATCAGATATTTCAAATAAGATTAATGAAGAAATAAAAATAAGTACATTAAATAATCATGTACAGCTCTCTGATGTATTTCTGCAAACGTTAATTGTTACACTGCACAATAATAATAAAGAAATGCTTGTAAGGGCAGTCTTGGACTCTGGAAGCATGAAAAGCTATATATGTAGCGATACAATTGAAGAAATGAAGTATGTCTCTAGCAATGAAATAAACTTGCGTCAATCACTTTTTGGAGGTATCGAAACGAATGAAAATGTTTATAAAAATTATGCAATTGAATTAAGTAATATGAACAGAAGTTATAAATGTAAATTTGACGCATTGGCGGAAAAACGTATTTGTTCTGAGCTTGGCCAAATCCCATCTGGTCCGTGGTTAAATGAACTTAAGAAGCATCGTATACAGCTTACGGACTTAGAAAATAAATACAAAGTGGATAAGGAAATAAAATTGTTAATAGGGGCTGATATTATGGGTAAATTGTTAACGGGAAAAATAGTACCCCTTAAATCAAATTTAACCGCTATACAGACTAAATTGGGATGGACTGTTCTAGGAAAATTTTTTGGCACAAAGAGCAATACACCTAGTAATCATTCTCTCGTTATCTCTTCTCTTTTGGTTAAGAACCAGTGTGTAAGCGATCTGTGGAAATTAGACATATTGGGAATTACAGATCCTGCACACCGTAAAACTAAGCAGGAGTTAGAAGAAGAGACTAACAAGTATTTTAAGGAGACTCTTCGGGTAAATTCCGACGGCAGATACGAGGTAGCTTAACCATGGGTAACAGATAATTCTGCCTTACCTGACAATAAAAAACTTGCTGAAAAAAGTCTGTTTAGTACGAAAAGAAAATTAGTTAATTCCGGCAAATTAGAGGATTACTATGGGGTTTTTGATAATTGGTTATCACTTGGCATAATAGAAAAAGTGACAGAGACTAAATCAGAACAGGTACATTATTTACCGCATAGACCCATAATAAGAGAGGGTAGTACTACGAGTTTACGGCCAGTGTTTAATGCGAGTTCACATTCTCAGGGTTTTCCTTCATTGAATGATTGTTTATCTACGGGACCTAATTTAATAGAAATTATTCCAACAATACTAAATCGATTTCGTAAAAGCTACGTGGGTGTTACGTCAGATATAGAAAAAGCTTTCCTACAGATTTCAATAAGAGAAAAGGATCGCGACTTTTTACGTTTTCTGTGGTTTGGTAGAGATAATTCGGAACAAATTGAGGAGTATCGGCATCAAAGGGTTGTTTTTGGTTTAACATGTAGTCCCTATTTATTAGCCGCTACCTTACATTATCATTTAAGTAAAGTACCCGAAAATTTAAGCAATACTGCAGAAATTCTTAAGTCATCATTTTATGTCGATAATTGCGTAACTAGTTTGAATTCTGAGTTAGAAATGAAAAGGTTTATCTTGGAGTCACAAGTAATAATGTCTACAGGCAATTTTAATTTACGAGGGTGGAAATCTAATTTGCATAATGTCACTCCAGACAATGAATCGATCACTGAAGAAAACATCTCCGTCTTGGGTCTTACGTGGTATACAGACAGTGATACTTTATCCTGCAAAGTGCCGTCAATTGATGAGCCCGATAAACTAATTACGAAAAGGTTAATTTTAGCCATTGCTCATCAAGTATTTGATCCAATTGGATTTACGGCACCTGTGACGTTAATTCCGAAATTAATTTTGCAGGAAACATGGAATTTAAAACTTAAGTGGGATGAAATTCTTCCGGATCATTTAATACGAAAATTTACAGCATGGATCCAACAACTAAATTTAATATCAAAAATAAGGATACCAAGATGGCTTAATATTTCCCCAGACGTTTCATTAAGTTTGCATGTATTTTGTGACGCGAGTCAAAAGTCTTACGCGGCATGTGTGTTTTTAAGAGTCTGTCGAGGTGATCACGTGACCGTCAATTTAATACATGCTAGAAGTAGGGTAGCGCCTCTAAAGGTTCTAACTATACCGCGGTTAGAGCTCCTTGCTTGCTTGATCGGCGCTCGGTTGCTTTCGTCTGTGGTAGAAGATATGCAATTTCCCAGTGTTGATATTCATTGTTGGACGGATTCTACTACTTCGTTATGTTGGATCCAAAGAAATCAAAATTGGGGGACTTTTGTCCAAAATCGTGTACGTGAAATAGTTTCCTTGACATCTCCCACCGTGTGGCGCCACGTTCCGGGTGCTCTTAACCCTGCCGATATAGCTTCTAGAGGATGTTCAGCCGAAAAATTGTCACAACTACGATGGTGGGAGGGACCCGAGTGGTTACGCAATAACGAGGAGAGTTGGCCAAATTCAGAGGAATCTCCGGATGAGGATTTGGTTGGCTCAGAAATACGAAAAACTGTAATTATTGCCTTAAGCCAAACCGACCATAACAGCGACTGGTATTACAAGTATTTTTCATCTATAAGAAAAATTATTCGGATGATAGCGTTTATCTACAGATTTTATTTTAAGCTAAGAAAATTTCCCAGTGAATCCTCAAAAACTTTGTCAACTTCCGAACTTGAAAGAGCTGAAATCGCTCTTCTGAAATTGGTACAAAAGGATTCATTTAATAACACAAATTACGACAAACTTCAAAACCTTAGACCGATGATTGACAGTGATGGTTTAATTAGAGCAAAAACAAATATTTCTTGTAGAAATGACACTAATAGTTTTAAATTTCCTGTGATTTTACCGTCCGATCATCCAGTGGTTCGACTGTTAATAATGCATACTCACAACGAATTATTACACGCTGGTGTTAATTTGATGATGTCATACTTGAGAGAAAAATACTGGATTATTAGAGCTCGTAAGACTATACGAAACTGTATACGAAAGTGCGTTAAATGCCAAAGATTTAAAGTCAAACATTCTGATGTTCTACCAGGTCCTTTGCCAAAGGAACGAGTAAACGATGCAGCTATTTTTGAAATCGTAGGCATCAATCTAGCTGGACCACTTTATTTGAAAGGAGGTCAAAAATCTTATATTGTACTGTTTACCTGTGCCGTCTATAGAGCAATTCATTTAGAGTTGATCACATCTTTAACAACCGAGGTTTTTTTGCAATCATTAAGGCGTTTCATTTCACGACGTGGAAGACCATCAATTATATATTCAGATAACGGTACGAACTTTAGGGGAGCAGAGAAGCTTTTACATGAACTAGACTGGGAGAGTATTACCTCTAAAGTTGCTGAACAAAAAATTCAGTGGAAATTTAACCCTCCGACCGCCCCGTGGTGGGGAGGTTGGTGGGAGCGCCTCATTCAAATGGTTAAACAAATCTTAAGAAAAATTTTGGGGCGTGCTACACTTGGTTATGAAGAACTGCAAACCATTTTGTGCGATTGTGAAAAAATAATTAATAGTAGACCACTTACTTACGTGTCCGAAGATGTGAACGATTTATCCCCTTTAACTCCCGAGATGTTTCTGCACGAAATTCCCCATTCTGGTGTGTCTGACATTGACATTTTGGACAAAAAGAAGCTCAGTAAACGAGCTAAGTATCTACAGAAAATGAGCGAGAACCTCAGACTACGATTTCGCACGGAATATTTAGGATATCTACGTCAACAGTCCATAAGAAACTACAAGGATAAGCCACTAGAAGTGGGCGAAGTGGTGTTATTAGAGGATGACAACAAAAAACGTGCCTTCTGGAATATGGCCAGAGTGTTGAAATTGATCCCTGGACGTGATGGCATAACAAGACTTGCTGTGGTGAAAACTGCAAAAGCCGAATTTTTACGTCCTATACAACGCTTATATAGACTCGAACTGGACCATTCTACCAAAAGTGATAATGAAAGTGATGACAATGTTCCTGTAACAACGAGCAGTGGAAGAACTGTAAAAATTCCGCTAAGACTCTAAATATTTACCAAGTGACTTTAATTTTTAATTTTTTTTTTATTTTATTCATTTTATTTATGTAACTATTTTGTTTTTCATCTAAGTTTTAGTATCATGTATTTAAGTATGTTTTGAGTATATTTTCAGATATCCACTCAAAAGGTGGGAGAAAATGTGGAGAATACTTCCGCTTTCCAAAAGAACAGCTGCTGATGTGCGAGACGCGCATGCGCTAGTTACGAAAGAAAAGAATAAGTTTAGTGTTGACTCTGACTTCGGCGGGATGAGCTGAATTACGCTGGTATCGGGAAAATATTACGAAAAGAAGATGCTTCTAATTAATTATATTTTATTGACACTACGTGATAATGTATATATGTACATAGAATATGTGTATATAGAATATGTATATAAAGGATTCGTTAAAGTAAGATAGAGCCCTCTTTATTCGAGTTCCTGGCTCCTGAATTAGTATAGTTAGTTTTATTTTATTTAAGTATATTAAGAATTATTATATGTTGAAGTAACAGTAAAACACCAGAAAGCAGCTTAGCCCGCTGGATTTCATTCTTTTGTAGTTTGTTTTTCCTTTCTTTACCTCTCTCTCTAAGCTTTTGTGATTCTTTATATCTTTCAAGTAAAATTACTTTTTTTTTTTATATATATAAGCTTTAAATTTATTTTGAAATTCTTTGAGTGGATTTTTATTTTAGTAAAAATATTTGTAAATTTTTCGTTTTTCTTTATACAATTTATACAAAGTGTGGCTATTAATTTCCAGGGCTGACGTAACAGCACGGAACTGATAACTCGCCAGAGAGAGGCACAGCTGATATCCGGAATACAGTGCATCTGCGCATGCTCCCCGAAGCGCGCGCCATTGGGAGCAAGAACTTGGCCTTGAAAGACGCGTGGAAACGTATCTGGTAAAGTGTTGTTGTCGAAGTGACCCCACATTGCGTTGCCAGTGAGACTGTTTTTGGCCAGCCATGAGGTCGTGGAGCTGAATCATCCGCCATTCTCTCCGGACTTAAATCCCGCAGACTTTTTCTTGTTTCCAAAACTCAAAACTGTGATGAAAGGAACACGGTTTGTGGATGTCGAAGACATCAAAAAACACGTGAGGACTTTAAAAGTTGTTTTCGCAACTTATACAGCCGAGCACAGAAATGTATTAAGGCAGGTGGCAGTTACTTCAAAACATATTAAAAGAGTACGTTTTTCCCATCATCTGTTCTGGTGTTATTAGAGCAGGCCTGGAAATTAATAGCCACACCTTGTATTTATTTATCTATTTAAACTTGTGTAATTTGGACAGCTTTTTTTCTTTTATACACAGCTGATTCTTCCTTCGTAAGTGATAAGCTTTTGATATAACAAAGGAGAAAAAAATTGTGATGTTTTTGTAAATTCTCAAAATGAGATAAGAGACATTGTAACTATTATTTAAAAAATTTGATATGGACACCACATGACTTCCTTATTCAACCATAGCAATATACATATTGTTATGAAAATATTGATAGTTCTGTGTCAGGTAACCGGTTCGTAAATAAATAGGCAGGTTCCAGTCCACGAGCATCCTTAAAACAAAATCAAAACAAGAAAAAAAAATTGCTACTCCAACCAAAAAAGTTTCGATAATACGATTATACTTACCACGCAGACAAATGTAGTAGTTATTTCAGTAATAGCACTCACGGCTTATTACTGAATCTCTCATTGGCAAATGCGCAGCTTAGAGTACAATGAAAATGATTCGAGTATAGATGGCCCAGTTTTGTTCTCTTTGGCAAAAATTAGTGACGAGAAACGATCAATTTTATCAAAATAATTAACTCGGTTAAAATTGAGAAAGGGTTTCTGGTAGAGATGAGACGGGCTCAGCCCAAGCCTGATCGGGCTCAAATCTTACGCAAGTCTTCGGGCTCCGGGCCGACTCGGATTCAAGCTAAAAGTTCCGTTTATTTTATTCTTCACTAACTGGAAAATGTAAAAAGAAAAAAATATATATATATTCATTTTGAGAGCACCTTTAGTAATGCCATAATAGTCATGATAGGTTATAAATCACAAAATAATCTTGCAAACCTTAGTAGCTTTGACTTTCCTTTTTCTAAATAGAACTTTTTTTTCAATGGGATGCATTTTATGTCATAGTGTTATACAGTAATCCTTCCTCCTTCGTTAGATTGGGCCTCATTACATCACTCACTCGGATAAATTTTTTGTGCCCCGATAGGCGCGTTATAAACAATGGGCTGCACTATAAATATATATTATATAAATATATACATGTATACAGAGACACAGACATTATAAATTGTTATAATAACATTTATAGTTATTTAAATTGAGGATTGATAATGAGAAAATTAATTTGAAAATGAAAACGGTATTTAATTTTACTATTGTGTATGCGTTGCATAGCGTACCACTTTCAATATCGGGCTCGGGCTCTGATCACACAAAATTTTTCGGGCTCGGGCGAGCTCAGTTCAAAAATGTATCGGGCCCGGGCGGGCTCGGATTGCCAAAATAGAGCCCGAACTCACCTCTAGTTTCTGGCTATCCTGAAACAATATTTGCCGCAAAATTTTATCGCTATTCTCGCCAGGCTGCAAATTAGTAGCCAGCGTAAATTGGTCTTGACATCGAATTTGGTGATTTGGCGATTTTGCCGAAAATTTGTAGTTTAGGGTTGACAAAGTTTGGAAGAAATAACTTCAACAAGAACAGATTTCTGGAATATTTCGGAAAAATTCACTGGTTTATAGTGCAGAACTAAATATTTTTCGAAAGTTCTATAAATGACTCACAAGACTACAAAAAAAAAAAAAAAAAAAAAAAAAAAGAAGAGTGATTGTTGATGATTGTAAACTAGAACTCGCCTGTGGAAACAGATGAAAGTTTTTTCATTTCCATGAAGGTGGGCTTTGACTTGGCATCAAATTACGCATTCAAACGTGGCGAAAAATGGTAGTAAGGGATTCACAAAATTTTTAAACTCTAACCTCAATAGAAGTCTGGTTCTGGAAATTTTGTAATGATGTACTGGTATCTCACGCAGAACTACGTTGAAAATTCCACAATCCACTGACAATACTCTCGATGAATTCAAATTCCATTCAGACTTCGAAATATTCATTTGATCCTGATTTAGAGAAATTTATGCTCTGTTGTGTATTTAACAATGTTTATTTAATTTTTGTACTAAAAATGATCATTTCATTTGATTGTTTCAAGAATATTAATTTTTGTAGCACAAAAAAGAGATTTATTCAACTTTTACTTATAATAAAAGTAAATAAAGTGCATTCGTCGGCTAGAATCTGCTTATTTCTTTAAGAATTATTTTCTACACGCTAAAATGTCAACAAAGTTTTTTATGAATATAATTTCAGGCTCTATCTACGGGCTGAATATTCATTAAATGAAATGCATTCGTCGATTAGAACCTGCTTATGTCTTTAAGAATTATTTTCTGCACACAAAAATGTCACCAACTTTCATAACAATATCATTACGGGCTCTGTCTAAGTGCTGAATGTTCATTAAATAAAGTGCATTTGTCTTCTAGAACCTGCTTGTGTCTTTATAAAGAATTACTTTCTACACGCTAGTATGTCGACAACTTTTTTTTTAAAATCAATATCATTACAAAATCTATCTACGGGCTGAGTATTCATTAAATGAATTGCATTCGTGGACTAGAACCTACTTTTGTATTAAAGAATGAATATCTCCACGCTAAAATATCGACAACTTTCACAATAATAACATTACGGACTCTATTTATAGGCTGAATATTCATTAAATAAAATGCATTCGTGGACAAGAACCTGCTTATTTGTATAAGCATAACTTTCAACACGCAAAAATGTCTTCAACTTTCGTAACAATATCATTAATGGCTCTGTCATTAGCTTCTTTTGAAACCTTTATGATGGTAAGTCATATATAATGGTCAAAACCTTTATATTTTTGGGCATTATGAATATAATTTTCCTAAATATTTCCCAAACGGAAAATCACAAAAAGTCCAAAAAAGGAGATGCACAACTAGATGTTATAACAAACCTATATATCAATTTACTACGTTCTACGTGAAACCGTTTTTGAGTTATGTGACATACACACACTCACACATATACTTACAAACAGACGTCACGAAAATTCGTGTAAATTCATTGATATCTCTAAAACGGGAGCTCCTATTAGAACCAAAGTTGCAGATGTACAACTAGACATCATGACAGTCACACATATAAATTTGCAACATTCTACGATCATTCGTTTTTGATCTATACGAAATACAAAATTCATTTCGCAAATCGAGATTACCTCCGTATACTTTGTGTAAGGAAATAAAAAGGAGGGGGGGAGGGTAATCAATTGCACATTCAGTATTTACTTATAGGCTTGTTTTTATAGCCAACACCTATACAATTACTATGTTAAATTTAACCAAACATGGTTATATTATTAAGAAAGAACCACAGTATTCCTCGACCACGTTTCACAAAACCATGGAAATCTTTGCGCAAGTGCTAACTCAACGAGTCCAGTGTTAAAATAGGGGTGACAGTCATCTGGTTCAGAGAAAATAAGCGCTAACATAGAGCGCCGAATTACTGGATGTTTTCCAAATTCCAACGTGTCGGTCAAGCTGGCACCCCTCCAATTTTTTGGACTAGTCCTCACTGCTAGTTTTAGGAAACGTGGCTACACAATACTGGCGTTTTAAAGTATTACATACAAAATTTTAAATAAACATTATAAAATGCAATAAACTCGCAACAATTGTTTCGGGTCGAAAGAGCACATGACCCTTTGTCAGACGAACAAAGTAGGCACGAGTGCTGCAGTTAAAGCGGCAACCCGAAACAATTGTTGCGAGTTTAATGAATTTTATGGTGTTTATTGAAAGTTTTGTACATAAAACATGGTTATAATTTTCGAAATTTAGCGTTAAAAGTCGATTTTACTCGATTTGGACCCAACAATTTGGCAAAACCTCCATTTAAATATACACTGCTCAAAAAAATTAGGGGAGCAAATCGTTTTAACGAAATTACGGAAATACTTATATTGATAACTAATGTCAAATGAAATATTCATAATTTAAAGCGTGGCAGAAAACATAAGAAGAAAGCTTTATATGCAAATCAACGTTCATGACGTCAAAAACAAAAAAAAAAGAATATAAGTACAGAAATCGTGGTTTCGCAGAAGCTTCATTTTCTCAGTTGTGAAATTCAACCCAGTGTTGCCAGATTGGGGACTTTTTTCATTCAACTCTCACCAATAATTTTGAGAAGTGATGTTGGATATACGTAATAGACGATTAATCTTTAAAGGGATTAGGCAACCGTTACAATAAAAATTTAGTGGTGGATATTGAATATAAAAAGTCCCCAATCTGGCAACGCTGATTCAACCGTTCGACTTTTATTTTGAGAAAAGGTGACTTGAAAGTGTCATCATAACGTAGTAGTAGTTTACCGGAATGCTTGGCTTAGCGTATTATTATCGGGAGAGTTGAATCCGGCCAAACTCAAAGAAGTGTAGCGCATACTGTTGGAGTGGCAAGAAGTGTTATTTCAAGAGTGTAGAATACTAGAATAGACTCCAAGAAACAAGGAATGTTAGACGTCGACCAGGACAAGAAGACAAAGTTGTCCACGTGCTACCATAGCAAATAATGGGCGATATATCCTGTTAATAGCTCGTCGAGACAGAATAACTAATGCTACTCAGCTGCAAAAACAATTTCTTTCGGCAACAAGACGAAGGGTCTCAAACTAAACAATCCAAAATATGCTTCATCAGGGTGGTCTCTATGCACGTAGGACAATGGTGTGTATTCCGTTGACAGCAAGACACTGTGTGGACCAAAGTAAGTGGGCTGCGAAACATCGAGATTGGCTGCAAAGCGATTGGAGTCAAGTGCTGTTTACTGACGAGTCCCGGTTCAGTTTAGAGTGTGACACCAGACGTGTTTTGGTATGGCAAGAAAGGGACACTCGAAATAACCCTATATTCGTTCGGAAAGATCACATTACAAACGACGTGGTTTGATGGTATGGGTTGGAATCAGCATAGGCGGATATACGGGTCTGTATATCATTCAGAATGGCAATTTCACGACGCAAAGGTGAAAGGTATGTAGACGAGATTCTGAGACCTCATATCGTATCTTACGCTGCAGAAATTTGCGATTCCTTTATTTTAATGCATAATAAGGGCCTACTTTATACAGTTCGTCCTGTGGAGAACTACTTGAAGCTGAAACAATACAGAGTATGGAGTGGCCAGCATGCTTTCCTCATCTAAATCAGATCGAGCATGTTGGGACACACACACAGACGACGCGTTTCTTCAAGACCAAGGTCTCCTTTAACTGTCCAAAACATGGAGGTCGCACTTCTTCAAGAGTGGAAGAGTATTCCACAAAGTCTTATCGATAACCTGATCGTATCCATGCCAAACAGGTGTGCGGCAGTCTTAGTTCAATATTAAACATCCTGTATCACTTCCAAACATTAAGTTTTTTGTCATTTACATGTAACCAAATTGTTGCCCTGGAGCATCATTTCATGTTCTTTTTACCATTCCAAAAAATTAAACTTCTCATACAATTGTTTTTTTTTTTTCCTATATTGCATTTTATTACATGTGTATTATCCATTTTTTGCCCATACATGGCTACAGCGCAAATGTTTCTTCACTTTTTTGCTTGCTCCCCTAATTTTTTTAGCAGTGTATAACATCAAATTCAATTATTGCCTCATTCATACAAAATCTGAGTTAACAAAAATTATGTTTCTTGTTTCTTTTTTTAAGTTATCTAAAACAGATTGTGTTTTTTCGCAACCTTTTAATTGCTTTTTTATTTATTTAAAATGAAATTCATGCCAGCATCACATCATTCATTTTAGCGTCAATCTCTTGCTAGGGTCGTGATTATTGAACATCAGACCAAATATTTATATGATTACAATAGAACAATTTAAACATATATTAAATATGAAAGTGCAAATTAGATAATAATAATATTATTATTTTAACAACAGGCACGATTCAACTGAGCACTATGAAAAGTGAAAGTATTTTCTAAATTTTTCTCTTAATCAATTATACTATTAACTAATAGAAAGTCCAAAGTACTGCTTCTTTTCACCCTGATATTTGACAAGCTTTCAATTACTGCTTGAATAAAATAGGTTCACATCTAAATTTTTGATCTGATAATTTTGCGTGATCTTTATGTTTTTGGTGTGCTGAAACCGAAACTGAAACCAATTTTTCTCCATCACGTATACATTTTTGTCAATACAGGGTGGGTGTCTACCGACACAATTTCAATTTCCTCCGTGAATCTTCTGCCAATATAATTATATGGTAACTTTTATAGCATGGTTCCATAATTAATTATAAATAATCATGGGAACATACTAGAAACACCGAAAATAAAGAAATTGTGTCGGTAGACACCCTGTATTGACAAAAATCTATACGTGATAGAGAAAAATTGACTGCAGTTTCAATTTCAGCACACCAAAAAAATATGTATCACCTAAAATTATCAAATGAAATATTGCCAACATTATTTTTGTAGGCCTATGTAATTAGATAATACTAAAGTTGTAATATTTTTTATTTTAAATGAATTTATTGAATTTAAAGATAGGTCTACGAATATAAGCCAGTCATAATAAAAAGTCACTCGAAATTATTTACTTGTACCTTTAGCTTAAGAGAGAACTTATGTAATATCCAATAGCAAATACGTAAGATCCAGTCTTCGAGTTATTCACAACAAAAAGCCATTTTATAGTACTTGCGTGATTTGCGCTTTTACGCATTTCTGCCCATCATATATTTTATAAGGAATATTAGGCATGAAAATAACTAGTATGCTGTGGCCATCACAAAACTTTCTTCCTTACCATTATATATGAAAAAGCCATTTATCGTATAATATGTATGAAAATTTAATCATAAATTCTCACAACAAATATTTTAAATATGCATTTTGGCTCAATTTTAATCGATATATGCTGAGATATAGCCATCTGAAAAATTGCAGACAATGAATAACAGCAGTGCCATAAAATGATGGTATACACTCAAATTCAGCAAAAACAATTTTTTATAATATTTATCTTATATACCGAGTTTGGTGGACTTATATGTCATGGAAACAGATAAATAGTCTTCACGTACAGGAAAATATTGCAGCATGGCCGGACCACCTGTAGTCCGATATACACCCAGGGCCCTACTTAGACTACCTAAATCCCCGGGGCAAGCTTTTTTTGTCCGGGACCCCCTTGTAGTAAAAGAAGAGGTCTTTAGGTTGCACAATTTCTGCAGGGGGGCCCAGGGCAGCTTCCCCGCATGCCCTGGCGTTAGTCAGGGCCTGTAATACACCCAAACTGAATCAACATAGTTTTTCATAATATCCGTCTCACATGTATCAAGTTTGAAACATTTATATATCATAAAAGCTGCGATATTGCCTACTTGAAAAGGGGATTTAATTGCAATCAAAGCAATTCTTAGGTAAGTGGTGCATCGTAATGCTAAAATGTGCCCCTCTACAGCAGCGCCGATTGCCTGCTGAGGTCGAACAGTAAAAAAACCAGTGCTAACAGATGGCAAGAAAATATACAGTCAAATTTAATATACATTGTGGGATAGGTTAGGTAAACGTTAAAATCCAAAATCGAATGTAATTGCTTCATCAGGCAAACTAATAATACAGAAATCCTTTTATCTAAAATATTTCAGGTACGAAATAGCGATCGTAATTTGATGTTTGATGGCGGGCAATTGGGCGGACACATTCCCCAAAGACGATGCATTGCTTACATTGTACATGCTTTGGTTGCAACATAACATCGCCATCTGTTGACTAATATGCACCAAAAGTAAAGCAGTATAAATAATGGCCCTCTCACATATCAACAACAGGTGTCGGCTCCAAGCCTCATTCAAGATGATGTAAAATGATGTAATATGTAATAATAACCAGTAATTTGCTCCTGCGTGAACGTCATCCCAAAAGCCAAATTTCATTGGCTGCTCCCCTGAGTTCTACCGTGTCCCTGTACACAGTATCTATCACTTCTATCTTAACTCTCAACTAGTGAGTATTATGTTTTATATCCCTTGCCATGCTTATTTGGACTCTCGTGCACAATTTTTTAACTGATAATAAATTTTATCCATTTAGTAAAATTAATATAAAAAAATTCATAATACAGTCCACTTCTAAAAACATTATAATGGACTTAACAACAGGCATGTTTTGTGCAATTATACACTATAGAAGCTGAGATATTGCTTAATTTATATGCAGCTTTCTAATAATTCTTAAAATTCCTTTATTTGAATTTTAAAAGCATTTTAGCAATAATTTTTTTTCCAAGAATTTACTTATATGTTACGGGCAATGTAAATAATTGGGCATTGTTTATAATGCCCGGGCAATTTAAAAAGTACCGAAAAGGATATGACAAAATGATAAATTATGTTGAAAATATTACATTGCCCGGTCATTATGTATAATGCTAAAAGTCAAGTGGGCAATTTAAAAATCAATTTAAAAATTCTTATAAAAAATAACAAATTTTTACATACCTAACTGACAAAGTAACAAACAAAAAATAACAAATAAAATTTCACATGCTGACAAACAAACCGGTGGCGATGAAATAAGTACAAACAAAACTTAAGTCCAAATAAAAATAATGTATTAGATATGTACGTACTTACAAATTTATATTTACAGAAAATATCAATATGTAGCAATACATAGAGGGTCTATTTATTAGAGCAGCTTCCACTTTGGTGACATTTCGAGTTACATAGCTTTTTTTCTTTACGACACTTGCACTTGTCGGATTTACAGCCACCTTTACAGCCACATCGACTATAGCCTTGGCCCCCCGAAAGTGTAAAGTTATTAGGAGGGGCGAGAAGGGGGGAGGGGATGGGGGGGGGGCAAAAAAATAAAAATAGAGTTAGATCGTTCAAAATTGGTACACAAATGGTTTTCGACACTTAAAATCGAATGCGGATATTTTTGAATTTGTAAAATTATTAGGAGGGGCGGTAAGGGGGGGCTATGGGCAAAAACAAATAGAAATGCAGTTAGGCCGTTCAAAATTGGTACAGATTGGTTTTAGAGGCCTGCAAGTCGAATGGGGATATTTTCGAAAGTGTAACGTTATTAGGAGGGACGGGAGGGGGACGGAGGGGCAAAAAAAATAAAATAGAGTTAGATCATTCAAAATTGGTACATAGAGGTTTTCGATACTTACAAATCGATTGCGGATATTTTCGAACTTTTAAAATTATTGGGAAGGGAGGGAGAGTGGTGGGGCAAAAAAGTAAAAATAGAGATAGATCGTTCAAAACTGGTGCATAGAGGTTTTTGATATTTACAAATCGATTGCGGATATTTTCGAATTTGTAAAATTATTAGGATAGACGGAAGGGGGGGCGCGAAGGGGGAAAATAACAGAAATAAGAGTTAGAGCATTTTGGGAATTTTTTCCGAAGGCAATGAGAACCCGGTGCGACATTTTTCCTAATCAGATTTTGTTTCGCTTTTTTTTTTTTTTTTTTTTTTTTTTTCACGTGATAAAAATTAATGCAATTTTGAGAATTCAGTAATTATAGTGATTCATTTAAAAATATGGTCCAGCGAAGCGGGCGAAGCCTGCTAGTTAATATATATGTTACGGGCAATGTAAATAATTGGGCATTGTTTATAATGCCCGGGCAATTTAAAAAGTGCCCAAAAGGATATGACAAAATGATAAATTATGTTGCCAAAATTACATTGCCCGGTCATTATGTATAATGCTAAAAGTCAAGTGGGCAATTTAAAAATCATTTTTATTCATATTTCTTATAAAAAATAACAAATTTTTACGTACCTAACTGACAAAGTAACAAACAAAAAATAACAAATAAAATTTCATATGCTGACAAACAAACCGGTGGCGATGAAATAAGTACAAACAAAACTTAAGTCCAAATAAAAATAATGTATTAGATATGTACGTACTTACAAATTTATATTTACAGAAAATGTCAATATGTAGCAATACATAGAGGGTCTATTTATTAGAGCAGCTTCCACTTTGGTAACATTTCGAGTTACATAGCTTTTTTTATTTACGACACTTGCACTTGTCGGATTTACAGCCACCTTTACAGCCACATCGACTATAGCCTTGGCCCCCCGTCTTGGATGACAATCTTGCACATTCTCTTAGTGAAATCTCTGTCTGTGGAATATCTTCGCCATATATAAACTTCTCATTACATATTGTAAATTGGTTCCTGGCATAAAGTTGATTTAGAATTCCGTGTTTCGTGCCTAATTTATACAGATTAGCATCTGTTACTTCAAGAACAAATGCCAAAATATTTCTTCCATCGGTGCGACCTCTGTCGACATCTGGGACTCGAACTCTAACTGTGTCACCTTTTTTAGCATCAGGGTATTTTGAGTTAGAAGTTTGAACCATTTTTTCAGCTTGTTTCTTTAGATTGCTTGCTAAAATCTGCCTAATTTTTAATATGTCGGCTTTCCTTTTTTTCACATAGGGTTCTTCCGGGGAATCTTCATGCCCGAAAGATTCTTGAAATTCTTTATTATGTAAATCAGGGCTTGTTTTAGCTAGCAAAGTTGATGTTTGAACATAACTATGAAGAGAAAGTAGTTCCTCCTCATCATGTTGACTTGGACCTGGTAGCTCCGCTAACACATGTGACTCAGGTTTATTTTGCAGTGGACCTTCTTCTACAGACTGTAAATTGTTCTGATCTTTTACTAGAACTTCTAAGTCCTCTTCACAATTTATATTATGCAGAACGTCTGTGGGTAAAAAACTTTTTAGACCAACTTTTAACTTTGTCCCAAACATGGCCTCATACGGAGTACAGTTGATGCCACTATGATGAGCTCTGTTCTTCATTAACTGTACAAAACGTAAGCCTTCTGACCATTTCCTGGTGCTATTGTCTTCTAGCCACGAACAAAGCATATTTTCCACGTCCTGATTCGCACGTTCTACGGAACCCTGACTTTGAGAGTGTCTAGGCTTCCCATGCACCATCTTCAACTCGGGCCACATGCTACATAGTTCGCTAATAGTACTGTTAGCAAATTCTCTCCCATTATCACTTTGCAAAATACTGGGCGCACCAAAAATTGCAAAAATATCCAAAAGCACATAAGCTACTTCTTCTGCTCTTTTGCTTTTAAGAGGTCGAAGTTGAATAAATTTAGTAAGATGGTCTTGGTATACAAGTATGAATTTATATTGATCATCAGCTTGTGACTGCATGTCAATTAAATCGACTTGACATCTTGAATTCATATTCTTACTTAGTATCGGTCTAACAACTAAACCTTTTTTTGGCACACTGTGTTTTTTTTCGCAGGTCATACATAAATTTAGATATGTAACAATCATTTCCCTTGTAATGTTTTTATACTTTGAATTTAGCTCTTTTTCCATACGGTTTCGACCACCGTGCCCAACTGCTATATGTGCATCATGTAAGAGTTGAAATATCTCTTCCCGATGTACGTAAAATCTTATCTGCTCTTTACCTTCCTCTACAGGAACTATCAACTTTTCCTTCTCTCCAATAGTCATTACGTCAAACCTACGTAAACGCTGATAATCCTCGGGTTTTTTATTTACCACTTTGCTTCTAGATGTTTTAACCTTTTCTATTAACTCCAAGTATTGTGGCTTTGTGAGAATTTGTGTATTCTGAGCTTTTGATGAACATAATTCATCCAGACGTTCATTAAAACGATGCTTCATGTCACTGACATCAGTTACTAACTGTTCCTGCATTTTATTTTATAGAAAAATCACTAACACTAAATAAACAGAACCCAAAGTCAATTTAAGACATACATCAATAAGCATTTGTCGCACATAAGCTAAATAACATCCAAAGACAACCGGAAAACGTAAATAACGCGACGCAAGCCACAGGTACCGGCACAGGCGACAAGCGACTGAAAATGAATGCTGATTGGCCAGCCAGAATCACACCACACGCACGTGGTTGTCCCATTGCTGTCAATTAATCAAAGTGCCCAAAGAAATAATAACGGTATTTATAATGACCGGGCAATGTGAGAAATTATCGTAAAGTAATTCAAATTTATCAAATTGCCCAATTTTAATGGTCATTATTCATAATAACCAAGCATTATGAATACTGACCTAAATAATTACATTGCCCGTAACATATACACCGGAACAACTTGTTTAGACTAGCAATATTTTTCAGTTGAAGAAAAAGATCTCTTATTTTATAAATATCCACCAAAGTTTTTTAGAAGGAAATGATAATTTTAACCTTAAATTTTTAATCTTGACTATGCTTGATACATTCATTTTGACATTTAAAGTCAACATTACCCATTTTAAAGCCATCGTATTCCAATTTATTAGCCAAATAATGGTATGACACAAAATTCCCTTTTCCAGGTTTGAGTTTCATCTCTAACTATACATATTCTAAATATGAAGTCTCATCATTCCTTTCTTTTCTCGAAACACAGATTTTTATTGTACACATGTCTATTAATAACCACGGTTATATGGTAAACAGTGGTCAGTTCTAGTCAAGGGGAAAAATCTCGCAAAATGTAACTTCCTCCTCCCCCTCTTAAGAGAGGTACACAATTTTACGTGGTCACTTGATAAAGGTAAATTAGTGTTAAGTTCTATCGTGAAAACTTGAGACTGGAAAAAACTAGACCTAGATGGAGGTGACCTTTGGAAAATATATATATATATATATATTAAATATTAAAGAGAAAGAGAAATGAAGAAAAATGGCTCATTGGATTATACGATAAAAGGAAAGATTTTAATTTTAAAGTAAATAGTCTTACTAATTGGTTTTCAAATATCAGTAGAAAAGTTTTAAAAAATATTATGTTCGCACAGCTTAAAAGAATTCGTACTATTTGCAATCCGCGTTTGTAATGACCGATAGATGGCGCTTCCTCAACTGCAGTTGTTAGTAAATATAATAGCCACCACGTGTATTTATATTGTTCTTTCTTGTTGTTCTATCATTGTTTCAGCATGAAAGCTATCAGTGGTATGATAATTTCACCTTAGCCCACCAGAGGGCGAGCATTTCATTACAATCGCGGATAATGAAAATGATTTAAAATATGCTCTTGAAGACCTAAAAAAAAATACCTTGCAAATTAACTGTTACCCGTCCCAATTTTTAACTGTATGTTTCCAAAGATTTCCTGTCTCGGTTTGTTCTACCTCCTCATTCAAGGGCGATATTTAAGTACCGACGAGTAGTCCCGTCGGCTGAAGTGAGTTTGTTTATCAGATGAAGGATTTTATTTTATTTCATTTTATACTTTCTTGTTTACCTTCAGTAATTCTTTATTGTATTGTATATTTTTTTAATGAATTGATGTAATTTTGTAACTTTTACAATTTTGTAATTTTATAACTTTTTTAGTATTTTTATACATTATATATATGTTTGATTTCTCTTCAGTTATTGCTAGTTTTCTGTTTGGTGAGAAGTTGGGGGCTAAGGATAGTTATTAGCTAATTGCTACTGTCCTTTCAGAAACTTCTCTTTCACCCCTACACTGAGGGGCCTCCCTGATGAAGATCTCAGTTTTTTTGGGGTTTAATTTCATTTATTTGTTTATATATTCCTATATATATATACCGGGTGTCCCCTAAGTTGTAGGCATTTTAAAAATTCATAAAAATTGAAGGAATTCATAGAATTGAAGGAATCGCGATTTGGAAAAAAATTATTATAGCAAAGAGGGATTCTTTTTTTTTTTTTTTTTTTTTTTGGTGAGGGGTGGGGGGTGGGGGCTTAAAGAAAAAAATAGTAAAATCTTTCGTCAATAGAGGGCATTGCATAGATGCGTAACTTGAAATATGCAAATCAGAGTTCTATAAATTGCACGGCTTTACGATTAACATAGCTTATTACCATGTTTTTATTAACTTCGATTCTTGTTTGTTTGTGGGTTTGTTTGTTTGTTTGTGTGTTTGTCAGGGACAAATCTTGCAATCGATTTTTAACTAACTTCCCGACTAGCTAGATATTTGAAATTTTCAGGACAGCTCACAACACGGTGACAATACATTTTTCTAATAATTTTAGTCAACTATTTCAAGTCCCGCTGCCTTCGGCAGCACTTATATGATTCGACAAAAAATTTATTTAACTAACTTCCCGACTAGCTAGACATTTGAAACTTTCAGAATAGTTCAGAACACGGACAAAATGTATTTTCTTAATACCTTTAGCCAACTGTTTCGGGTTCCTGCTGCCTTCGGCAGCGTTATCAGTACAAAGCTTGCAATCGATTTTTCACTAACTTTCCGACTAGCTAGACATTCGAATCCTTCAGGACAGCTCACAACTCAGTGACAATACATTTTTCTAATAATTTTAGTCAACTATTTTAGGTCCCGCTGCCTTCGGCAGCGCTTATATAATTCGACAGAACATTTATTTAACTAACTTCCCGACTAGCTAGACATTTGAAACTTTCAGAATAGTTCAGAACACGGCGAAAATGCAATTTTTAAATATTCTTAACCAACTGCTTCGGGTCCCTGCTGCCTTCGACAGCGTTACCAGTACAAAGCTTGCAATCGATTTTTCACTAACTTCCCGACTAGCTAGACATTTGAAACTTTCAGGATAGTTCAGAACACGGTGAAAATACATTTTTTTAATACCTTTAGCCAACTGTTTCGGGTTCCTGCTGCCTTCGGTAGCGTTATCAGTACAAAGCTTGCAATCGATTTTTCACTAACTTTCCGACTAGCTAGACATTTGAAACTTTCAGGCTAGCTCATAACACGGTGACAATACTTTTTTAAAAACTTTTAGTCAACTGCTTCAGGTCTCTACAGCCTTCGGCAGCGTTTATATGATTCAACAGAAATTTTATTTAACTAACTTCCTGACTAGCTAGACATTTAAAACTTTCACAATAGTTCAGAACATGGTGAAAATGCATTTTTTTTAATACTTTTAGACAACTGTTTCGGGTTCCTGCTGCCTTCGGCAGCGTTACCAGTACAAAGCTTGCAATCGATTTTTCACTTACTTCCTGACTAGCTAGACATTTGAAACTTTCAGGATAGCTCAGAACACGGGGGCAATACATTTTTTTAAATACTTTTAGTCAACTGTTTCAGGTCCCTACTGTATTCGGCAGCGTTCATATGATTCAACAGAAAATTTATTTAACTAACTTCCCGAGTAGCTAGACATTTGAAACTTTCGGAATAGTCCAGAATACGGTAAAAATGCTTTTTTAAAATATTTTTATCATATTGCTTCGGGACCTTGCTGCCTTCGGCAGCGTTTCCAGTACAAAGCTTGCAATCAACTTTTAACGAACTTCCCGGCTAGATAGCCATTTGAAACTTTTATAATAGCTCAAAAGACGATAGCAAGGAATTTTTTTTAATACTTTTATCCAATTGCTGGGGTTCCGGCTGCCTTCAGTAGCGTTTATATGATTCAACAGAAAATTTAAAAACATGGTTTATAAAAAATTTTTTATCTTATAATTTTTTCTCATTTTGCTTCCTACTTGTGCATACATGAAGTTTCAATCGGATGCTGATTTGGTGGATAAAGCGTTATTGATAAAAGTGTTTTTCCTGAGCTAAGAACCGTGAACTGAAGCTGTAATTAGCGTTGTTGTAACTCGTTTGCAAACTGTAATTTGTGGTGATACCGAAGACATAGAATATGATTTATATGCCTGTAAATATTTTATGGAAATAAATATAGTTTTCTATGGAAATTTGTGATTTGCTCACGTACAGCACCCTCTATAGACGAAAATTTTAACTGTTTTTTCTGCACCCCACCCCTCGAAAAAAATAAAATAAAATAAATAAAAAGAACCCTTCAAGACAATAACTTTTCCGTGATACCGCGTTCAATTCTACCAATTCCTTCAATTTTTATGAACTTTTAAAATATCTACAGACTGATGGGACAGCCGGCATATATATGCATATATATATATGTACAGGGTGATCAATTTAAAAGAGTACCCGTTGGTTTTTCTTATTACCCTTAAATATGGCGTATGTGGCAACTATTCTAACACTGAAACATAATTGTTTGAACCTTGTTTAAGTGTGAGAGACAATTTCGTTGGACTGTTACAATTTTATTTGTGAGGTAAAACAGAAATAGAGACACACAATTTTTTTTTAATCCTGTAATAATTTTATTTATGAAAAACAAAATTTAATTAAAATTTTTCACATTACATTTACATTATCATTATCATTTCATAGGCTTTTCCAGAGAAGTCTTGCAAACATCGATGAATTAAAATAGATCATAACTGAAGAAATCTCGTCAATAACACCAACAATGCTGCGAAGTGTGTCAATAACCTGGTTCGACGTGTTCATGTTTGCATTCAAAATGGTGGCGAACATTTCCAACATTTTCTGTGAGGAATGATAACGTAAAAAAAAAAAAAAAAAAAAAAAAAATTAATTAAACTACGTTTTCCAAAAATAAAATTATTGCAGGATTAAAAAAAATGTGAATCTCCATTTCTGTTTTACCCCACAAATAAAGTTGTAAGAGTCCAACAGTGTTAGAAATTGTCTCACAAGCTTAAACAAGGTTCAAACAATCATATTTCAATGTTAGAATAGTTGCCACATCCGTCAGATCTAAGGGTTGTAAGAAAAACCCACGGATACTCTTTTAAAAACTGATCACCCTGTATATATATATATATATATATATTAAATTATTTAATTCCTTTACAATACTCAGCAAATGAGAGAAAGATGAAAATACCAATTTATATATATATATATATATATATATAATTGACAGTAATGTTTAAATAAAAAATAAAAATAAAATATAGCTTGTGAAACGTAAACAAATAAACTTTTAAATAATCAAAAATATATAAGGCCACTTTTTTTTTTTTTTTTAAGATTATTGAAATAAATTATAACTAAGAAAAAGAAAGAAAAGTTATACCTCATTGTGTATTTTTTTTTTCTTTTTATAATCAGTCATAAAATCAATTATTTATTTATTTTTATTTCATGCCAAAGGGGAAAAAAAAACTGTTTTCATTTGAATTATTTTGTCTTGGAGAAATAAGCCTCCGTCCTAACATGAAACAAAGTCACGACAACACTGAAGGAAAATTCGAATTAAACTCACGGTCCTTAATCTTCAAAATGTAAAACTTAAAAATATATACCTTAAAAGTAATGAAAAATTAATGTATCTGCTAGAGAAATCGATTTAAATTACTCAAAAATAAATTTTATCTTGTAAGCTTCTGTACTAAAATAAAACAGTCATTACATCATTTTCCTTTATTTTTACTGTCTACCTCAAAAGCAATTGCCAAAAGCGTTCTACTTCTTCGAAGAAATGGAAAGAACGAAGAAAATATTTCGGTAAAAAATCAATATTCAGTGCAAAAATAATAATGGAAATTATAGGAAAAGTTATTGCTTACATTTCCATGAGCTTTATTTTGTTGTTATTGTTTTCAGTGGTACATGACGTTTCAGTTTTTAAAGAATGTGTATTTAAATAAATAAATAAATAAAATAAAATAAAAGTATCTCTATATATGTTTATTTACACACTAAATGATAGCTGGATTCTTCGAACTCCCTTATCATGTATTTCTTATTATAAATTTCTATTATAGGACATACTATATTCATGTTAAATGAAATCAATTCTGCCAATCGCCTGGCATGCTCGCGGACTGAAATGCCCGACCCACTAAGCTACCCCTTCTTTGCTTTGATACATTTACCTTATTCTAACTTTCTGATTGATTTTTTAGTTTAAGTTGTATAATTTAGTTTTCATGCAAGTATATACTATTTTTTTTAAAGTAATAATCGCAAGTTTTCGTGAAATATTACCCGATTCTGCCATATTCTAAATGTCTTTAATTTCAAATAATATACAAAGTTTCTAAAGTAGAATGTGTAGATATTCAATAATTTTGATATCAGTGTTAAAGAAGATATTTTACAACTAACTAAATTTATTTTCTATGAAATTAAATCACATAATGCATGTTTACGTGAAATTTAACCGTATTCTCTGTTAAGAAATTCATAAAATTGTGTGGAATAATTTACAAAGTTCTTAAAATAGAACGTTCGTATAGTCAATGATGGTTATACCAGTTTCTTAAATGATATTTTTAAACCGTACGGACTCTTTTATACTAACAATAACTAGTATCGCCCAGTGGTCGAAACTCGACCATTTTTTTTTTTGCAAAGCGAGGCAAAGTTATTGCCTTGTCCTAAACGGAATGCAATTGCAACACAGCTGCGGCAATTGTTTCCCGATATTCACTCTAACTGAATTAGCAGAGTTTTACTTAATATAACTATTTCTCTCTGTAGATGTTAGCCTTTCCTGAAATGAGAGAAAATCGCAACGTGAAAACGCCCCTTGTTGTGTGATACAGCACAGAAGCTAATAGGTACCATGTCAAACCAAGGCCCAACCAAGTATCAAATTCTGTTAAATTAATTCGATTGGTTCATAAAGTACAGTGTTTGTACAAAAAAAAAAAAAAAAAAAAAAAAAAAAAAAGATATTTTTCAAAAATGGTCGAATTGAGTTCGAGAAATTTCAAAACGTGTAACTTTATCGAAAACCGAAAATCTAAAACTTTTCTGAATCTTAGATTTTCTACTTATATATGCAGAGGAAAGAATAATAAATCCACTTTTTAAAAAATAAAAATAAGTAGTCAATTTCACTTAATTAAAATGCAAGGAAATCTCAAAACGTGTAAATTCATTGAAAACCGGAAATCAAAGGTTTTTATGTATCTTCTACTTGCTTCTTCTACCCACAAAAGCTAGCAATAAAGACACTTTTTAAAAAAATAAGTAGCCAATTTCAGTTAATTGAAACGTAAAGAAAGCTCAAAACATGTAAATTCAGCAAAAAACGAAAATCGGAATTTTTTCCGTATCGTTTACTTATACATGCAGCAGTTAGTAACAAATCCATTTTCCTTTTATTTAGTATATAGTTGAATATTTATTGTTTAAATATCACCCTTTGAAATGAAATGTTTATGTTTACATTCGAAACTGGAAGTTTGCCATTTTTTTTTTCTGGAGTTTTGTGATTTTAAATTAAAATTTTATCAATTTTACAGAAAAAATAACTCAATCAAACACATGTAGACAGTAACTTATATATAACTATACCCAAATATCGGAATTAAAATCGGCAGATAATTTCGTTATTTTTTAATAATTTTTTGCAAAAAATCCAATGGACAATCAATGGACGAAAAGAGAAAATCTTTTTCATGGACAGACAGTGACGTCATCACTTCGCTTGCGTATAGTGATGCTACATTATACAAATTACTGTGTCTATGGTTTTATTTGAGCTTTATGAAATTGCCAGATTTAACAACTTTCTACTTTTAGGTATTTTTTAATGTAAAGGAATACGTGTATAAAAGGGAAAAATGGGGGAAAATGCATAAAAAATAAATGTATTTTTAAATACCTTCTTGACATCGTAAGAAAATAATATTTGTATTCGCACCTTCCGGCTAACCATACCTTTCGAATGATACCATTTTCAACCCTCTACTCCCATAATTAATATGTTAAAAAGGGACAACAAATTTTATGCTTGCCTATTAATATATAGATCCTTCTAATGCACGTTTATACGAAATTTTGCCCTATTTTTCCATATTTATAAAATTCGAATAAGTCACGAAATTTTAAAATTGGAATGTTGCAAATTAATATGTTTCTTGCCAGTATCAAAATTTATATTTTAAAACTAGTCCGACCTCTTCATGATTGAAATATTGTCTATACAGAGTAACAAACTAATTAACGATCCAACTAACTAACGAACTAACAAACTGATTTTTCTTTTGTATACCAAAGAATTTACCTTAATATAAATAATCTAGTGTGACACTCACACGACTTTCTCTTACCCTAAAATTCAATACCATAAAAGCAGATTGGACATTAAGGGATAAGATAACGATTACTGTTATGTAAACCTTCGTTAAAAACAATTTAAAATAGGCTTCGGAAAAGCTTTATTTGACAAATTATTCTGTATGAGGGGGCTACCTCCCCCTCGACCCCTTGTTTTAATATTGTGCTTACATTGAAAGAGAATTCAAAAGCTATTGTTAAATTTAAATGCTCATTTCAAATTATACAGACAACTTTCACCCCTACCATTCCTTGAAACCTACAAATTTTGATAAAAAATTTCAACTAACAACATTATATTAACTTCAAAATACAGAATTTGAATTGCATGAAATTATTCATTTTTAAGTTATTCTGATAAAAGTGATAGACAAAGATTAAACGTTAAAAACATGACTTCATTAATCAGGTAACCTCAAAACGTGTCAATATACAAAAGAGAAACGCTAAATATTTAGTTTTAAAGTATTTTATTTACCACATGGTTAAGAGGAATTAAATTTAATTTTTGAACACTTTTCCTAAACATGTAAAAATATTATAGGGAAGCACTTCCACTAATTACATTCAATAAAAAAGTATGTTTTCGATTAACTATTGACAACCCTGTACACCTTCTAAATATTGTGTACAAACCACATTGTGCGCTTAAATATAATCCTATATTAATAACATATAGCAGAGCTTGAAAGGCACTTGAATAAATTTCCAAGTACTATCCCACTATATTCTAGTTCTAGTTCTTTTGTGTAGCCCTGTAAATTAACGGTGAATGATTTTCATACCAAATTATACATAAAACGTGCTTTTATGTCTATAAAATATATATATTCATTTCATTTGGTTTAATGCAGTCTATAGACGTTAAACTCTACTTACTTGCAATTTCCTCCATAGACATAATGTATCTGAATTATTAAAACCCGAATAAACTACTACGTCAAAGAAAAATACCAAAGAAAAATATTGGAAATGCATACAGCTGTTTCGGTAGCCAGTAGCGTACCGTCTTCAGTGCAAAAAGGATTCTGAATTAGGAGAAGTGCTCGTATATATAGGAGAGGGGCCGGATTTAGTTCAGCCAATACGATTACGGGAAAGGTGGGGAGAGTGGCCAATAAGAATTTAGGAAAGTTAGCTGTGTAAACAGTAGAAAAATTAAGAAAATTGGCCACTCTCCCCACCTTTCCCGTAATCCTATTGGTTGAACAAAATCCGGCCCTTCTCCTATATATACGAGCACTTCTCCTGATTCAGAATCCTTTTTGCACTGAAGACGGTACGCTACAGGCTACCGAAACAGCTGTATGCATTTCCAATATTTTTCTTTGGTGTTTCTGACGTAGTAGTTTATTCGGGTTTTAATATCCCAACACCAAGTCTCCTGTTATTATTAGTATCTGAATTCTCTTGGATGTCCGTATCTATACACGAACCATTTGCTTAATCTCAACGAAAATTTTATTGTAGTATCTCTATATGATACTGATTTAGAATACCGAGTTTGCACTTTCTGTTGCCATTTGTTCTTTAGATATACTGATAACATACACACACACACACACAGACCAACCGCTAAAAACCGGTTTTTCGGATTCAGAGGATCTCAAAACGTGTAAATATAACAAAAACTCAATTTCGAAAACTTGACCCCAAAACAATACTTTCTCTACCATATATATTGGTAAGAGAAAGTAAAAAAGGAGAAGTGTCTGTCTCTATGTGTACACGTGTATCTGTCTGTGCTCTGGAACTTAGGGTATTGATCGCAGAAATACAAAACTTGGCAGAGGGGTAGCTTAGATCCTGCAGGCGTACATGTCATCGCGAATTTTTCGAATTTTGATTTTGATTTTTTTAAAGTTAATTTTTTTAATCCACTGATTTTTCTGTTACATTTTCTTAAGTTTATTCTTCCATTTCAATCGTATGCGTTCTAAGCAGTTACACTATTTATTTGTTGTTCATCTAATTTCTTTAAAGGAAAATCTTCTTTAACTCCTCTTACCCATATATATGGTAGAGAAAGTATTTTTTGGGGGTCAAATTTTCGAAATTCATTTTTTGTTATATTTATACGCTTTAAGGTCCCCTGAATTAAAAAAATCTTGTTTTCAGCGGTTGGTTTGTGTATGTGTCTGTCTGTGTGTGTATCTGTCATCAGCATACCTCAGAAACAAATAGTAGTAGTAAGTCCAGTCTTGGCATTCTAAATCTATATCATATAAATTACACACTACACTAAACTTTTCGTTCAGATCAAGCGAATGGTTCGTGTACAGGGACATCCAAGAGAATTCAAATACATTACGTCTCTAGGAGAAATTTCTAGTAAGTATAGTATAACATCTATAGGCTGTTCTAAACAAAATTAAATGAACATATTTTGTTATATGCTTAAAAGCATGTTTTATGTAGATTGTGGTATGGAAATTATTCATCATTTTTTACAGGGCTACCCAAAATATTTGGATAATTGGAGGAGTGGGGGTGGGCTAATCTTGAAAATTGCTGGAAGTGTATTTCATTTTGTGTTATGTGCTTTTCATGTAAGGCTAAATTTAAGTGCACAGTGCGATGTGCATATAGTTCATAGACAATATACAGGGATACAAAATTAAGCTAAACGTTCTTTTCTCTTAAATGTAATTAATGTAATTTGCTACATTTTACTAAGTCGACGAACACTGCTCAGGAAGGAAAATTCATTTTTCGTACCTGTAGAATTTTTTGAAACTCTATTTTCAACTTTGATTTTTTTTTAATATATAATATCATGTTTTGAGGTTCCCTGAATACAAAAGTTCAATTTTTAGCGATTGGTCTGTATGTATGTCTGTTATCAGCACAACTTAAAAACAAATAATTGCGGAAAATTCAAATATGGTATTTTAAAATACATATTAGGTTGTCACTTGTAAAATTTGATGAAGATTGGCAAGTTTGTAGGCAAATTGATTACAACCTTGTTATTTGTTTATTTATTTATTTTTATTCACACAGAATTTTATGTCTTATAAAACTATTCCTAAACCTATTTTAGATTATTTTTAATGTAATTATCTTACCTTATTGATCTTATGATTTAATTTGCTATCTACATTTATAGTATTGAAATGTAGGGTAAGAAATGCTGCGTGAGTAACACACTAGATTATTTTTAATTGTATTTAGTGGAACCAAATAGGTATATAGTAGAAAGTAATAAATTTAATGCATTTTTTATTTAATTAAAATTTATATTTGTTAAATTTAATTATTTTGAAGGGAAGTTTATATTACTATTATATTTATCGGAATCAAACAGTAATGTAGTAGAAATAATTAAACTTACCAAATCTTAATTTAAAATTTATAATAGTTAAGTTTATGTATAATATTTATTATATAACTAATTGTAATAAACTTATATGTAATTTATTATTACAGAGCAATGGCTAGACAAACCAGGTGGAAGAAAAAGAAAGAAAAGAAGTTAGTTTTAGTATTTCGCTAATGCATGATGCCAAAACGAAAATGTTCAATGAATGCTGGGATATAGCCATCTGTAAAATCGTAATTCTTCAATAATGGCAGAGCCACCTGTCGTCCGATTAATAATCAAATTCAAACGCGAGGAGAAGGTATTGCTGCAGGCAGTGAGAGTCCGGACCTGACGCAGTGCGGGCAGGAAATACGTTGTCAAAGGCATTGAGTACCTGAAGTGAAGTTTAGAGTGATTTCAGCGGATGAATGATAATTTTAATTTGCTGAAAATTTATTAATATTGATCTATGTGGTTTCAGAGATCTTGTATCTGTTGCTCGGCTTTCACTGTATTTTAAAATATTATTAATATATATATATATATTAAAATTTTTAACTGTAAAGAACGTATATGTAAAAAATGATTCAATTTTGAAATATCATTTAAATATACTATTTAGTGAAAAAATATTTTCTCTTTTGATTTCATTAGATGATGGTAACCTTTTTTCTGTTTAATAAATTCATTTTTCTTTCTTTCAAAATTAAAATTCATATATATTTTGAAAAGAAAATGCAAAACTTATTAAACAACATTTTAATTGTAGCCTTTTTTTTTTTATGTAAATTTTTTTAGCATTTAGAATGTGTGAGCTATAATGCTACAATCATATCTAAAACTATAAAAAGACGCACCAAAATTTTGTGAAACAGAATTACAGAAATACAAATATTCCTGTAACTAATATATTTGTAGAAAAAAAGCATAAGCCACAAATCTATATATCTTCATTGTAATAAATAATTTAACTTTAAATCTTATCACAACAGGCCTTTTCGAGCTTAACTTTAGAGTTTATCACAAGGATCAAAAGTGTGATGGCATGTTTCCGGACATCACAATTTGTGAATATTACATCACGTGCGAAAAAATGTAACCTTTCCTGTCAATCGTTTTACTCTACCACTTATTCTTTTTTAATTGCAATTACAGCATGAACTGAATTTCTGGTTTTATTAGATGTATTTTTATTAAGTGAAATACAATGACTTTGATGTATCATGTAATATTTCATTATAATTGTAGTCAAAATAAACATTAACAATACTTTCCAACAGTAAAACATATTAATTATCTAAAAGAAATATATCAAGAAAATTTTCAACATTAAGATTTAAAACACGGTTGGCAGTATATTATCACCATAAAAATAATTTTTTTCCTTTCGAGCTTTTTATTATTCTAGTTTCAATAGCAAAATATGAATTCTATAACTTCTCTAAGTAGAACTCCTAAATTCGAGACACTTTTATAACAGCAAACAAGAAAATAACATCAGCGTAATATGATGCGGCAAAAAGCAAAGCTTTTCGGAGAAATTCAATTTAAATTTCACGGCAAATATTCTCCAAATCATAGACTTTCAAGCAAATGCATTGCAAATTGGATCCTTTCCATCAAGTATACGATGCTGCATAGCATTTTTATCGACACAGATTTGCCGAAGTGAAATTGACTTTAAAGTGAAGTTTTATTAGTTTGAGTTAGGGACTAGAAAATCAATAATTTTAAAAGTCATAAAAGACGAGAGCAAAGTATGAGACTACAAATATTCATAAAACAGGGCGTTTAAATTTTAGTGTCAATTTTAAATATCTGTGTGGTTTATGGTATGAGAAGTTTATTAAAAAAGTTTTTAAAAAATGGCTTTAAATATGAAAACTAATTATGTAAATTAATTCTATTAATAATAAATATATTACAAGGAGACTGGGCGCTGGACTATTAAAACCAAGTAAATCTACAGCATCTAGAACACCAAACAGAAAAAAAAATTGGGAAGAAGACAGCTGTTTCGATACGCTAAATGCTACCAAACCAGTTGTCTGCTTCTTAATTTTTTTCTGCTTGGCGTTCTAGACGTTGTAGTTTTCACTTTGTTTCAATAATAAATACTAGCTGGAATCCGTCAAATTCGACGGTCACTTTATTGGCTGTAATGTTTCAGAAATTGTCGCATCATTATTTAAATGTATTTCAAGTTAAAACATCTAATATAATTTACGACATTTCACTTAAAAAAAAAAAAGCGGAAAAATGCTTATAAATAGAAATGAACCTTAAATTTGTATGATTTCATATCTTTAACTCGATTTTGTTTGAATTTCTATTGCTAAATAAAAGCATCGTGAAAAAATAATCAGCTGTAACAAAAAAATTACCTCGAACCGAGCGAAACTCTGCCTTGTGACCCCGGCAGCGCATACGCCGGCCGCTAATAAAAAAAAAAAAAAAAAAAAAAAACCCAAAAATTAACCTGGAACCGAACGAACCTGCCCGGTGTTGCCCGGGCCCATGATACCTTAAATGAACCTTAAATTTATATGATTTTATATCTTTAACTCGATTTTGTTTGAATTTCTGTTTTTAAATGAAAGCATCGCGAAAAAAATAATCAGCTGTAAAAAAAAATTACCTCGAACCGAATGATATTCTACCTTGTGACCCCGGTGCCTGAGGCAGTGCATACACGGGCCGCTACTAACATGAAAAAATTCCCAAAAATTAACCTGGAACCGAACGAACCCACCCGGCGTTGCCCGGACCCATGATAATAACCTTAAATTTGTATGATTTTATATCTTTAACTCGATTTTGTTTGAATTTCTATTTTTAAATGAAAGCATCACGAAAAAAATAATCAGCTGTAAAAAAAAAAAAAAAATTGCCTCGAACCGAACGATATTCTGCCTTGTGACCCCGGTGCCTGCGGCAGCGCAAACACGGACCGCTAATAACATGAAAAAATTCCCAAAAATTAATCTGGAACCGAACGAACCCGACCGGCGTTGCCCGGGCCCATGATAATAATCTTAAATGAACCTTAAATTTGTATGATTTTATAACTTTAACTCAATTTTGTTTGAATTTCTATTTCTAAATGAAAGCACCGCGAAAAAAATAATAATCTGTAACAAAAAAAATTACCTCAAACCGAAAGGAACTCGGACTCGTGACCATGGTGCCTGCGGCAGCATATATGCGAATCCGCTAATAACATGAAAAAATTCTCAAAAATTAACCTTGAATCGAACGAACTTTTGACTGGTGTTTCCGCTGCCTGTGGCTGCGGTACCGTATAGCAGGCATGCTACGCAAAATTCACTTTCCTCCACCAGGGGGCGCAGTGTGTTGTATACAAACATCACCAGTTGCCTTGAATTTCTAAGATCTTTCAAATAAGGTGTCACATGGTGGTGTCAACTAAAAAATCCTTTAGTTGCACTTTCCACAGCCAGGGGGCAGCAAAAATCCTCCGATTGACCAAATTTGCACACATGTTCAGACTTTGTATAGAAATAGCTGTATTATAATTTTTTATGTTTGTATTGTTTATGAACTGTGTACAGGCACACGCTAAAATTCTTATTTTTTACAGCATATGGGGTGAATTTGGTTTAAACGCATTTTAACATCATTACTTTGCAATCAACAAAATGAAACAATTAGGGAGATGTTTAAACTTATGTTTTCTGCAGAAAATATGTGCTCTTAGGTTTCGTAATTAATGTACAGGACCTTACAAAAGTATTCTGTCAATGTTCCGAATTATGTCAAATTTCGAATAATTATTCATGAAAAACAGGAGAATGGACTTGTTAGAGTACTTACATTAAAAAGTAAGGATAGCATCTTTAAAAGACCAATTACCAAAATTGCTAAATTGCCATTTGTTAATTAATTAAATGGACATTAATTATTATTACTATTATATTTGTTTATATTTTAACTTTATATATTTCATTTATGTTTACTAATTATTGAATTTTTTGCAACGTCCAACCGTTGCAAGTCTGACCAGTATGTTTATGTTAATATTGTACCGTTGTTAATTTGTAATGTGAATCTAGCGCCCTCAGTCGGGCGCCGCTAATGTTTTTCAGTTTGTACTGGTACTCCGCAACAAGCGGGCGCTTAATTTGCTCTATCACGAGCACGCAAATAAATTTGATTAAAAGATGAATCTTAGTTTATTTACAGTCCATTGCCTCGTCAACACCATTAAATAAAATGGAATTTTATTAGAATTTTAAAAGCATCTTTTTCTGTTTTAAAGTGTGGGCATAGAATTGGTAATTAGTTTACAGTGTTATACAAAATAATTCCGATATGTTATGCAATCTTTTTGCATGAAATTTGGTACAAATATTTATGAAGTTCAGGGAAATAATACAAGACTGTCAGTTATTAAGAATACATGTATATGATATACAGATAGAAAGACAGATACAGCTGTGAGGTTAATGCCGCCCCCCTCAGGAATGTACCTGTTTATGTAGCAAGTCAATCGAATCAATATATATATATATATATATATATATATTATAATAAGGAATAAATAAAAATGACCTGTCGAATAATGCGTGATGTAAATAAGACGTTGAGGCTCCTGATCTGCAGATCCACTAGTTTAATGTACTGAATCTATTAAAACTTTCTTCTAAATAACAGCGCTATACACTTTAGTTAATACACACAAATATTTAATCATTACTTCTCTCAATAAATGTTTTAGATATATAGTTTGGTGTAATTTTAACCAATAAATGCTGAGATATAATCACGTAGAAAATCACAGAAAGTGAAAAATAAAAGTCACCTGCTGGCCTATATACACAAAAATTACATCAGCATTCGTTGTTATAATGGTTGTTTTATACATCAAGTTTATTGCATTTATTTTCTATTGAAGTTGAAATAATCCTCATTTATGTTAAACATTAAAAAAAAAAAAAAAAAAAAAAAAACAGCGCCACCTGTCATCCGATAAACATTCACGTTGAATTAGCATAAGGTATCATAATCACACTCTCTCACATTTCAATTTTTGAGTAACTATACTCAATAGAAGCTGAAATACAGCCTTTCCATTCACAGAAAAATTGCGGCATAGCAGCGCCCTTTCACGACTGTGATGCACCCAAATTAAATCAGTATAGTATTAGCTTTATAATGTCCCTTTCACATGTCAAATTGTATGTAATTATACACTGAGATATATCTTTTCCCTTACATGGAGAAATCGAATCACAGTAGGGCGAATTGCACCAAAAGTTGATAGGCAACAATTTATGTCAAGATGAAGCTAATGTAAACATGTAAAATTCGGTGCATTAGTTTTTGATCTAGAGATTAAAAAAAAAAAATGTCCCGCATACACAGAGACACAGCCAGGATTTTTTTACTATTTTACATTCTATTTAGTATTTATATTCTACTATTAATGAATATAGAAGAAAGAAAAAAAAAATATATATATATATATATATATATACAGTAACCATCGCTTAATAAAGTCCCTGGTTAATAAAATCAGCCGCTTAATATGATCAAATCGCCAAGACCGGAATCAAATCAATACAAACTACTTTTAAAGCCGCCGCTTAATAAAATCAGCATCGCCGGTTAATAAACTCAAAAATATCTTGTCAGCAGCCAAAAATATCATTTATGCATATTAAATTTTTTTTTTTTTTTTATTTACATTGTGATTTTTTTTTTTTTTTTTTTTTTTTAAATAGAAAAAGAAATCAAAGCACAACAAACCCTCCGTTATCGCTCATTGTTCAAGATTTTATACTTGCAGCACAGTTACAAATTAAACACGCCCCGCAACTTATCTCCGTAACAATTTCAAGGAACGTATTTTTCAAAGCGCAGTAATAAAATAGAAATTTGATTTGAAATGATGTTTTTCTAATTATTAGAAGGCAATTTCTAGTTCTTATTTTGAAATTACTATCCTTCATGAGGTTTAAACGGAAGGATTTTAAATTTATGAGGACAGCGTGATCTTTTGGTAAAGTAATGATGTTTTTCTCTAACGAAAGTGCACGGGAACTTACAATGCGTTTAATTTATTTATATCGAAGAAACAATTAGTTAATTATCTACCAAAAATTAATTAATATTGTTTACTAATTATATTATTCGTTACCTTTTGGAGTTTCTTTCGAAATTCAGGGAAGTAATACATTTTCCTTAAGTGCAGGAACGTTCGCCGGATATAAAAATCAGCCGCTTAATAAAATCACTTTGGCTCAGAACGAATGTGATTTTAATAAGCGGCGGGAATTGTATATATCAAGTCATTATTATTATTTTTTTTATTATTATTATTGTTAAGACTTGACGTTATGATACGTTTACTGCCAACCTTTTGCTTAAGAAATTAAAAGAAAAAAATCCTAAAATAGACTTTTTGCACATATGTAAAATGCTTTATATCTGACCTAATCTCATTTTTACAACGGATGAACGGATAGCGATAAAGAAGAAAACGAATAGAATTTATTTTTAATCCTCTAACCCTGAATGCAAAGAATCTCTTATTATTTCCCTCACGTATCTAATAGGTAATAAAAAACAAATTGTCCACCCTTGTTTTTTTTTTTTTTTTTTTTTTTTTTTTTTTTTTTTAATGCAATGCACGTTTACGATTTGACAACATGCACAGAAAAAAATATATGTATTTGGAATGTATGGGATACGGAATTATTTTATTTTATTTTTTACTTTTCAGTTATTTTATGGCATATAGTATGATAGTGGATTCGTTTTCTTCTGATGCATTTTTGTTATAAGACAATTTTCGTAGCATTAAATTAAACATTTTCAGAAATTTTATTTTTGCTTTAACGCTTTTACTTCTGTGAGAGATTCATACACGTAATAAACTGCGAAAATATATAGCATTTTATGGGATTTTTTCAAATTCATAAAATATTGAAACTAATATGCTTTGAATAATTATGAAGTCTACCTTCGATCAAGTGCCCATAGTTAGAGGTTTTACCCGTTCAGACAAGACTCTGATTCGATTCCTGATTTAGTCCTTTTTCATGCTTCTTTTAAATAATCCTTTTTTTTTTTTTTTCCCAGAAAAAATACCTTGAAAACCTAATGTCGCTCGGTGATATATTTTATTTTTATTTATTTTATTTTATTTTATTTCTATGCCGAAACGTCAGTGGAGTTCTCCCTGTTGAGACTCAGTTTTTGGGTTCCGTTTGTGTGTCCGTGTGTCAAAAATCATGCTGTTGACTTGAAATTTGGTACACATGTTCATGAGCCTCACAGAATCACCTGTATAGTTTTGTGTGTGTATTCCATTTGTAGTTTGTGTGCAGGGACACGCCAAAGTTATTCTTATCATTACGACCTATGGGAAGAATTTGTATGTACCTCGATAGCGGTCGCAAAAATCACGCTATTTACTTGCAATTTGGTATACATGTTTATGAACCCAACGAAATTAGCTGTATAGTTTTAGGTGTATATTCACTTTGTAGTTCGTGTACAGGGTCACGCCAAAGTTTTTCTTATCATTACGGCCTATGGGAAGAATTTGTCTGTACCGTGATTGCGGCCGCAAAAATCACGCATTGACTTGCAATTTGGTACACATGTTTATGAGCTACACGGAATTAGCTGTATAGTTTTGAGTGTGTATTCCATTTGTAGTTCGTGTACAGGGACACACCAAAATTTTCCTTATCATTACGGCCTATGGGCAGAATTTGTATGTACCGCAATTGCTGCCGCAAAAATCCTCCGATTCACTTGCAAATTGGCACACATGTTCAAGCTTTGTATAGAAATAGTTGTATAATATTTTATATCTATATTTTTCATGAATTGAGTACAGGGACAAGCCAAAATTCTTATCATTACGGTACATGAGGTGAATCTCGTTTAAACGCATTTTAACATCATTACTTTGCAATCAACAAAATGAAATTAGCGTACATTAGTGAGATGCTTAAACTTATGTTTTCTGCAGAAAATATGTGCTTTCAGGCTTCCTAATAAATGATGTACATTACCTTACAAAAGTGTTCTGACACTGTCATGTAATCATCCAAATTATGGCAAATTTCGAACAATTATTTATGAAAAACGTAGAATAAGCTGAATAGTTTTTACTGGTGTATGTTTATGATTCGTTTACAGAGGCACACAAAAGAATTTCGTGACATTAAAGCCTAAAGACAATTTTTTTTTTTTTTTATTTAAGCGCACATTAATGAGTTTATGCTGCATTGAACAAAATAGAATTAACATACATTGTAAAGATGCTTAACAGCATGTTTACTCTTAAAAAAGGGTATGTGTAGACTAAATAATTTATTTATGGGACCACACAAAAGAATTCCGATAATGTACTATAATCATCTAAATGATGTCAAATTTGTTTGAAAAATTAATGAGTTATAATTAATTAGGTGTATTCTTATTGTTGGCGTATATAATAACTGCGGCTCCTTTTCCGAGGCACATAAAAGAATTTCGTACTATTACGGTCTATAGTAGGTATTTCTTAAAAGTGTATTTTAACATGGTTACTCCCATTAAATATAATTGAATTTTATCAGAATTTTAAAAGCATGTTTTTCTGTTTAAAACTGTCGGCATAGAATTGGTAATTAGTTTACAGGGTTACACAAAATAATTCCGATATGCTATGTAATCTTTTTGCATGAAATTTGGTACAAATATTTATGAATATCAGGGAAATAATACAAGACTGTCAGTTATTAAGAATACATATATATGATATACAGGTAAGTATAGAAAGAAAGATACAGCGGGGGGTTGAAGGGGACTGCCGCCCCCCTTAGGAATGTATCTGTTTATGTAGCAAGTCAATCGAATCACTATATATATATATATATAATATGGAATAAATAAAAATGACCTGTTGAATAATGTGTGATGCAAATAGGAGTTGAGGCTCCTGATCTGTAGATCCACTAGTTTATTTTGCTGTATTTATTTATTTATTTTGTCCATATTAACTTTTAGTTTTAGTTTTTTTTTTTTTTTTACTCTGGTTAGAATAAATACGTAAGACGTCTTTCATGAAACTCATTAGAATTGTTTCTGATTTATGGTAGTAATTCTAGTGATGAGGTGTAGGGCTACAGCGCCTCCCCCTCATTCTTATTGAAGCTACATTCACAAAACATTTAAGGTTATGATAAAATTTAAATACGAATTATTCAGCGAATTGTTACATGTTTCTACTACTCTTCGAAATGTATTACACTAATTTTGAGAAGTGCTGTATATTGTCTATGAATTGCATAAGAACCAAATAGTGCACTTTAAGTTTATATAGAAAATAAAATGCATGTCCCAACTTGAAATGCATTTCAAGCCATTTCGTGCGACAGCATTATTATGTCCGAATTCTTTTGCATGGCCCTGTAAACAAAATACAAATAATTTTCATGACGTAATACATATGAACCAGTTTTAGTGCGTATAAAAGTACCTATCAATTTCATTTTGCTCTAAGGATGTTAACTTGTCTTTTATCTGATTTCCAAAGCCGTAACCAGGAAGAAATTTCGAAGGAGTTCTAACTTTAGTACAGCATATGTTCCATCTAGGAAATTGCAAACAGTTTTATTATTATTATTTCTTGTGGATTAGTATTAAGGTTGGCTGATTTTTTTTTTTTAATCTTGTTTATCTATATATATAAAAGAGTAAACTCACTGATTCACTCACTGACTCAACACGGTTGTGGCGATCCTATGGGAGATAGAGTCACAATTTTTGGTGAGCAGGTTGATTTTAGGACCCTGACGCTCACTAAGACGGGATTTTGCGAAATACCCCCCCCCGTTCCCCCCCCCCGGGGGGGAGAAGGCAAAAACCACCTTTATAAGCATATCTCGGCTCCAAATTGCTTCACGGTGAAGAAATTGCAGATGGGGAGACTAGACTTGAATACAAAAAAATCACTTTCTGCGATTTTGGAATTTTGGATTTTTAAGGGGGTAGGGGGTAAAAATGAGATTTTCGGGGGCGCATAAGGCAAAAACACATTTATAAGTACAACTCGGCACCAAATTACTTCACAGGGAAGAAATTGCAGATGGGGAGACTAGGCTGGAATACGAAAAAGTCATTTTCTGCGATTTTGGAATTTTGGATTTTTAAGGGGGGGAAGGGGGTGAAAATGATTTTCGGAGTTGCTGAAGACAAAAACACCTTTATAAGCATAACTCGGCTCCAGATTGCTTCACGAGGAAGATATTGCAGATGGGGAGACTAGACTTGAATACAAAAAAATCATTTTCTGCGATTTTGGATTTTTAAGGGGGAAATTGGGTGAAAATAATTTTCGGAGGCGCAGGAGGCAAAAACACCTTTATAAGCATAACTCGGCTCCAAATTACTTCACGATGAAAAAATTGCAGATGGGGAGACTAGACTTAAGTACAAAAAAATCACTTTCTGCGATTTTGGAATTTTGGATTTTTAAGGGGGGAGAGGGGCTGAAAAGGATTTTCGAAGGTGCAGAAGGCAAAAACCACCTTTATAAGCACAACTCGGCTCCAAATTGCTTCACGGTGAAATAATTGCAGAGGGAGAGACTAGACTTGAAAACAAAAAAATCATTTTCTGCGATTTTGGAATTTTGGATTTTTAAGGGGGGAAGGGGGTATAAATGATTTCCGCGGGCGCATAAGGCAAAAACACATTTATAAGTATAACTCGGCTCCAAGTTACTTCACAGTGAAGAAATTGCAGATGCGGAGACTAGACTTGAATACGAAAAAACCATTTCCTGTGATTTTGGATTTTTAACGGGAGAAGGGGGTATGAATGATTTTCGGAGGCAAATTTAGAAAAATGCTGATTTTCGAGTAAAAATAATAGCTCAAAGATGTAAAACAAAGAAAAGAAAAAAAAAACGCCAAGCGTCTTCTTGAAAATATTTCCAAAAACTCATTTTTTGATTTTTTCCGATTTTTTTTTTTTTTTTTTTTTTAATAAAAATAGTGTCAGATCGTTCAAAATTGGTACATAGAGGTTTTCGATACTTACAAATCGATTGCGGATATTTTCGAATTTGTAAAATTATTAGAAGGGGTGGGAAGGGGGGGCAATATGGGGGGGGGCTATGGGCAAAAACAAATAGAAATACAGTTAGGCCGTTCAAAATTGGTACAGATAGGTTTTAGTGGCCAGCAAGTCGAATGGGGTTATTTTCGAAAGTGTAAAAATATTAGGAGGGCCGGGAAGGGGGGGCGGAGGGGCAAAAAAAAAATAGAATAGAGAGTTAGAGCATTCAAAATTGGTATATAGAGGTTTTCGATACCTACAAATCGATTGCGGATATTTTCGAATTTTTAAAATTATTAGGATAGACGGGAGGGGGGGGCGAAGGGGAAAAATAATAGAAATAAGAGTTAGAGTATTTTGGGAATTTTTTCCGAAGGCAGTGAAAACCCGGTGCGACATTTTTTCTAATAGGATTTTTTTTCTGTTTTCTTTTTCACGTGATAAAAATTAATGCAATTTTGAGAATTCAGTAATTATAGCGATTCATTTAAAAATAGGGACCAGCGAAGCGGGCGTTGCCTGCTAGTTGATAATATTTTTCTGCGTGTCGAGTTTAATTTTTAACGAGTCGACTCGATTTGGGAATATGCGAATAAATAAATAAATAAAAATAAAAATAAGCAGAAATTTGTTTGATATAAATGCAACTGCATAACTGACATAAAATATTAAATATAACCAATTGGTCTGCGTCTGCCTGACTAACATATCCTACAAGTTATTTACTACTCACATTCTTCTACCTGGATTTTTACACGCATATATTTCCAAATTACACTCATGTCCATAAATTAAGGATAATTCAGATTCACACGGAAATTGAATTTTAATGCAAAAATTTCACCTGTAGAAATACCACACACATCTTTAAGAATAATATGCAAATTATAGGAAACCATCAGATGACGCCGATATGATGTTACAAAGACGAAAGTGTAAGAAGGGGGTAGTTAAGGAATGGGAGCAAAGAAGGAAAATTGTTCACAAGCGTTCTGTATGCCGTTCAGTGCCACAACCAGATAGTTATGGCACAGAAGACGCATGCAGATAACTTTTTACATGGTAGAATTATCGGCCGACTAGAATGTGAGCGTACTCAGATAGAAATATCGGGGGAACTTGGAATCGCCCAAAGTGTCATCTCTAGGCTTTGGCAACGATTCCAAAATGATGGAAATGCCAGTCGACGTTACAGTACTGATCGACCCCGAGTTACAATGCCGAATGACGACCGGTATTTGGCAGTAACTGCCAAAATAAGAAGATAAAGCACAGCATCAAAACCTGTCTCGTCAGCTGTCTGCAGCCACAAGTACCACAGTTTCAAGACAAACCATGTATAGACGTTTGGGAGACATTGGTCTATACACTCGCAGGCCTGTTAGATGTGTTCCACTCACGGCAATGCACTGTGCCAGTGGTTAACTTGGAGTAGAGAACATGCAATTTGGACAGTGGCACAGTGGGCTTGTGTGATGTTTTCTGACGAGTCCAGGTTTAATTTGCAGTGTGATTAACGCCAGACTTTCATATGTAGAACATCAGGTACCCATTACACCAAAACAACATCATTGAACGACACCGTTACTGTGGGGCAGGCGTGCTCGTTTTGGAGGGGGGGGGGTGATCATATTGGGCACCAGAACTGATCTACATGTTCAAATCGGAAGAATGACAGGACAAATTTATCAGGACATCATTCGGGAACAACATGTACGTTTGTTTAGGGGTGCCATGAGCCCAGAATTTGTGTTTATGGATGACAATGCCCATCCTCATCGTGCAAACGTTGTACACGGATGACTACAATCTGAAGCTATCACCTGCATGGAATGATCAGCATTCTCACTTGACTAGAATCCGATAGAGCATGTGTAGGACATGCTTTTCCGACGAGTTGTAGTTCGCCAACCACCTTCTGCATGTGTACCGGAACTTCGAAGAGCATTGCTTACTTAGTGGAGTAATCTTCCCCGAGATCAGATCAGTAATTTAATACTCAACATTCATAGGCGTTGTAAAGAGTGTATTTCATTATCTGAGAGACATACAATGTATTAACCATCATACCAACCATGTAATGTTAAGTTTTTGTAAGGGAGATATTTTTTGTAATTGCTTCATGGAGAAAAATTCGTAGTTTTTATAAATGGTATCCTACATAAACCACCTTTTTTTGTTCTTGATCTTTCGTTTAATAAATGGACTTTATGAATAAGTCATGTTTATTTTGCTTCTGAACCTTTTTTTGCCTCACCTAGCATTATCCTTAATTTATGGACATGAGTGTATTTCTCTTTGCCATTTTAAATTACTAAACATTGGTTTTCCATGATATTTAAAAGGAATGGAACTTTTACATCATGTGATATTTATATGTTTTGGAGTCTAAACTTGTCCAAGAAATAAAACTAGTTGGCATAGGTGGACTCTGCTCAGTTCCCCATCATATGTATGTTCTCATAAATTTCTTGTACAGGACTTATTATATACATGTTAAGAGAAATGAATTTGACCAAACGCTTGACACAGTGACAGAACGAAATCCTCGCCTAATAGGCTACCCACCATTCAGTTCGATATCTTATTCTAATCTATTAATTTATTTTATTGGGATCAATTTCGTAGTTTATTTTCATGCTACTATTTCCAATGCAACTTTCCTAAAAATGCGTATTTTTATGAAATATCTCCCCATTTTGCTATGTTGATAAAATCTTAAATTTCGAATAACTTGCGAAATTTTCCTATTAGAATATTTGCAGTCAATCATGTTCATACTAGTATCATAAATGTTATTTTGAAATTGTCTGATATATTTATGATCCTTAAAATGTACGTTTATGCTCAATTTTGCCTTATTCTGCCATTTTAAGTAAATCGTAAATTCCAAATAACTTACGAATTTTTTAAATTGGAAAATTCATACTCTGTGGTATTCATGCCAGTATCCTAAATGATATTTCGAAAGTGGTTTGACATCTTTAAGATGAAAATATCCCCCAAGATTTACGTTTATGTGAAATTTTGTTATATTCTGCCATGTTAAGAAATTCGTAAATTTCCAATAACTTACGAAATTTTTATACTGAAAAATTCATAGTCATTAATGTTCATGCCAGTGTCCTAAATAATATTTCAAAAGTAGTCTGACATCTTTACGATGAAAATATCTCCCAAAATTGACGTTTATGTGAAATTTCGCCCTATACTGCCATGTTAAGAAATTCGTAAATGTCTAATAACTTGCGAAATTTTCAAAGTAGCATATTTATAGTTACCGATGTTCATTCCGGCATCGAAACTGATATTTTAAAACTGGTCTGACATTTTAACAGTAAAAAGTTTCCATTTAATGCACGTTTAAGTGAATTTTTGTCCTATTCTCCCATGTTAAGAAAATCGTAAATTTCGAATAACTTACAAAGTTTTTAAATTCGAATGTTGCAAATGAATAGGGTTCTTGCCAGTGTCAAAAGTAATATTTTAAAACTGGTCTGATCTCTCTGCGACAATTTGTTCTTGAGATATCGTGTACACAGCCTAACAAACTAACGGACTGACCCACTAACCCACTAACACACTAACAGACACCCTACAGACAGACACCATAGAAATTTTGTCATTTTCGGATTCCTCACACCTGAAAACGTGTAGAAAAGTCAAAAAACCGAGGTCGAAAATTTTCACGATTACCTAAGTTCCCCATACCTATAGTATGATGGGGAACTAAAATGGCATCGTAATCCACTCTAAACAGTGAAATTTAGAGACGCTTTTATTCAACTATCACCAATAATTTTGAGAAGTGATATTAGATATACATAATGAACACATAACCTCCGAAGTTATTAGGCAATCGTTACAGTTAAAATTTAGTAGTGGGTATTGAATAAAAATATCTGGTGTGAAACAACCACACGACTTCTATCACCCACTATTATACGTATTACATGCATTTTTTTTTTTTTTTTTTTTTTTTAGATAATATGATTAGAAGGCATAAAAATGACCTAACGAAGTAGAAACCTAAAATTTTTCCGGTATGAGAAACTTAATACTCGTGTAAAGACATAGAAAACAATGTTTACAAAGCAAGTTAAAAATACGAAAGAAAGAAAAATATAAAAAAAAATGGTACAATTGTTTTTTAAAACAACAATTTCCAAGATCTAAAATTAACCTACCTAAGCAGGATGGCTGTTAATTTTCTTATAATAATCACATAATACATAAGAAAGGATGTTTAATATTGATTTATGTAACAATTTTCAGGAAAATCGTTAGAGCCGTTTTTGAGATACCAACTTTTAGCAAAACTTGGCATGCTCAATTATTAACCGGAAAACAATAATTACATATAAAAGTGATATTTAAAAGGGAGTTAATATGACGAGTTTGAAAAAGATCCGTGCAGCCATTTTTAAAGGAACGCACTTCCAAGACCTGAAATTGAGCTATTTATACAGAATACTTATCAATTTTCCTGAACTAACCAACTATGTCATTCGAAAGGACACCTAATAGAGAGTTTATATAGCAAATTTGAAGAAACTCGTTAGAGCGGTTTTTGTAATACGGACTTACACTTTCGGTTTTCCAATTTTCACCAAAATTTGGAAAATTCATGTGTATACCAGACCTGTCTCAATTCTGAAGGTTCGTAGTTCTATCTTTATTAGTTTCGGAGATATGATAGCCAGAAGAATCTACACATCCACACATACATGCGCACACGCATACATACATACACCCTCACACACTGACTAATTGCCAAAAACTACTTATTTGGACTCGAAAGGCCTTAAAACGTGTAAATCGGGTGAAAACTCGATATCGAATTTTTGGACTGAATACAATACTTCCATTACCTACAGTAGTAGGGTAATGGAAGTAAAATAAAAGGGGGGGGGGATTAATAACCGCGAGGTCTGTTTAATTGCCGTATTTTTGGCGTATAACGTGCACTCGTAATTTCAAGCTATATACAGAAGAACTTGGATAATTCGAAGTTGAAGGGACCAGAGAAAAATTCGAAATATCCAAAAATTCGAATTACATATACTATTCTGTCAAAAAAAAAAAAAAAAGAGATAAATTAAAAAAATAACTCTACGATCAAAGATTTAACACATAAACTTTATATCTAAGAATACTGCTATATTTATCCCCCCTCCCATTAAATCAATATTTTTTACGAGCTTAATTATTCAACACTTTTTAAAAAATAGTCAGATATTTTTTATTTCTTCTTTAAGTACAATCTTTGTGTACTTAAGCATATGACTCGATGCAAAAATAGAATCTTCTACATTAGACTTGACTTTCAATTCAAAAAAACCTCGAAGTTCATGTATATTCACCATATCTTCTGATACACTAGCTAGGGGATTCTCTTGTATTTCCTTATCCTTCTTTTGAAAGTCTGTTAAAATATATAATGCACTTCAGCTGAGAAAAATCTCGGGACCAGATTTTACTGTAATATTTTAAAGGTAATCGTATGAAAAATTCGAATTATCCAAAATAGAATTAGAATTATCCACGATTTTTTAACATTATTTTAATATAAAATTCAAGGGACCGAGTAAAAAATTCGAATTATCCAGAATTTCGAATTAAACAAGTTCGAATTATTCAAGTTTCACTGTGATTTTTAGTTATATTATCCGTATAACGCACACTCCCTTGTTATGAAGAAATCTGAAATGTATATGCGCGAATCTCTTGTCTTTTCAAGTCATTCTATTCAAAGAATTATCCTGGGTTTTCGAATTATAAACTGAATTGTCAAGCGATAAAGAGAACAATATTTGGGTGCGAAAAATGCTTGCAGGAGTAAATAATTCTGCAAACATGACAGTTATTCCAGGCGTATTAAAGGAATTAGTTCAGCCTTTAGACGTGTGCGTATTGTATATATATATATTTTAAAAAAAAAAAAAAAAAAAAATACGTGTGGCACTCGAGGACTGCCGCGGTAAAGCTATTGCATAGCATTTTTTATCAACTTATGCAATTATAATTATTTATTTATTTTATTTATGCACAATTTTTTTTTTCTTTGATATTAATTCAAGTTTTTTCTTTGATATTAATTCAAGTTACACTTTTTGAGCATGGTGACCGATAAGAAAACAAATTTTTTTCTTTTATTGAATAAATGAGAATATATCCGCAATGAGAATATATCAAAAATATCCGCAATCGATTTGTAGGTATCGAAAACCTCGATGTACCAAATTTGAATGATCTAACTCTATTTTTTGAGAAAAGGTATTTTAATAGGTTTTTAAAGGCCTGCAAGTCGAATGGGGATATTCAAGTTTTTTCTTTGATATAATTTCAAGTTACACTTTTTGAGCGTGGTGACCGATAAGAAAGCAAATTTTAATAGAGAAAAGGTATTTAATAGGTTTTAAAGGCCTGCAAGTCGAATGGGGATATTCAAGTTTTTTCTTTGATATTAATTCAAGTTACACTTTTTGAGCGTGGTGACCGATAAGAAAACAAATTTTTTTCTTTTATTGAATAAATGAGAATATATCCGCAATGAGAATATATCAAAAGTATCCGCAATCGATTTGTAGGTATCGAAAACCTCGATGTACCAAATTTCAATGATCTAACTCTATTTTTTGAAAAAAGATATTTTAATAGGTTTTTAAAGGCCTGCAAGTCGAATGGGGATATTCAAGTTTTTTCTTTGATATAATTTCAAGTTACACTTTTTGAGCGTGGTGACCGATAAGAAAACAAATTTTAATAGAGAAAAGGTATTTAATAGGTTTTAAAGGCCTGCAAGTCGAATGGGGATATTCAAGTTTTTTCTTTGATATTAATTCAAGTTACACTTTTTGAGCGTGTTGACCGATAAGAAAGCAAATTTTAATAGAGAAAAGGTATTTAATAGGTTTTAAAGGCCTGCAAGTCGAATGGGGCCATTCAAGTTTTTTCTTTGATATTAATGAATAAGATAACAATAATGATAAGATATCAATAATGATAAGAAAACAAATTTTAATAGAGAAAAGGTATTTTAATAGGTTTTAAAGGCCTGTAAGTCGAATGGGGATATTCAAGTTTTTTTTTTTTTTTATATTAATGAATAAGATAACAATAATGATAAGAAAACAAATTTTAATAGAGAAAAGGTATTTTAATAGGTTTTAAAGTCCTGCAAGTCGAATGGGGATATTCAATTTTTTTCTTTGATATTAATTCAAGTTACACTTTTTGAGCGTGGTGACCGATAAGAAAACAAATTTTAATAGAGAAAAGGTATTTAATAGGTTTTAAAGGCCTGCAAGTCGAATGGGGATATTCAAGTTTTTTCTTTCATATTAATTCAAGTTACACTTTTTGAGCGTGGTGAACGATAAGAAAACAAATTTTAATAGAGAAAAGGTATTTAATAGGTTTTAAAGGCCTGCAAGTCGAATGGGGCCATTCAAGTTTTTTCTTTGATATTAATGAATAAGATAACAATAATGATAAGATATCTAAAACATAGCATCAAATAAAATAATAGAATGCATAAAACAACTTCTTACTTAATGCTTCTTTTTGGGTCAGATGTCTTCATTTTTCTAAGTTTAATTTCCTGTCGAATTGTGGTAACTTCAATATTAATTCATCACTCTTGAAAAAACACGATTATTTAATAAATTTATGTACATATTAACATATTTACAATTTGGTTGACTATAAAGTATATTTCAATTCTGTCATACGCCATTTCAGCGTTCTCTCTTCTCAAACTCCATTCAGCATCTACCTCAAAAGAAAAACAAAAACGTGGCTGTTGCCAATACAAGAAAAGAAATAAACAATAATAAAATAAAGAGTTCGAATAAGTCTTTCAGTTCATAAAGTTTATGGATTGAGAGAGTTCGGTTTCGTAACATCCGGTTTCGTAACATCCTCCCCACCTTGAGCAGGGAAGGACATACGACATGCTCAATCTGGATCGTTATTGTCCACACCAAGGCGTTGCACTGGTTGCACTAAGCGACCATATCGAGTTTGCATTGAAGTTTAGAGCGGCTTTCATCATGAAGTTCCAAGGGGCACAAACGTTGACATGGACGTAGCAGTTCACCATTTTTAGTTTTCAGTCTTGCCACACGAAACTGTCCATCTCTACCTTTATACAATTTTAACACTTTAGCCATAGGCCACTGAAGACGTTTTAGATTATCATCCTGAATTAGCACTAAATCACCTTCTTTAAATGTGGTAGATTTTTTTACCGAAGCAAATTCTCGAAGTGTTCCTAAATATTCATTACGGAATCTTTGTCGAAGATCTTCTCTTAACTTTTGCCTATAGGCATATCTCTTTTTGAACTTCACTTTATCAATCAAGTCTAAATCTGGAACTCCTATTTCACGTATGTCCTTTAAGAACATTTCTGGGGTGAGAGGTATTAAGTCATTTGGATCTTCCGACATGTGTGTGAGAGGTCGCGCATTTACTATACTTTCTGCATCACAAATCAAGGTATATAGCTCTTCATAGTCAAGCTGTGCTTTTCCAAGAGTTCTCTTCAAAATAGCTTTTATAATTCTAATCAAACGTTCCCAAAAGCCTCCCCACCACGGAGCTGATGGGGGGTTGAACTTCCAGTTAATTTTTCTAACAGTTGCGTAATCTTCTATTTGTTTCCAATCTATAGAACTTAATTCTTTATTAGCTGCAACTAGATTTGTTCCATTGTCACTGTATACAGTGTGTGGTCGGCCTCTTCTCGCTACAAAGCGTCTTAACGTTTGAAGGAAGTTTTCTGTTGATAGGGATGTTGCTAATTCTAAATGTACACATCGGTAAATGGCACAAGTATACAAAACTATCCAGCATTTCTGTCCATCCTTAAAAAACAAAGGACCGAATAGATCGATTCCAACAATTTCAAATACCCTAGCATCTCTTACTCTATCTTCTGGAAGTGGAGCACTCAGAACTTCTGCTGGTTTTGAGGAGAATCTTTTGCACTGAATGCATCTTTGTAGAATTTTCCTAATTGTTCTTCTGCATCTAATTATCCAGAATTCTTCTCTTAAACTTGACATGAGAATCTGAACTCCTGCATGATCCATTTCTTTGTGCTTTTCTTCAATTATTCTGGATGTTATATTGTGATCTGCTGGTAAGACAATTGGATATCTGAAATTAAGTGAGTCTTCTCTCATTGAAATTCTGGTACGGACTCTAATTAATTCTTTCTCGTCAATAAATGTCGGAAAGTTAAATTTTTTCTTAGCTTGATTAGAAAAACATTTCTTTTGTGCATATTTTAGCACTGCATATTCCGCTTTATTAAGTTCTTCGACTGTTAAGTTAGATAATAAGCGGTTTTCTTTTAACTTCTTTGCATTTTCATAAAATCTAAGAATCCAAGCTGTAACTTTTAGCATTTTTTGGTATGAGGAACAATTTTCATAAAGATCAAATTTTTGAGAGGCAACATCAATTGCTGTTGCAACTGTTTTTCTTTTTTCTGAGTATATAACTTCATCATCAGGAAGAATGTCACTTTGAGGCCAAAAGTCGGGCATCTTCTTTAACCACTCAGGTCCGTTCCACCACTGGGACTTCGTTAAGGTATCTGGGGAGCATCCTCTGGAGGGTAAGTCAGCTGGATTAAGATGACCAGGAACATGATGCCAATCATCGACATTCGTCAATTTTCTAATTTCTGTTACTCTATTCTGTACAAAAGTAGCCCAACCACCGTCATTTTTTATCCAATATAAAGCATTCTTAGCATCCGACCAATAGAAGGTTTTGAGATTATCTATTTTCATTTCATCGATAATCGTACAGGCTAGTCTTGCGCCAATTAAACAAGCAAGTAACTCTAATCGCGGGATCGTAACTTCTTTTAAGGGAGTCACTCTTGTTTTCGCTTGAATTAGCTGACAAGACACATTTTCACCATTTTGTACTCTTAAGAATATGCATGTGGCATAAGCAACTTTGCTACTGTCGCAAAAAACATGAAGCTGTTTTTCACTGTCACTTAAGTCGAATTCGGAAAATCTACGAGGGATCTTTATATTTCTTAACAATTCCAGTTGTTCTTTCCATTTTCTAAAGGATTTTGTCATTTCTTCTGTCAATGGAGAATCCCAATTAAACTTTTCTTTCCAACATTTTTGCAGAATCAATTTTGGCATCAAAGTGGCTGGACTTGTATAACCGATGGGATCAAATATTTTATTAACCACAGAAAGAACTGATCTCTTTGTAATTGATTTAGGTTCTTCTTTATCATTAGATGAATTCATCAATCTTATTGTGTCATCTTTCTTATTCCAGATCAGCCCCAAAATTGCTATATCAGAATTTTCTTCAGAATCTATCTCCATGTCATTAAGAAAATCTTCGTCTAGTAAGTCTTCATCAATTTGTGTATACTGCCAACCTCGAAGATCAAACTGAGCTGATGCCAAAATTTGTCTTGAAGTTTCTATGAATTCTCGCAATTCTTCTGTACTGTTTAGACTGGAAATACAGTTATCGACATAAAATGACATTTTCAGTCTGTTGGCTATCTCTTTGTAAGGCTCTTCGATTTTGTCAAATAAATGATTTAAAGTAGCAGCTAATAAGAATGGAGAAGCATTTAGTCCAAAGACAACGCGACAGTGTTGGTATACTTGTAACTTATTAGAATCACCATTTTCGAACCACAAAAATTTGACAAAGTTCTGATCATTCTTGTTCAAACCAATCTGGCAAAATGCTTTTTTGATGTCGGCACTTATTCCTATTCTTCCTTTTCTAAATCTATGTAAAATTGCAGGTATTAATTCGATTAAATTTGGACCTTTTGCGAGACAGTCATTTAACGAATAGGAAAATTTCTCTTTAGCTGAAGCGTCGAAGACAGGACGCACAGGTGTTGTGGCATGTTGCCTTATTACAGCTCTGTGAGGCAAAAAATGGCCACTATCGCCTAAATCAGATATTTTCTTGATTATACCTTCATGTAGCCAGTCATTAAATACATTTTGGTATTTCTCTAAATTTCCAGAAGTTTTCAATGATCTCAATGTTGATAATAATCTTTTTTCTGCTATTTTGCGATTTGAGGGTATTGGAGGATGATCTTTAAGCCATGGAAGAGAAACAACGTACCTCCCGTTCGAATCCCGTTTAACTGTTGAATTAAATAAATCTAGAGTTTCTTTATTTAGATCATCTCTTTTTTTACTTTCTACGGAATCCCTTATGCCCAAAAGATCTAACTCCCATAAATCACTGATTTTTTCATTTTTGATTCTAGAAAATAAAGAGACAACAAGCATAGAGCTATCGCTATTACAATTAGTTTCAGTAATTTTACCCATTAGGGTCCATCCCAGTAAAGTTTCTACAGCAGCTAACCCACTAGATAACATTATATGATTACCCGTCAAAAGTTTTCCATAAATATATGCACCAATTAGTATATCAATATTGTTATTTCTGTCAAGAGTTTTATTGAAACATTCAACATCTGAAAATATTATCCCATACTGTTCAGCTTCCCTTACCCATGGGCCATTTCTAATTTTAGGAATATCAGAACAGATTACTTCCTGGTCATAGACCTCAAAATTACACATATAATCTTCAGAGAGAGAACTTATATGTATTCTGTAACTATTATGTGTCCTAGTTTCTTCAACGCCTCCGAAAAGGCTGTGTGTCATTTTCTCGTGTCCTAATACATCGTAACCCATTTTAGAAATAATTTCTTTAGTTGCATAACTACGCATTGATCCTGTATCAAAAATTACCCTACAAGGTATTTCTTTCTTACCATTCCTTAATTTAACAGTCACGGTTTGTAACAAAACATCTTTCATATGTGTTCTATTCCCCAGTACTTTATTATTAATAACCTCGCTTTCTTTAGAAACGGGTTTCTTATCCTCAACTTGGCTAACTGTTTTAGATTCCGAACACATAATTTTTAAATGTCTTCTATTACACACTTCGCATTTTATCTGACTTCTACAAAATTTCGCAGTATGCCGCCGTTTTAAGCATATAAAACAAAATCCATGTTTCATTAAAAAATCTTTCTTTCTCTGTAATGGATAACTAGAAAAAACCTTACATTCAGTTAAAACATGTTTTTCCCCATTACAAGCGAAACACAAATTAGAATTTTTATCTGTTTCATTTAACAAATTAGAAGCAGTTGGGTATTTAGAAATATTCTTATTATTTAGAAGCTTTTCGTTTTTTGCACTTTGGAAGGAAGAATACGATTGAGAACTAAATTCTCTTTCGCGACTATCTTTTGTCAAAAACTGAGCTTTTTCCCTGTAAATTACTTCAGTTTTCAAAATATCAAGAACCCTTGAAACATCCCAATTTTCATCTAAATCGCATTGTTTTGCAATTTCCAAAACAATATCCTGAGGTAATAATTTAATCAGTATTGGACAGAGTAGTGAACCATAATTATCAGATTTTATTTCCAACGCATCCAAATTTCTAATCTCAGTCTGACAAGTATCCAACAATTTCCTAAGAGCAACTATATCATTTGATTTTTTAACAGGAGTTAAATTCAGAAGCTTATTTAAATGAGAATTTATAACTACCGTTTTTTTCCCAAATCTTTCTTTTAAAGTTTCAATTGCAGCCTGATAGTTATTATTCGTTAAGCTAAAACCTTTTATCGCATCGGACGCCACACCTGTCAAATAACTGCGAAGGTAATTAAATTTATCAACATTAGAAATTGCGCAATTTTTATTTATTGCTGAATCAAATTGATCATAAAATCTCTGCCAATCAGACGGATCGCCGCTGTATTTTTCTATAGTAAGACGAGGAAGAGTTACGTAAGGGGATTCGAACGGGCGAACTATTGCACTCTCTTCTATCTTATTATTTTGCATTAAAATAGGAACAAGCGGTTTTTCCAACTTAGAAAGTGCTTTTTTAACTTTGGTTTTATTTATGACAATACTCGTATTGTATTCATCACATTTTAGTACCTCAGACTCAACTTCTTTTACGTCAGTAATATTCGAAAATATCTGAGAATCTAAATTATTTATTTCTTTTTCTTTAAGATCTAATTCGGCAAGTAATTCTTCAAGGTCATCTTCAGTATAATTCTTTTCAAGTAATTTCGTTTCAATTTTCTTAAATAACTTTGTCGTCTGCGTTCTAACTGTAGAACGTTTAGCTTTAATTACTGCATCCATAATATGTAAAAAGAGTAGCAAGTTCTATAACTTATGTTAATTTCTGTAATAATATACTCGGTACCCTTTATTAAATTCAATTTTACAATTAAAATTTCTTTGCAGTAAATCAAACTAGCAACAGAAACAAATCACTTAAAATAAATTATCTGTTCATATAAAAACGATCATTATTTTTTTTTCTTTTTTTAAATCGAAATTCTTGCGTAATTTCTTTATCATTTTTATTCTAAACATAATTATGCAATATCAAATTAAAATGAGAAACATCTGGTCGTCTGTTCGGGCGCCAGATAAAACATAGCATCAAATAAAATAATAGAATGCATAAAACAACTTCTTACTTAATGCTTCTTTTTGGGTCAGATGTCTTCATTTTTCTAAGTTTAATTTCCTGTCGAATTGTGGTAACTTCAATATTAATTCATCACTCTTGAAAAAACACGATTATTTAATAAATTTATGTACATATTAACATATTTACAATTTGGTTGACTATAAAGTATATTTCAATTCTGTCATACGCCATTTCAGCGTTCTCTCTTCTCAAACTCCATTCAGCATCTACCTCAAAAGAAAAACAAAAACGTGGCTGTTGCCAATACAAGAAAAGAAATAAACAATAATAAAATAAAGAGTTCGAATAAGTCTTTCAGTTCATAAAGTTTATGGATTGAGAGAGTTCGGTTTCGTAACATCCGGTTTCGTAACAATATCAATAATGATAAGAAAACAAATTTTAATAGAGAAAAGGTATTTTAATAGGTTTTAAAGGCCTGTAAGTCGAATGGGGATATTCAAGTTTTTTCTTTGATATTAATTCAAGTTACACTTTTTAAGCGTGGTGACCGATATAAAACAAATTTTAATAGAGAAAAGGTATTTAATAGGTTTTAAAGGCCTGCAAGTCGAATGGGGCCATTCAAGTTTTTTCTTTGATATTAATGAATAAGATAACAATAATGATAAGAAAACAAATTTTAATAGAGAAAAGGTATTTAATAGGTTTTAAAGGCCTGCAAGTCGAATGGGGATATTCAAATTTTTTCTTTGATATTAATTCAAGTTACACTTTTTGAGCGTGGTGACCGATATAAAACAAATTTTAATAGAGAAAAGGTATTTAAAAGGTTTTAAAGACCTGCAAGTCGAATGGGGATATTCAAGGTTTTTCTTTGATATTAATGAATAAGATAACAATAATGATAAGAAAAACAAATTTTAATAGAGAAAAGGTATTTAATAGGTTTTCAAGGCCTGCAAGTCGAATGGAGATATTCAAGTTTTTTCTGATCTACTTTATACACAAATTTTACGTGTACAGCTATTCACTGTTGTACATAGATGATAGATACCTATACACCTATATACTATCTCACAAACAGCTGCTTATGGATTCGTCCGATTTCGGAGCAGCTCGTCTCGATCTGTGCGAGCTTCGTACAGCCGAAGTCTACCGAACTGTGTTAGGTTTTTTTTTCGTTACGGAATTTTTCGATTCGGTCGCCGCGCTCAAAGCCCGCGATAAAAGCTATACAATAGCTTAAAAGTTCAAGGGAAATTTAAAAAGGATAGTGGAATGTGTGAATGTTAGAAGACGAAAAAATATTTACAAAGGGAGACTAAATGCGTTATGCCAGTCTGGAAGTAGTGTGCGAGTGGATATTAAAAGCACGGAATGAAATTAAACCTGACATTATTTAATAATCATTTATATATCTAACAGTCTAGATGGAACGGAAGATGATTATTTATTTATGGATTAGAGTGACAGTGACGGGGAAGATAAAACAGAATTCGGTGATGTGTCTGACGATATAACAGAAGACGAACATGAAGAACTTTTCATGTTATACGATAATGAAAATCTTTATAAGGTATGTCATTATTTTTAAATAAACAGCATTTAGAAGTATACATAAATCTAATATTTTAATGCTCTCATATTTTCCTTATTTTTAAATATATCATTTTTATATCCGCGCACCCGTAAATTTCGACCTTATTTTCTGTATTAAAAGTGGCGCGTTTTACGCCGAAAAATACAGCATTTATATTAGTAATTCCTCGTGATTTAGCTGATTTAAATACAATTAATTTATTATTATTATTTTCCCATGACTTAAGAAAATTTCGCATAGCAACGAAAAGATTTTAATTAAAAAAAAAAAAAAAAAAGAAAGAAGGAAAGAAATCGTTTTGTTTTATACAAACCTTGTTTTGTGGATGAATAAATTCTGAAAAATTATCTGGTCGTTCAAGCTTTTGTTTCGTGCAAACGGGAGAACATTGTTATATACTGCACTCAAATAAATTCTAAAAGGAATTTTTTCTCTATAAATGGAACCAATGAATTTTGTATGCATAATTTAAATCAGTGAACCAATCTCTTAAAACCATGTACACCACAAATAAAATTTTCTTTTTCTCTTAGTAGCTGGAGTCGAGATTTCATTTTTTTTCTGTTAATTTTTTTCCCATTATTTTATTCGTTTGAAATGCATGCATGGGATCCACGGATAAACTTTTACTTTCTTTGTATTGTTGTAGCTATGACATTAATTTGAGCGTTAAACCAGGGAAACCAAGGCATTTATTATTAAGAAGATTATACGCGTATCCGAATTATTATAGCTGTAAAGTAAACTAATTTTCTTGTCGGACATCCCATAACGAAGATGTATTTAACGTATACCCTTTCCCAATATCCAGTATAATATATAAATCACTTCGATTCTTCTGAATTATTGTAATTATTTTATTTTATTTATTTTTTAGGGAGGGAGGGGGGAGAGGGGTTAGGAAGCATTTTAGATTCGATCAAATTCAGGATTAATGAATGTTTATTTTGAGAGTTCGAATCAGGTTGTCTTAGCTATCGAGCTTATGCGCTACGCTCTAAGAACATGGTAGGTATTTTCTGTTCATAAATGTGAAAATTATTGTTATTCATTACATCCAAACTAAACTTTTCTTTAAATTTGTTAGATGAAACTAACTCTGTGGGGAAGGGAGAAAAAAAAACGCTAAAACTGAAATATAATTCAAAATCTTTTAGACAAATCTTCCAAATTTCGGGAGGTGAATGGATGCTTTGACATGTGAAAACCCCTCCCTGGATACGGCCTTTCTGATTTCAATAAAAAGTTTTAAGTAGCACCTGCATATGATACGAAGTTTGGATTGTTTGGGGATATTTGTTTTTAATTTATATTAATAAGAGACAGACACACACAGAATAACTGCTAAAAACCAAATTTTTGAATTCAGAGTATCTCAAAACGTTTAATTATAGCAAAATCTCAATTTCGAAAATTTGATCTCTTAAACAATACTTTCTCTATAATCTTTCTCTTTCAATATATGGGTAAGAGAATGTGTTCGTGTTCAAAACAGATGATTATGAAATATTGCAATATTTAAGCAATTTTAACACATGCCCTTTCTTGTTACAGACACACTAATGACGTTTTCATATTTTTGACCTTTTCCCGAAGTCTAGAACAGTTTAAAGACAATCAATAACACAATCTTTTCCTGCGTGAGAATAAGTAGTTAAAAGAGCCTGCTCTAAAATTACAGCTCCAAAATTAGACGCAGCGCAATTAATTTCTTATCGGAGAAAAATAGAGAATTTTAATTTCATTTTCTTCTCTTCCTTCTTTTATTGCTTAGAGATCAGATTTTAAGATTATTTCAGATTTCAGCGTCTCCTCTTTTTGGTCTGATATAAGTTGTGCTTACTTACAAATTCATACCGGAAAAATAATTAGCATTTCAGCAAAAAATATCACATTTTGATGGAAAAATTATGTATTTTATTCAAAACTATAGCGATCTCTCTCTGAATAAAATAACAAATTAATACAAGTTATATACAGTTTTAGCAAAATTAAATAGCCACTTAAATATAATAAAATGTTTTATGTTTAGTGAAATTTATTTTTTAAGTTATAGAACTTTATTGTATTTTTAAGTTATAAATATTAAAAATAGAAAAAATTATTTATTTTATATTCAAAAAAATTAAATAATATTTTATTAAAATTTTCAAATTCTGAATTGAATTATAAAATAAAGTAAAAGTAAATAAAAAGTTTAGATTGCAAAAAAGTTAAAGAAAAAAAAAACATTAGTCTCGAGGTAGCCTCGAACCCAAGTCGTCTGGCTAACAGACTCGCGCTTTAAGATCACGCCACTGGGGCGCTTGCTGGCTTGTGAAATAACTTGTATTTAAAGATTACTGAAACTTTAAATGCTTTTTTCTCGAAATTTTGTGGATAGTGGGTCCTACTGCTTTAATATGTTGTTACCCTCACAGTATACTACATTCCTGCGGAATTTCGTCCCGATCTGAATTTTCCATGTCGTGACCTCTCCTTGTAAGTACTCCGCTATAGGTAATTGTCGATGGTCTGGAACACGCCCCTAAGGATAGTCCGAAGACATGCCGTCACAATTTTGATCCTCCACGGAGAGGACGAATCATCGCTGGGAAAAATATGATTCCTTTTCATTCGGAGAAAGACGGCCATATTACTCTCTAATGGTGTCTTTCCCCGAGTGAATACACACGGATTATTTAGCAACTAATATTTATGAATAATTTATGTATTGAAGGTGAATGAAAAATTCCAGATACAGTTTTAAATTTACTTTTCTGTTTTTCTTTCCTTTCTTTTGACTTCCTTATACAAAGTATAAGGAAGTGTTGTAATCCCGATTTGCGAAATGGATTTCACATCTCGCATAGTTCAAAAACGATTCATCGCAGAAAGTTACAAATTTATATGTGGGACTCTCATGATGTCTAGTTTTAAACTATAATAACTTAGTTAATATTTAAAGTTAATTTTTTTTATACATATATTAAAACTAGCAGGCTTTACCGTCGCCGTTGCTAATTATATTTAAATTTTTTTTGAAAATTCCATTAAGGTAGGTTACCCAAAAGCACAGATTATTATACAGATAGGACACTCTCGTATACTTTTCGGTAACCAAAATTTGACTGCAACTGCAACGACCCTATTGTCAACGGCTGTAAGTTTCTCGAGCTCTCCAGCTTACGCAATCGCTCGTCTTATTTTTATTGTATCTATGTTCATATCGTAATATTAGTGCAACGTTAAACCGAACATCCAACCAACTAACCATTGTATTGATGTTTACGTTTGGCAACTTTGTAATTGTTTACGAACTTGATTGTCGAAACAAATTTATTTTAAGAAGCAAGTACTAAATATTAAGCAAATAAACTTCGAAAATATACATAAACCAGAAATATTTTTTTCGTTTTAAAGCATTTTGTATTATTTAAACCAAGCAATGTTAAATATTTAAAATTTCATACCATACTGCTATTTCAGTATTACAGTTTGTTATATTAATTTGTACACTTGAACACGAATGCGTTTGGCAAAATTTATTTTCAAACATAATAAAAATTAGCTTTATTTCTTAGAAAATAGCTGTGAATGTTACGATTTTGTGAATTTAAAAGTAGTAGGAAAAGTGAAGGAAAGAAAACTGCACATACGTTTTCGTTTCGCAACTTTATTATTGTTTACAAACTTGATTGTCAAAAGCAATTTATTTTAAGAAGCAAGTGCTAAGTATTAAGAAAATAAACTTTGAGAATATACATAAAATAAAAACATTTTTCATTTTAAAGCATTTAACGTTAAGTATTTAATGATTTCATACTGCTATTTCAGAATTACAGTTTGTAATTTTAATTTGTATATGAATATGAATATGTTTGACAAAGCATATTTTTAAACATTATAAAAATTAATTTTTATTTCTTAGAAGAATAGCTGTGAATGTTTTGAGGGTAATTTTGTGAATTCAAAAACAATAGAAAGTGAAAAAAAAGAAAACTTCCCATACTAACCTGCTACTAACTACTCGCGAAATAGAAAAACAATTTTCGATCAAAGATGCTATTCATGTAGACTTAACACATGTAGTTGACACTAGTGGTGCTACTATATTTCCGGTTCGCGTATTAGCTTCACTGTCCTATCTGTATGATAATCTGTGACCCAAAGGTGGCCGTAGTTAAGCTTTGAGAATTTTTTGTAATTTTCTGGTTGGGTTTATTTGGCTGGACTTTTTTTCGTAAAATGCTACACTTATCTCTTACACATATCAAATATAATTTTCTTTATAAAATGTAATTTAGATATTTTTATAACACGATTTCAAAATTGTAGCTTGTGGGCCACCTTTGGCGAATAGTGTTTAAAAGGTGACCCATACATTGAAAACACCTTTAAAATGTGCTTATAAGACGCTCTTTTGTTATGTTTCAGGTTTTTCTTCTCACTAATCTTATCTTTTGACACAAAAAGACTTTCAACCACCTTTTGTACGAAGTAGTTCAGAATTTTTATTCTGGGATTGATTGACTTCTTTCAGAAGATCTCTGGTATTCTCAATAGTGTAGAAATTGTTAGAGAATAAACGATAATAAGATTTTTTTTAGATATTTAAGCAGAAATTTTGAGAGTTACCCTTATTACATTAATTTCCGTTTTCATTTGCTGAGTTGAGTTGGCTCATGTGTTCCAAGGTTGCCCGATATGTTTATGTTACTTTATTTGTTCGTGTAACTTTCTTTTTTTTTTTTTTTTCGCGGCTACATTAGTTCTATCTATGTAATTTGCTAGTTTGTGACCTTGTAATTGTTTAGTTTCTGTTTAATGCTCGCTTTCGTTTCGGCGGCTCCGGTCGGCGGGTTTGTGGATGGGTTCCTTCACTCCCACCTCCTCCCAGGCTTAGGCCGCCATAAACCTTCGGGTTGGCGGGAGGTTGGGTTGTCTTGCTCTCTTAATATAAGTTGTTAAACTAACCATGATTTTTGAAAGGAATTAAATATGTTCGCCATATAATTTGCGATATTTTTTTTTTTTTTCCGCCAAGGATGACAGATATGAAATCTATTCCGCTGCAACATATGAGTATCTTAAATCAGACACTTTATTTAGACATTTGAAAACAAATTTGGCTTCAAATTATAATAGAATATTTATAATTTTCCTTTAATTAGTATATTAGTTGGATATTTATTGTGTAAATAGCATCCTTTGAAAGGAAATGTTTGTTTTCAATCGAGTATGCAAGTTTGCCATTTTCTTTTCTAGAGTTTTGAAATTTAAAATTCAAATTTTATCTATTTTACAGCAAAAACATCGCAATCTAACTCATGCGCAACGATAACTAATACATATCTATATCCAAATATGGGGATTAAAATCGGGAAATAATTTTCCTCGATTTTTACTAATTTTTTACAAAAAATCCAATGGACGATTAACATAGGAAATCTTTTTCTTGCATCCACTGCCGGCCAGTGACGTCATCACTTAGCTTCGCTTGCCGCGATTGTAATGAAGTGCTCTCCCTCTGGTGGGCAAGGTGAAATTAACAATAAAACTGGACGGATAGCTTTCACGCTTTCGTCGAGACACCATTGCTTGCTGCTGTTGTATATTCCATAGGATGAATAAATCCGGCAGAAAATATAACACATGCTGCTGTGTGCTACAGTGTAACTCCAATGGATCAAGAAATCCGGAATTACGCTTCCATTTGTTTCCAAATGACAAATTTAAAATTCCAGTTGCCTCCGCTAATGAAAAAAAAAAAAAAAGCTTTAGTTAGTAGAAAGTCTGAATGCATTAGACGTTTACGAAATGGGAAAGAAGTATCCGCGATTGTAATGAAATGCTCGCCCTCTGGTGGGCTAAGGTGAATATATCATACCACTGATAGTTTTTAAGCTCAAACAACGATAGAACAACAAGAAATAACAATAAATTAATACACGTGGCTATTATATTTACTAACAACTGCAGTTGAGAAAGCTCCATCTATCGATCATTACAAACGCGGATCGTCAGTATGACTGTTTGTTCGAAACATTTCGCACCTGAGGATTTCACAAGTAATAATACGTTTAATTTTGTTTTAATTATAAAACATTTTAGTTAAAGCTGATCGTTTCCTTCGCTAACGAGCAAAAGCAAAACGATTACATTTCATGGATGTGATGGAACAGCTATAGTATTGGTCCACAAGTGCATTTGGTGATTTTTCTTTGGTGATTATGGCGAAATGTCGTTTTTTCAAATGGTTGCGATGGATTCCAAGCGTAAACAAAAGCGTATTGTATTGCAAAGAATTCAGAAAGGCATCGTTATTGTTTAAAACGGTGCCAAAGAAAAATCGCCAAATCCAGTTATGGACCAACTCTATAGTTGTACGTTTATTTTTATTCATTCTTTTTTTTTTTTTTTTATGTACCTTTGTTGTAAGATAACATACAGATGCAGTAAAAATACAGTGGAATTATTAAATAATAAAACGCAATAATTTTCATTGCATCCTATTATGCAATCAATTTTCCATGATGTAATGGCGGAGAAAGAACAATAATAAATATACGTAGCTATTATATTTACTAACAACTCCAGTTGAGAAAGCGCCATCTATCGATCATTACAAACGCGGATATATTTTATTTAAGGTGCTCTAATAATGATGAATAAGCAACAATTGTATTATTGACGTATTAAATAGCGCAAAATATTACTATAATTATTTTGATTTCAAAGCGATCTTGCAATATCCGCGATTGTAATGAAATGCTCGCCCTTTGGTGGGCTAAGGTGAAATTACAATAAACATGCTTTAATTCGGCTTTCATTAAGCCGCCATTGCATGCCGATATTTAGTTTCACATATATTTATTGAATAAAAATGAATAAATCCGGTAAAAAAGATAACACATACTGTTATGTGCTCCAGTGTAACTCCAAAGGACCAAGAAATCCAGAATTAAGCTTCCATTTATTTCCAAATGACAAATTTAAAATTTCAGTTGCTTCGGCTAATGGAAGTAAAGAATTAATCAGATGATTTGAAGATAATATTTGTTCAACTTCAGTTAAAAATCTACTTCCGATCGAACTTTGAATAAACTGAATTATTTCTTTCCAAAAGCAATCAATTTTCCATGATGTAATGGCGGAGAAATTATAGTACGAATATTAAGTAGAATAACAAAAAGAACAATAATAAATACACGTGGCTATAATATTTACTAACAATAAAAACTGAAAAAGCGCCATCTATCGATCATTACAAACGCGGATAGCTGACTTATTCAATAAAATTTTATTCCTTGGTTTCAATAATAATAATAACAATAATTCCATTAATTTTGGCATCATAGTTCCACTTCCACTTAAATAACATATCGCTAATGCAATGCAATTCAACTATTTTAAGAGTGTAATTATTCTAAAATTAATTATTTTAATATTTAGAACACATGATGCTGAACCCGAATTCAAAAAGATTTACTCGAAACAAAAAGATGAATTATCGTAAGTAAAAATACTTAAATTTTTCCATAGTTAATTTTTTAGAACAAAAAGGTTTTAAAATTTGAAAAGGAAAAAAAAAAAAAAAAAAAACGCGAGTTATCATCTTGGCACACTTTTAGTTTATGGGACCCACTTGGTGAAATTTAAACTTTGGCAGCAAAAAACTCGGACGTTTCTTCCCAAAGTGAAGGTTTTTGCTTGCGATAAATATTTCAGTTCATCGCCAAAATGGCAAAAAACATTTAAAGTCGCCAAGGGAAGTCCCATACTAAAGCTGTAGAGGGTAGAGGTCTGCACGGGCTGAAATTTTGAGGCTCAAGCGCGACCAGTCCCGTACGGAAGCTTTGCTTACCCGGCCTGTCCCGGTATGAAATTTAAAAATACGCCAACCAATAGGATTTTCTTTAACAAAACTAGAACTACTGATCTTTTGCAAGACAATTGTATATAAACAGAAATTTATTATTATAGACGTATAGAAGGCCCATAGACAGAAAGTCAAATCGAAAATATTAGTATTCATCAAACAATATACGAAGATAATATTAAAAATGGTTACTACTACTGAAAATGCACTTTCTACCATCTCTACTTATGTACCATAATGTATCCGTATCTTTTTATGTGATCCGGTACACAAAACTTTAATGATAATCTAATCATTTTCAATAGATAAGATGCTATTGCACATCCTAAAAATGATGCTAATTTTATTAAATTCGTTGGAAAGTAGAGGAAAAGTTAAAGCGGAAGGATTTTTATATCCTTCATACCACCTAGACTCTAGAAACCGTATGATATAAAACCTCATAGGCAGTAACGCATCTATTTTCTTTCTACATGTGCGCAAAGTAATAGTGGCATGCATATTAATTTGAATATAAAATCATCTAATATTACTTTAAATAAGATACATTAATTTCGAGAGATGCTAAAAATATTTGAGGAAAATCAGATCGCGAACAGACAGACAATTAAGTTGAAGTTACAAGCATTTTGTAACAAAACAAAATTTTATGTGACATACTAGCCTATAAAATTATGTAAAATAAATGGCTGAAGAAGTATTTTATCATTTACCTTTTTCGTTAATTAAAGTGGAAAGCAGAACAAAATCCGGGCCGACACGGTCCGGAAAAAATTTAATCCAGGCCCTGCCCGGCCCGAGTATCCACAAAATTGAGCCCAAGCCCGGCCCAATCCCAGGCTGCAAAAAAAAAAAAAAAAAAAAAAAAATTTAAGCCCGAGCCCGGCCCGGGAGCAAATTGAAAAATTCGGCCCGAGGACCGGGCCGGGCAAGGGCCTCAAGCCCGGGTCCGTGCAGACCTCTATAAAGCTGTGCCGTTCTGAAAGATTAATTGCAATTAAATTCACTAGGATGCAGATATTTTAGCTTAAAAACTTGCGAATTACAGCACAATTATCCTTTCATTTTACACAAGTATATAGTTTCAGGATATTACAAAACAATGGACCGATAGCGTACCGGTATAGTTTCAGTATAGGAACTCCTTGGCAATTTTTAAATTTTCGTCGCCAGTTTGACGATGAATGAAAATAACTAGCGCCTTTGCATTCATACAGAAATTAGAACGAAACGTTCAAGCTACATCGGTACCGAATTTCAAATTTCGTCAAGGGGAGTTTGTTCGTTTGCTTCGAAGCTTAACTGGAAATTTCATAAATCGCCAAAGTCAAAATTTTCGCCAAATGGTGATAACTGCGCCAGACTAGCGCCAAGGCAAGATCCTGTAATAGCGAATTTATAGAGTTGCTTTAAGGTATAATAATTGCCAGAAATATGAGTTATTGGCTCTCTATGTAACTCATAGCATCAATAATTTGTGCGTACTTTTATGTTAGACTCCTGTTGCGCCATTTGACGCCTTTGGCGAACCAGACATATAATAACGAGTTGTATTTCTGTTCATTGCAAAAACTAAAACCGTAAAAGTACAGGAAAAATTTGGCAGCTGGGGTGCCAGTATTTCTCCGTCAAATATACAGTATAAAACCGTAAAATTGTATCACTGACATATATTTTACGCAGGAATCCTGTAAATCAAACAGATTTTTTGTTAAAAGTACAGCTTTGTCCTGTATATTTGACGGAGAAATACTGGCACCCCAGCTGCCAGATTTTTCCTGTACTTTTAAGGGTGGCGTGCTAACTCCGACGTGCCATCTCCGGACATAGTCAAAGTCCCTCTTTGTAAGGGATTCAAGTGTTGAAGGAATGTGTCTTAAAAGGATTATTTTATACTTGGCCCACTCCCTAAAGTCTATTGACCGGAAATGTAGCTAAGTTGAATTTTGGCGATAAATTTACTAGTTTTAAGTAATTTGAAAAATTCCCATTTGCGCGAATAAAATAAAAATACAAGAATAGTACGAGTTACATGCGTTCTCAGATAAATACACAGCTAGGTAGAAGTGTCCAGTGATTTTTTTTTTTTTTTTTTGGTTTTTATGTGAGCGAAGCGAACATACGTGCGTGATAGTGATGGCTTCGAAAACGAGTTACATGCGTTCTCAGATTCATGCACAGCGAGGCAGGGGTGTCAAGTGATGTTTTTTTTGGTTTTCATGTGAGCGAAGCGAACATACGTGCGTGATACTGATTGCTGCAAAAACGAGTTACATGCGTTCTCAGATTCAAGCACAGCGAGGCAGGTGTGTCCAGTGATGTTTTTTTTTTGGTTTTCATGTGAGCGAAGCGAACATACGTGCGTGATACTGATTGCTGCAAAAACGAGTTACATGCGTTCTCAGATTCATGCACAGCGAGGCAGGGGTGTCCAGTGATGTTTTTTTTTCTGGTTTTCATGTGAGCGAAGCGAACATACGTGCGTGATACTGATTGCTGCAAAATCGAGTTACGGGCGTTCTCAGATTCATGCACAGCGATCGTAGGGGTGCCCAGTGTTTATTTTTTCTTTTTACGTCCGTGGTAGGGATTGCCGCGGAACAGACTTACAGGCGTTCTCAGATTATCAAGTCAAAAAGGACGAAATCCCCTGCAAGCCCGGTCTTGCAATTTCTGGTCGCGCAAATGGGAATTTTTCAACACTTTAATCCCTTACAAAGAGGGATTTTGACTATGTCCGGAGATGGCACGTCGGAGTTAGCACGTAACCCTTTTAAGTTTTTTTTTGGCAGTGTTGAGGATTTCAAATTGTTAATTGTTATTTGAATATATGGACCTCCTAGAATGTGTAAAGATTTTGCTATTAGACAGTAAGCAATTTTTTTATTTTTTATTTAGTTTCGTAATCAAGAACAAAATAAGTATTTTTAATTTTTTATCTGACATCTAGAGTTATCATCCTTTCAGCTTCAAGCTTATATTTTCTTAGAAATTAAAACTGAAATAAAAGCTCTCTTAATATAAGTTGTTAAAATAACCATGATTTTTGAAACGAATTAAATATGTTCGCCAGATAATTTGGCGACATTTTTTTTCCCGCCAAGGACGACAGATATGAAATCTATTCCGCTGTAACATATGAGTATCTTATATCAGACATCAGATACTTTATTTAGCCATTTGAAAACAAACTTGACTTCAAATTATGATAGAATATTTATCATATCCTTTTAATTAGTATATTAGTTGGATATTTATTGTGTAAATATCATCCTTTGAAATGAAATGTTTGCGTTTTCATTCGAATATAGAAGTTTGCCCTTTTTTTTCTAGAGTTTTGAAATTTAAAAATCAAATTTTATCAATTTTACAGCTAAAACAACTTAATCTAATGCATGTATACGATAACTAATGCATATCTATACCCAAATATGGGGATTAAAATCGGGACATAGTTTTCCTCGATTTTTAATATTTACAAAAATTCCAATAAGCGATTAACATAAGAAATCTTTTTCTTGCATCCACGGATGGTCAGTGACGTCATCACTTCACTTGCTCATATCTCTTTAAACTAGAGCTGACTTAAATCATAAAATAAAAGGACGGGAGAAAGAAAAAGAAATTAGATCATAAATAAATTAAAAAAAAAAAAAATAGAATTTTCGTAAATTAAATCCTTTTTTAATTTGCGTGTATGCTCAATAGTATAAAATTTCGATCCGTCGCTATAGAAACGCAGACGATTGAAATGAAAGGAGTTTTAAATACAAAATCTTACAGGTATAAAATAAAGTGCATAAAAAATAAAAGTATTTTTAAATACCTTCTTGACATTATAAGAAAATAAATCTTCTATTCTGCAACTCTCGTGAATTAGACCTTTCGAACCGTACCACTTTCAATCCTCAACTCACATAACTAATATGTTAAAAGTGTACCACAATTTTTATGTTTGCCTATTAATATATATGTTACCGTTAAAGCGCGAAACCCGTTAATCTGAAGATTACCTAGCTAATCTGCAGATTAACTAAAATGACCCGTTAAAGTGCGGAATAAAGAGTTTTCCGCATTTTAACTAGGTAATCTGCAGATTAACGGCTTCTGTGTCGTTAAAGTTCAAATGTTTGTTTCGAGCCTTAGTTTTTTTACATTCACTATGACGTCAAACAGTCATGTGATACAGATACGCAAATCCCAGATTAGTCTGTGACGCGATTGACCTTCAAACACAAACCGAAACTTTTATCCCTTCCTCTCCGCTGTGATAAACTGATAAACAGTAAGCGCAAAACGAACGTGGATCATCGAAGCTATGACATTAGATTTCTTATTATGACCAACACAAATTTTAAAGTACGAGTAAGTTATAATAGTTTTGAGTTTTTTTCTTCTCTTTAATTCTGTCAATATAAGTTTGATAAGGGTCTGCATTTTATTAATGAAATATAATCTTAAATTAAAAGCTCTTTCTCGTGAAACTTCATTTTAAATTATGAATCTTAAATTTACAGCACAATAATTATTTTCTCCCGAAATAAAACTATTAAACCACAACTTTTTAAAACTACTTTACTTTAAAATTGATTTAAATTACTATTACTTACTGAAAAAAAGAAGACATGTATTATTTTTTAACTCTGGAAAATATGGCATTCAATATTTATGGCATTATTCAATAAATACTTAAAATGAAATTTGTATGCAATTTTTAGCATTTCATTACAATTTTTCTCTTTTGTTTCTTTCAATTTCAAGTTTCCTTTATATATTTTATATATCATGATTATATTTTTATTTTTAATTTTGTTCGCTTTTTCAAATAATTTCGTTGTAGTTTATCACATAGAATGTGTTAATAAAGTTTTTTTTTTTTTTTTTTTTAAATTGAAAAATTAATATATTTCCTAAACTTGTACAGATATATGTATGCTGCAAAATATAGTTTAATAAAGCAGTGGAAAACTGTCATTTTAATTTTCATGCGTTCTAAAAATTATTAAAGCAGTTTTAATTGTTTGAAGTACTTCTTAAAATGCTTCTGATTTGTCTAATTTAATATTTCTTTAGCTAATTAAAAATTAGTGCATATTTTTTTTTTAAATATAGTAATAGCAATATAAGTTGTTAATAAAACTTTTTTTTTTTTTAATTGTTAAATATTTTTATTTGAAAAGAAATCGTTACTGTATTAGAATTCTAACATTCATTTATAAAATAGACTTTATTGTAAGCTATTAAAGATATTATATTTCATATTAAAAATGCATAACATCTTCAAACTTATATTGACAGAATAAAAAAGATGAAATAAATAAAACAAATATAACTTTAAAACACATAAAAATTAAAACACATACAGATTAAAATAAGTAAAGAAAGAAAGAAAAGAAAAGCAAACTAATCTTTTTTTTTCTTTTCCCGAATGATAAAAACAAATACGTGCAGTAAAATTATACCACCAGCGATCTTATTTTCACTTTAACGAGTGCCTAGTAGGTAATGTGCAGATTATCTAGGTAATTCGCAGATTACCTAGGTAATTTGAGAAATGAAACAATTTTCTTCACTTTAACGGATCACCCTAGTTAATGTGCAGATTGCCTAGCTAATCTGCAGATTAACTGATTTCTGCACTTTAGCGGTAACATATAGATTTCTTGTCATTTTCATGTATGCTCGGTAAAAAAAAAAAAAAAAGAAAGAAAAGATGAAGAAGAAAGAGAGATTTTTTTTTTCTTTAATAAATTAAAATTTGCTGCAAAATAACAAAACGATTAATTTAAAAAGAATTTCTTATTATTTTACTTTTTATTTTTAACTCAAACATGCATAAGGTATTTTTAATTTTATCTTAATACTCATACTTATTCAAAATACTTTTAAAATAGTTTAAATAATCTTGTGTGGGCCCTCTCACAACTTTCTTTTATGCTGAAATTCAATACTTATAAAAACAGGTTGGAGATTAAGGTTTAAGATAATAAGCATTGTTTAAAAACAATTCAAACTAGGCTTTGGAATAGTTTTTTTTTTTTTTTTTTGACAAATAAGTGTGACTCGGGCTACAGCCCCCTCCCAACGCATCATTTGATAATGTATCTACATTTACATAAAATTCAAAACTGCTATTAAATTTAAAACCATTTCTCGAAACTTATGAATCTTGATCAACCTTTGCAAGAAACAATCTTATATTAACTTCAAACTACAACATTTGAAATGTCTGATTATTATATATATATACATATTTTTTTTAAGTTACTCTGGTAAGAGACACAGACAAAGATGAAACATCATTAAAAACTTGACTTTGGTATTTAGGAAACCTCAAAACGTGTAAATGTGCAAAAACAAACGCTGAATGTTTAATTTAAAAATACTTTATTTACCGTACGGGTATGAGGAATTAATTTTAATTCCTGAGCAGCTTTCCTGGACATGGAAAAATACTACAGTAAAACACTTCCATTAATTACATCCAGTAAAAAAATATGCTTTCGTTTAATTATTGGCAGCCTGTATATCTTCAAAGAACTATGTACATAACACTTTGTGCACTTAAAAATAATCTTACATTGAAAACACATGCCACAACTTGAAATAGGCTTCCATCAATTTCCAAGTATTGTCCCATTATATTCTAGATTTTTTGTGTAGCCCTGTAAACAAACGGTGATTGATTTGCATACAATATTCTACATGAATGATGCTTTTATTTATTTTAAAAATGCATAATAATTTCATTTTGTTTAGTGCAGGCAATAGATGTTAAACCCTACTTACCTATACATAAGCCCATAGACGTAATATATTTGAAATTTTTTGGATGTCCCTGTACACAAACCATTAGATTGATCTCAATGAAAAGTTCAGTGTAGCATCCCTGTATGATACAGATTTAGAATGTCGAGTTTGGACTTCCAGCTGCAATTTGTTCTTGAGATATGTTATGTTGATAACATACACACAGACTAACTGCTAAAATCTTGTTTTTCAGATTCAAGAGACCTCAAAACGTGTAAATATAACAAAAATCCAAATTCGAAAATTTGATCCAAAAACAATACTTTCTCTACTACACTATCTACCAATAAGTACTTGGAAACTTTCGAATTTAGACGTTTTGTCAGATATCTAGAAAAATTGTTTAGGAATTACCTTGAAACTTTGGGAATATAAAGAGCATGTTACATACTTCACAGATTACAGCAAAAAGTTTGTCCTGAAGAGGAAAAGGGATCAATAAGAAACTAAACAAAAATCAAGATGTTTTGGATCACTCTGTAAAAAGAAATGCTTGAAATGCGTTTTTGCTGTAGCATGTGATTATGAGAATTCTTTTAATCATCTATATAAAATTTTATATTACACATATTCATGGAAATACAACGATTTCTTTAAAAAAACTGCTAAAAAATTACTATTTTTTCAATTGTAACACGTAGGGTATAAGATTCAGTGCAAATCCATTTTTAGGAAACTTGGCGTACTACATTAGACACAGCATGAAGCAAAAATGTTAAATATATTATGATATATGAGCACTTTAACTAAATAATTTTTAACTATGCATGCCCAAGCTTTTAAAAAAATTCCATTTGTATAATTTAATATTCAAAAGTATTGAGCTACTTATATAAAAACCCTAAACAAATATCATGTAAATTTAAAAAGTTATGAGAGAGAGAATTAACAAAATGTGAATTTCTTCCAAAATAGAAGCTAAACTATAAGACGTTTTACTCATATTTTTACTTTGATTTAATCAATGCCCAATGGTAATGAAGTGTTTGCTGATTGTAAATAAATATTGATAAAACCCCCTATCACCTTCCCTTTTTTTTTAAGGAGAAGAATTGAAATTTTATTCATTTTATCTCCCGTAACTTTTGAATTTACACGACATTTTTGTTTGGGGTTTTCATAAAAGTAACTCAGTATTTTTCGCTATTAAATTATGCAAACGATTTTTTTTAAACTTGTGCACGTGTAGTTAAAAGTTATTTAGCAAAAGTTCTCATATTTCATAATATATTCAACACTCTTATTGCAGCATGCTGTGTGTAATGTAATAAGCCAAAATTCCTAAAAAGGATTTTGCACTAGGTCTAATACCCTACGTGCTACAATTAAAAAAGTGATTTTTTTTTTTTTTGCAATTTTTTAAAGAAACCATTATATCTCTATGAATATATGGAGTAGCATCACAAAAATTTATAAAGATAATTAGAAGAATTCTCATAATCACATGCAACAACAAAAACGCCTTTAAAGCATTACTTCTTAGAGGGTGATCCAAAACATTGATTTTTGTTTAATTTTTTACTGGTCCCTTTTTCCTCTTCAAGACAAAAGTTTTGCTAAAATATATGGTATTTCTTTATATTTCCAAAGTTTCAAGGTAATTTCTAAAGAATTTTTCTAGCTATTTGACAAAACATCTAAATTCGTAAGTGGCTAAATACTTATTTGTACAGGTTGATTCAAAATTAGTGTGACCAATTTCCCAGCATCAGAAATTTTTATTGAATTAAGTTATTTACATGAAATTTTCAATATAGTTTCCTTTAGCATAGTACATTTTACGTAAATCTTTAGACCAAGCCAAAAGAGCTTTTTCGACCATTTTTAGGGGTATTTTTCCAACTCCTTTTTGAAGCCCTTGAAGTGTTCTTACTTTACGTCTACTTAATTGTTTTTTTAAGTATCCCCATAAAAAATAATTGCAAAGAGCACAGTCAGGGGATGATGGTAGCCATTAAAAAAAAGAAAATTTATTTTTTTATCTTTTAGCCATTTTATAGTTGATTTTGCAGTATGACTTGGTGCAGAATCTTGATGAAAAACAAAGTTTTCCTGTGGGTAAAGACGTTTACTTTCTTTGATCATGTGCTTCCAAACTTTATTCTGATAGTATTTAGCATCCATTTTAGTCTTTGGTTCTACAAAAAATGGTTTTATTAAGCCTTGGGAGGACATTCCCATCCATACCATATCACCTGACGGCCAACTTGCCTTTTGCGAAACAGTTGCGTCTTTGCGAAGCTTTTCGGGTGAAATATATTGTATCTTCGTTTTGCCATTTGTAGATGACAGATAAAACAGTGCTTCATCTGATGCTATCCATGTTTTGTATCTACCTTTGCATAACATTAAATACAGAGGCCAAGAACGTTTTCTTAGTTTTTCTATGGTATTTGCAACAATTTGATGACAGACTAGTTTATTCACTTTTTTTATAGCTAATTTTCTTTATCTGATGACAAATTGTAGATTGTGATACCTGTAGTTTCTTTGCTAAAGTTCTTTGAGGCAGTGGATTTTCTACAGTGATAAGTCTTTTCAGCTTCTTTTTTTTTTCTTTTTCCCCAAGGACTTCCTTTCGTCCACATTTTTTCCCTGAAGCTTTTGATTTCCAGCCAAATTTTATTTCTTTTCGAAGTTTAGATAGTAATCCATTAGAAAAATGTCTTTTCTGACTTTTAAATGCTTTATTTGTAACAGAATTTGAGCAATCATCCTTCAAAAGCTTTAAAATTTCGTTTCGGGTTTGAGGATCTAATTTTGGAACCATAATTTATTCCCACTAATAAAAATAGCTAGATTGACATTTTAAAGGTCTCACTTTTAAAATAAAACTGGTGGTAAAGAGATTAAAATATACCATAAATAGTTACATTCTTTTGAAATTGGTCACACTAATTTTGAATCAACCTGTAGATAGTGAATATATATATACATATGAGTAAGAGAAAGTAAAAATACAATTTGAAAAATTAGTAATGATGTCGATTCTATACACAATTTTTTATTAACTATTAGATGATAGTGAAATTTAACTGAATCTAGTTGTATAACACCAAATTTTTTTTCAATTCTTGATTACAGATAGAAGCAGATATCACTTATCAAATGACCAAAAATATTACATTCCTGAAGAGGATTGGAATTTCCATCCAGAGGTGTTATCCAATGACCTGTTACATCAAAATCACTTAGAAAACTCACAGAACTTTATGAAACGTTCAAAAAGTGTGCTTCCATATTATACGTGCTCTGAAAGGCAAAACTTCCCAGTTAACAAATGGTCTGCACCTAAATCCTTTTCTGCCAGAAGACATGGTGTCCTCACATACGATGAGGCTTATCCAAAAGAGCTTACTCCGGAATATGCATTACATTACAAAACTACAGACCCAGAAGAGGAACGTAGGATGCAGTTTCCTATTTATGGTAATTTAAATGATGTACATAACCAAACTGGGAATGAAATACTGCCTATACAAGAGGCATACGAACAACAACCAAACTGCAGGACACAAGCTGGTGTGGACTTATACAGTGCTAGAAAACCCTTACAAAACAATCGACACTATACGGAAATGGGAAGCTTAAGTCATTTTCAGCCATTTTCTTCAGACTGGCACGGAGAGAATATTCACTTTCAGCGAGATTTTCAACCCAATGGAAATATAGCTACTTTTTCAAATGATGAAAGAAAAATGAACATTTCATCAAATTTTAGTAATAGTCTTAATCATTTAACGTCATCAGTATTCAAATCAGAAAAGAATTCTATTCCAACAGAAATTTTACAATTTACTGATCCTATCATATCAGAAATATCTACAACTACTGAACCAGCACTTTCAGCTAACTTTTTCAAAACTACAAATTCTAGAAACATGCCAAATTCACGTGTACAAACACAAATTGTTCACAAAAATATCAACGATTCCAAAGACTTAGAAAAACCTTTAAATTCTGTTAATGAAATTACATTTTCTGACAATTATTTGAGACATTCAACTTCAGAAAGAAAAAGTCAAATTTCCAATTCTTTAAAAGCACAATCCACATTTCATGATTACTGTAAAACTAATTTCGTTCCCAATATTCAAACAAATTTAACAAATTGTCGAGAAGAAATATTGCCTTATAAAACAACTGTTGGCAGGCAACACGATACAAATCTTGCTGTTGAACATTTATTTAGTCATAATTCTGAAAGTTTAGTAGCAAAGTCAAAAATAGGTGAAAAAACAATCAAAGCTACTTCAAACAATATTATTTCATCAGATTTGACAGTAAAAGAGCCTGATTGTGTAGATGGAAGCTCATTACCAAATTCAAATAAAGAAGAGAAAGTGCCTAAATCTATTTCAAATGATATCATCTCATCAGATGTGCTAATAAATGGTTTGGATGTTCCTGATGTTTTGGATGAAGCATTGTTGCATATTCTTTTTAACACCCCTCAACAGGATAATTTGGTGTATTACCTAACAGGAGACACGACAGAAAATAATGCAGATGAAATCAAACATTTACAATATGAATTGAAGGAAACTATGGATGGAGTATTAACTGAGTTATTTGAAACAGTCGATAAAGAATTTGAAACTTTTGAAAGAAGTCAAACTGAAAATGAAAAGAACGGTGATCTTGATTTCGAAAATGATAAACAATCATTGAGAGAAGATACAGCTACACAATCATCAGCTGATTTTTTATGCACCAACAAATCAAAAAACGAAAATCCAATAAATGTTTTGAATGAAACTTCATACAAGCCATACCTAGATGTTTCAACACAGACTCTAACAAGAGACTGCAGAGTTAACTGTGATGCTTCAATTCAAACGCAAACAAAAAACTTGCCCAAATTAGATTCACAAATACAATGTAACTTTCCAGAAATATGTTTGCAAAAGTGTGCCCAAACACTTATTCAAGAGATCAAAGATTTAAAAGTTATGTGTTCTAATATTTTGAACAAAACTCTCCAAACAATTATCGAGATTACTAATTCTAATATAGCAAATGAATTCAAAACTGACAACTGCAAATGTCAAACAGAACTAGAAAATGAAAATACAGATTTCATAGAAATTTTAAATAGCTCTCATAGTTTAAACAACAAACTACTAGAGTACTTATTTTCCCATAAAAAATTGTTTCCTGAGCAAACAAAAGATGGAACAATGTCAAATATGTGTGTAAATGTGTCCCAAAATGCAAAGCAGAATAATTTAAAGGAGAATTCGGTCCACAGCAAAACTATCCAAAAAGCAGAAACACCAATAAACAAGTCATTCAAAAGGAAGAATTATGAAATTGCTTCAGAAAATGAGGAACAAGAAAGTTACCCTAATAAAAAAATATGTATGCGCATTGAAAATAAAACAACAAATAAAAATATTCAAACAAATGAAAAATCAAATGTTTCAAATAATGATGAATCAAGAAACATAGTTTTTCAGTATAATTCATGTCCTGAAGAAACTGAAAATTTTGAAATAACATCAAAATTAGAGGAAAGACTTTCTGAAGAGTCAAATTGCAAATTATTTAAAAATTATTTAAAACCAGTACGTGCTACATATACCGAAATTTCCAAAATGAAAGCACACATACACAACAACGTCAAACGACCAAAAGACAAAAAACAAACAGTAGATCAAAAAAAGACATGTGCTCATTACATAACAAAAATACGTAATGAAAATACTCAAAAAGAAGAAACATCCAACATTAGTTCAAATAACAATTTAAGAAAAAATGCAAATTTTCAAAAGGACTTTCTTTCTGAGCAGGCCATATTGCCAAAAAAGAATAAAAAAGCTTATCATGAGTTGAAGTGTAAAGAATTAATGGATATTTTAAAACGTTATAGAGTGAAAGACACTAATACAACAATCACGAAAGCAGAAAGAAAACTCAAAAATGAAAATTTCAAAGGTCTAGAAATTAAAAATGGAGATAGATCTGCCAGTAAAAAAATGTGTGTTCATCCAATAATAAAAACACCAAATAGAAATATTGAAAGAGAACAAAAAATACATGGGAATACAAGGAGACGTTCTTTAAGACTAAAAGAGAAATTACAGCTTGTATAAGAATGATTAAGATTTAGATGATTATTTTAAAAGTTTCTTATAACTAAGAGTAATTAAATAATTTAATTTTCAAAATTTATATTACCAACGTAATTTAATTTCATGAAAGCATGGTGATTTCTTAATAGTGACTAATTCCTGATATCGTAAATGATTCTAAATTTTCATTATGTTGAACTATTTTTTAAATTTGCAATCTGTGACTAGTTTCGATACATCATGAATGACTAAATTTTATGAAGTTATTTTAAACTACTTCTCAATTACCCAATCCTTGTTTTATGATTTAAAATTTGTTATTGAAGCATGAGATAAATTTGTTTTTCTACATAAAAATATATATATATATATATATATAACTGAAAAGGAATTTTAATGAAATTTAAAAAAAAATTCAGAAAAAATTACTTCTTAAATAAAAAATATTTTTACTCTCTTAATTTGGGTCAGTTCTTTTACAAATATTAATTTTACTATCAATCAAGTTTAATAATGTGCTCTCTTTTTTTTTTTTTTTCCCTTCCTTGAAATGAATAATTTTAAACTTCAATTAAAATATACACATTTGTGGAAAAGCAATTTCGCAAGCAATGGAAGATTTGAAACAAATTCAATGGTCACTGTAATCACATTCTTTATGCATTCAAAACTCATAAACAGCACCTATGAATACAATAACAAATTATTACACATCTTCATAAATTTGTTTATTTGTTAATATCCATACAGCTTCAGAGATTTTTTTTCCCTCAAAATTCCTTTTTACCATGTTTTTATTAACATTGATTCTTGTTTGTTTGTCTGATACAAATCTTGCAATCGATTTTTAACTAACTTCCCTACTAGCTAGACATTTGAAACTTTCAGGATTGCTCAGAACACTGTGACAACACAATACTTCAAAGCCCGATTTTCGAATTTTTGATTAGTTTTCTTTTAATTAATTAAAATATGAAAATAATAACCTCCTAATAGCTTTAAAAATAGCCATTAAAATACACTGATTGCAAAAAAATCCCAACACCAAGAAAAAATTATTGTACAGTAATGAAATTTCAGCAATACATTTGTCTAGGTAACATATTTAATTGATTAAAGTTTCAAGATCACAGGTAGAGCCATTGGCGAGAAGAGCCATTTCAAATGTGAAATGTTGGTACATTAGTAACCGGTGTAACCGCCAGAATTTTGAATGCAAGCATGCAAACGTGCATGCATTGTGTCATACAGGTGTCGGATATCAGTTTGTGGGATGGAGTTCCATGCCTGTTGCACTTGGGCGGTCAATGCAGGGACGGTTAATGCTGGTTGTGGATGATGCTGGAGTTGTCCTCCAATGATGTCCCATACGTGCTCGATTGGAGAAAGATCTGGTGATCTAGCAGGCCAAGGCAACATGTCGACACTCTGTAGAGCATGTTGGGTTACAACAGCGGTATGAGGGCGAGCGTTATCCTGTTGGAAAACACCCCCTTGAATGCTGTTCATGAATGGCAGCACAACAGGTTGTATCACTAGACTGACATACAAATTTGCAGTCAGGGTGCGTGGGATAACCACGTGAGTGCTCCTGCTGTCATACGAAATTGCTCCCCAAACCATAACTCCAGGAGTAGGCCCTGTGTGTCTAGGCCGCAGGCAGGTATTCACCTGGCCTCCTTCTAACCAACACACGGCTATCACTGCGACCAAGGCAGAACCGGCTTTCATCAGAAAACACAACAGTTCTCCACTCCGTCCTCCAATGAGCTCAAGCTTGACACCACTCACGTCGCAAACGGCAGTGGTTTGGAGTCAGTGGAATGCACGCTACAGGGCGTCTGGCTCGGCACTGTCCTTGAAGTAACCGATTTGTAACAGTTCGTTGTGTCACTGTGGTGCCAACTGCAGCTCGAATTTCAGCTGCAGACGCAGTACGATTAGCCACAGCCATACGCCGAACACGGAGGTCTTCCCTCTCAGTAGTGCCACGTGGCTACCCGGAACCCGATCTTCTTGAGGCAGTACCTTCCCTTGACCACTGCTGCCAACACTCATGCACAGTGGATACATTCCTGCCAAGTCTTTCTGCAATATCGCAGAAAGAAAACCCACCTTCTCGTAGCCCTACTACACGACCTCGTTCGAACTCAGTGAGCTGTTGATAATGGCTTCTTCGTCTTCTTAGAGGCATCCTTGACTAACATTAACCTACTACGTCAAATCTCAACTCTAAATAAGGATCACGAACCTTACAGAGCTTATTTAAAGCAAACCTCATTTGCATGTTCATAGTGTCGCTACTAGCGCCACACTTATGCGCGTAGCTCGAAATTTGAATCGACGTCATCTTTCAGATGTATAAACACGCCTACCAAATTTCGTTTATCTAGCACAGCTCCTTCCTGGTGTTGGGATTTTTTTTCCATCAGTGTATTAGCTAAAATTGAATTGTTGCCAAAAAAAAATTATGAGTTCATTTTCTTTCAACATAAAAATAAAGACATTTAATAAAATGTGAATGTTAAAAAATTTTAAATTATGCATCTCACAAAAATTATTTCATTATCACTTTAAAAATTTTGTACGCATTGATAAAGTGCTAATGTAGTTCTATAGCTATGATTAAACAGAAAATTTAAAAACATGGTATATAAAAAGTTTTTTATTTTATAACTATTTCTATTGAAATAGAACTAAAAACTATGGAAAATATATAAATTATTTAATTTTTTTGAGGGGGATGTGTGTGAAAAATGTAGTATAAATCACCTAAAACTGAACCAATGTAGCAACCAGTCATAATTCACAAATAAATCAAAATGTCTCAATTTTTCACATTTAGTATTGATTAAAATGATATTCTTTAGAACTTGCATCATGCTCATGTTGATAATAAAATTCTTTGAGACTCTACAGAAATTCAAGTAAAATTGTAAGGGGAAAAAAAAAAAAAATCAATCTTGAAATTGATCACAATACACATTTTGCATTATGCACTATCATACCATAAAGATCAGACACTTTGTCAAATATACAGAAAAATAATTAATGTATTATCCTGAAACTTCAGGAGTACTAAGAACATGTTATGTCTCATATATTTCAGTGAAAGTTTTCTCCCAAACACAAAAAGGAAAATGGTAAAAACTTAAAGACGAAACAGAATGTTTGGGATCACTTTCTGAAAGGAAATGCTCTGTAGCTGTAGTATGTGATTATGAGGTTTCTTTTAATAATTTGTATTCATTTGTATCTAAATATCACATATATTCATGAACATAGAGATTTTTTTTTTTTTTTCAAAAACATGCCTTTTATTACTTCTTTATATGAGGTATAAGGAAATATATTGTAATTTTTTGTGACTTCTGTATGTATGTGTATGTTTATACCGCATAATTCAAAAACAACTGATTTGATATAGAACACTGTATATGTGTACAGTCAGTAACAAAAGTGCCCGAACACTAGCAAAAATTCTTATGTAAAAAAAGTACACTTCATACGGTTTTGTTAAATAAATCCTTATCGAATAAAGTTCTTACACTGACTAAGAACAGGAAATTGCTAGTGTTCGGACACTTATGTTACCGACTGTATATATAGGTTTGTTATAACATCTAATTGTGCACCTCTCTATTTGGATTTTATACGACTTATCATTTTGGAGATTTCCACAAAAATTATATTCATAATGACCTATTTGGTTATTATATAATGTACTATTGTCAATATTGCAACAGAAGCTAATGATAGGGCCCATAATAATATTCTTACAAAAATGTCAACTTTCTTGCATGTAGGAAGTAGTTGATTAAGAAATAGGTAGCTCTTAGTTGATAAATATTTTCATTTAATGAATATTTTCGAAATAGTCCAATAAAATTGTTACTCGTGCGACAAAAGTCGAGTAAACAGGGTGAAATATACCACAGAGGAGGAATTTCGTTATTAATAATGATCAACCACTTAAAGTAGTTGCTCAAAGATGGCTGCTCAGGTGCAAGTCTGAACACAAACTAAACTCTTTGAGAGTTGATTCTTATCCTTATAATATCATGTGATTTATATAATCACAGAAAAAATTTTGAGAACACATATAAACCTGCCATAATTTTATTTTTATTAAAAATATATAAATCTATAATAATAACATAAAACTAGTATGTTGTGGCCACCACAGGACTTTCTTCTATATTTACCTAATATATTCAACCAGTAACAATATTAAAAAAAAAAAAAAAATTAAGATTTTTTTTCTTCGGTTTTTTTTTTTTTGTTAAAAGTAATACATATTCAATCAGTAACAATATTAAAACTTTTTTTTTTTTTTTTTTTTTTTTTTAAGTAAAAAAAAATCAATAACTTTGTTTTAAATTATCACAGATTTATGGTTCAACTATTCGCTTTAAAGGTATTGACGAGACCTTTCGAAAGATACCCATCTTGAAACTTTGCACCCCGGGGGGAAGGGGAACCGATGCCCCCACGTGCACAAAAATTTTTCCGAGTTAACTACTACTATTATCAACGAGATCTTTCGAAAGATACCCATTGCAGGGGGGGGGGGGGGAAGCCGATGCCTCCACATGCACAAAATTTTTTTCCTAGTTAACTACTACTATTATCAATAATTCATATTAATTTTACAATCACAAGTTTAAAGTAACTCTCATTATGCCCATTTACACGAAATTTTGTCCTATACTGCCATGTTAAAAGTTTGCATAAAATGCGATCACAGCACCACCTGTTGAGCAATTGATCCCAAATCTAATCAGAACCAGTTTATGTCAGGGTGCAACTAAATACCAAATTTGGTTGAATTTCATTCATTGGTTCGTGAGATACAGCGTCCACAAAAAGTGATACAGACAGACATTTTCTAAAAACTATTAATTCGTGTTCTAAACATCCCAAAACGTGTAAATCCATCAAAAAACGGAGGTCAAAAATTTTCACGAATCCAATACTTTCTCTATATTACATATAGAAGAAAGTAAAAATATTTTAAGTCTTGATATAATTTTATAATTGAACATTTGTAATTTCAGGTATTATTTGAATGATTTTTTTTTTTTTTTTAATAACTTAAAAGCATAGAAAAACCTTAGAAAACATCCAATTACATTCCAACTTACATTGTTATATTTGCTTTATTTACTACTTTGTGTCTTCCTTTCACACAAATATTGTTTTGGAAAAGATTTTACTAAGGTCTTGTATGTCAGAAGTGATATTTCATTCCATGCTAGTGAAATAGCAGATCTAATCACCAAAACAATATGATATTGTATTCCATTTCCAAAAAGTTTGTACACAACAATCCTTTACACGTTCTCTTTGAGATTTAAATCATGTTTTTGGGCGAAAATCATAAAACTGATATTTCAAATAGCAAAGATATGATTGAAGCTGATTCATATATTGATGCATTGTCTTGTAGCAAAAGTAAATTTTGATCCATCAACTGGTCTCTTAATAGGATAAAATTGTTACCCAATATTTTCTCCTAGGCGTTCATATTACCATTAGTGAATACAATATTAATTTTACCTCTAGAAGTGATTTCTGCCCAAGTTATAACTAATCCACTAGCCCTCACTCATTTTGAACCGGTAAAAGGTTGTAAATGAGGTGTAAATGAGATAAAAAATATTCTAGCTAAAAAATGTGAATATATTGTGTATAAAACATACAATATAAACAATGAAAATATTCATAATATAGCAAAAATGTCTGTATTTTATATATTGAAGGATGTGAAAAAAATAAAACAAAAAGTATATTTACAATTACAATGAGATCAAGGTACAACGTATAAGCTAATTTATGCACCAATCTAAATTAAACAGTAGGTACCACTGAGATGTGAAAATTTTAATTTATTCCTAAGGATTGTTAATATCTGCCCCTTATTTTCCACAACCACACCACATTATTTATAGAGTAATTTTCTCCAATATGTAATTACGGTTAAAAATAAAATATATTCTTCAAGAAAAGTGGTGTGAAAAAAAGAGTGGGTACCAACAATGCTCCAGAATAAATTAAAATGGTGGTATGTCTGATACTGTACTGTACAAAAATTAAAACAAAAGCAACATAGTCCTTTCATTTGTTTTTATTTATTTATTTTATTATTATTATTTTTTTTTTAAGACCAATCATTTGTTTTAGTTTATCGTCGAAAAAATATTTTCTCATGATCCCGCCCTTTTACATAACACACATATAACCCACTCGTGGATCATCGGGTGTTTACTGTACTATTTACTGCCAAAAGTGAGTTTTTAAAACATTGAAAGTTGCAAATTTCAGACTTGCATTAATATGATGTTTTTCAAGATTGCTTTTGAATTTTGCATATTTGATGTTTCCACCAGACTTCCACCAGATATTTCAAACAGTTTTAGAAGTAACTTGAAGATTAAGGGCAGATTTTTATTGCAGCAGAATGTGCATAAGTCTCTAACAGCCATCCTTATTATACTTCTTTTCATTCTGACCGACAGCTTTGATGTCTATCCACCTCTATTCTTTGAATTGAAGAGAAAGTTATGAACGACTGTTTTCGATCACTTAATTTTGCCAGCAATTTGTCTTTCACTCATTCTGTTTTCACAAAATATCAAGATTTTTGCTTTTTAATATCAGTGACCACTTTTTTGCTCCCCAGACTTCCTACTATTCCACGCAAAATTATTCAAATCTGACATTTTATTATGCAAACAATCGCTTTTAAAACTGGTCTCAAAGTTTTTTCATTTTATTACATTGCACATTTTTTCCATATGTCTGTTTTAAAATTCCCCCCCCCCTTTCTTTTAAAACTCTCTTACATTTTATGAGTAAAAGTTTTAATTTAATTTAAAAAAATATTCTAATATTTAATGGAAAGAAAGAAAATTGATGGTGGTCTCAAAGTTTTCTTTTCATCACTGTAGAACTTTCAAGGTAATTCTACACTAGAAGCCAATGAATCATTCTGAAAAATTCCAGAACTGAACTCCTATTAGAGGTTCCAACCCAGAGTAAGCGTAAAGCTTTCCAGATTAAGCGTATTCACCACAATGAAGCAATTGGTAGTGTACTACGTCATAGTTATGTCATCGATTGATGACAAAGCCATCTGGTACTGGCAATCAGCACATGAGATGATACAATAATCTGCGCAAATGATGCAACGTGTTAAAATGCTGAAAATTGGCTATAAAGCGTAAAAGCTTAGCTATAATTAAGCGCATTCTCTACAATGGAGCAATAGTTAGCATACTATGTCATGGTTACGTCATAGTTACGTTACTGATTGATGACAAAACAATCTCGTGTTGGAGGTACCTGAACTACTCAGGCTGAAACTGCACACGCTCGAATAGAATTTGTTTACTCGCACAATGCTCCATATTTAAAATTAAAATAGAATTATGTTTGAACAAATTCACATCGAAATGGAAAAATTCATGTATTTTTAAAATATTCATATTTCACATATTTTCCCGTATTTTACGATAAGTAATATATTTTACAATTAATTTAAAAAAAGTACTTTTTGAATACTTCTTACAATTTATATAATTATTGAAATCTCAATCTCTTCAATTTTTCATTCATTACGCATACAAGAAAATCTATGGAATTTTGAATTTGGTTGCTTTGATTTGTTATAAGGTTAAAACAAGTTAGTGTATATTATATTTGTTCATTTCTAAATGCAATTATAGTTATAGATTTGGTTATAAAGTGATTACAAATATATTTTGTTTAGATGATAAAATTTTTGTAAATGTTTTCGCCTGCGTCTGATTTTATGGAACATGACATAATGCTTTTTATAATAAAAGAAATAATGATAAAGTCATTTTTTATAAGCAATTCCTTTTCCGAAATTTTAATTTCTTTTTTATTTACCAAAATTTTAATTTTGAAAACTGCGTACATTAACATTTTCTTCTTAAATTACTAATACATGAATTTTTTCGTATTTACAATACAATTTACAACATTAGAAGATCGATTAAAAAAATTATACACTAATTAATTCTGGCTCTAAGTGAACACTGTAGATGTGATTATTCACTAGAAATTATCAGCACACATTTGACTTTTAATACAAAATATGTTAGATGTTAGCTAATAATAATGTGATTATTTACTTGAAATTATTAACTAACATCTAACATATTTTGTATTTAAAGCCAAATGTATGCAAATAATTTCAAATAAATAATCACATCTACAATGGTCATTTAGGGATAGAATTAATTCTTGTTTTCATTAAAAACATAACAGATAACATTTTCAAAGAAAGCACAATAGGGGCAGGTTTTTCACAGCTTTTATTTGGGTACTGCAGCAACTGCATGACGAGAAGCGCTAATGTCGAGTTTACTTTGCGACATTTTTTAACATAGTGTGAACAAGCTTACTTTCAAAAGCTTTGTTCCAACCTTGGCAACTATATTTTCCCAAATTAGACACCAAGTTACCAAATTTGAAGCACTGGTGGCGAACTTGCCAACCTAGCCAGATGAATAACCAAATTTGGCCAAAAATAGTAATTCAGGTTGCCTGAATCAGTAAGCTCTTTCTCCATTTTAAATGGATTTCAATTTTTTTTTTTTTATAATATATTATTTCTTGACATTAATTTTCACTAAAGAGTATAAAAGGACATTACTTAAACTTTTCTTTCTTTTTGTTAACCACTCAAAATGGTGTAATTTTTTTTCATTTTTCTGAATTTCTCTTACATAAATAATTTTTTATCTTATTGGTCATTGGTGTTTCAGTGATCTTGTCTCTGTTGCTTGGTTTCTTATGCTTAATAGATCATCATTATATATATATATAATCATTAAAAATATGAAAAGATATTCAAGAAAATGTAAAAATTGAAAATATCTGTTGGTAAACATTTTAGTGCAACAATTTTTAAAATGAAAAAAAATTTTCCTTATATTCTGTAATTCAAATCGTTTCTTGCTTCATTTGACTATTTCTTCAGCCGGACATCAAATTGGAAGTTCTATGTAAAGTCATTTGCCCTTTACCTACTATATATCAAAGTTTTATTCTAACTCATGATGTTCATTTATAAGTATTTGGAATTGGCTCAAAGATTTTCGTGCATACTCAAATTGTTTCATTTTGGTATTAAAAACATGCTTTGAGTTCTAATATATAGAATCATGTGATGAATAAATACAGTTAAAAATATTTTTATGGATTTTAATAAATATTTACGGAAATTAAACCGGCAGATCAACTGAAGACAAAAGCTTTTAAACACTTTTTGGAAAATGAAAAATTATCCTTTAAAAGGTCTAAACTATTCCAAAAGAGTGAAAGATAAATTATCAACAAGTGACATTATTTTAATAAAATTATTGCATGCCTTAAAAAAAAATAATTAAAATTTCAGAATTATTCTAATTTTAACAGATCTAATGTATAATCCAGCATTGAAATCTATTGAATGTTGCAGCAATACATAATTATTTGCTTAATTCATGTTTCACAATTTCAGAAACATCTTACAACTTTATTTTCTCTATACCAATGGATACCCTTGATAAAGACATTACTTTTATTGGGGGGGAACTTTTTTCATTTCATATGTTTATTGATAAATATAATTTGCCCTTGTTATGCTGTTACATAAAATCTATATAATATTTCTCTAATGTGGACCAGTTTCAATTATTTTTTGTCGAAACAATACAATACGCGAGGATAAAAAAAAATATTTATACATGAGCAATATTTAAGCATGCGGACTTAACTCAATGGAGTAATAAGAAAAAATGACATTTGTCTGATGAGATTATTTTATGAAAAAAATTTATTTTAAACAGTTGTTTCTTCAGAATCTTTGCAAGCGCCATTTTAAACCTAGCAATATTTTAATGATATATACAGAATATGAACTTTTGTGTCATAAATTGACTAAAAAACTCAATCATAAAAAATATAATCAAAATAGGAATTATTTTATTTTATTTATTTATGAAAATTGGGTCGTGAACCATGAATTTTATTTGGAAACCTTTCTTTGATTTTGGTTTCACTACTGTACAATATTAATTTGGTTTTATTAATAAATTGGCTTCTGCTAAATTTTAATTTGGTGGTGAAATTTGTATAACATTTACGAGTTTCAAATTTTAAAGGTAAATAAGAAAAGAAATAAAATGTGACTATTTCACACGGGTTTGCTAGTAAATAAATAAAATAATGATTAAATCAATTAAATAATAAAAGGAAAAAAAATGCAAAATGCTTTGGAATAAGTTTCTTCTTCTTTTCTTTTTTTTTTTTTTTTTTTTTTTTGTTTCCAAAAAATATTTATATTATTAATCTAGTAATAAACACATGAAATTATCTAAATTCTTACAATATTTATAGATATTCCAATAAATTTTTAGAAATAAAAAGCCTACTGAGTAGAAATACAAAATAACTCAAAAGTTCTCTTAAAATAATGAGATAATGTTTCAAACTTTTCAAGTATTTTATGTCCTCTTTTTAAATAGCGTAACTCTCCACTTAACTACAATTTTTTTCTTTAGTAAAAATTTAGCTTAAACTAAAAATTCATAGCATATGTAAATTTTTTTTTATGCAAGCACTTTTAATTGGATATGTCAGTTTGTGTTAGGACTTGTTTATTTTTTTCTTTTTATAATTTCTGGATTAGATGAGGAAAAAAAAAAAAAAAACTATTAAGAAAGCATAGGAGGCATACAAGTAATATATGAATCTGTAAAATTTCTATTGCAATCAAAACACGATCAAATTAAAGATCACAGTCGAATACATAATACAGGGTATAAATTTTGAACAACTGCACCCTGTGGGCTAATATACGATCCAAAAATATTTACCCTTTTATAAAAAACAAACAAAACTTAGCTTTGGAAGAAAGAATGTAATGGAGCTGCAGTAAGATATTTGGCTTGTAACTGGTAAGACTCGCGTTATTTTATAAGTTTTAATTTTAATAGATTATTTCCAAAATGTTTACAATGTTGAACAAGGTTGCAATGAAATTAAGTTTCTCTCTTTCTCTTCTAAATTTGTAACTTCAAGCAAGAGATTTCTTCATAAATTAGGGATGAGATTAGCAAAAAGACAAAAAAGCTGAAATTGTATGCAAAGGCAAGACATTGAAATAATATACTAGAATTTTGTTGACAAAATCTATTATATTAGAGTAATAAATATATTTTGTAATCTATATATATATTAAAAAAAAAAAAAATTATTATGCTTTAGTATTTATTCCAGTTTTCTTTGATTAGCTGAAGTAACAAATGAACATCAGAAACACAAAAAAGCTCAAAAGTTAAATTTACAAAAAAAGCTGAAATCAGCTGAATAATCTCATCTCTAATAAATAAATAATTTTTTACTTTATTCTTTGTTTACATGTTTTAAATCAAGTATCTTAAAAACAATTTATGTAAAACAATAAATTTAATGGCCTTACTTTGAGGCTTCAAGTCTTTCATTCCGGATCCAGGGACTTCCTCAGCACCGGCTTCAGTCGATGTCAATTGTGATCGAACAAGAGTTTCGACCACAATTGACATCGATTGAAGCTGGTGCTGAGGAAGTCCCAAATCCGGAATCCAAGATGACAGATTTCAAGAAGCTTCAAAGTAGTTAAATTTCACAAGTTTTAGTTTAATAAACAAAGTTTGAATGTTTTCTTTAAGAAATAAACAATTTATGTACATTGTATTTAATTTAGTAATTATTTTCTCTTAAATTATGGATTTATTTCAATTGATTTTTAAATGTTTTCAGGAAGATTTTTGAACATAGCACCTACTAGTTACAAGACAACCCCTTTACTTCAGTTCCACACATTCCTTCTATACAGAACATTTTTTGTTTGATTTAATAAAAATAGTAAAATTTTAACATTCATATTTTAAATCAGGGAGTGAGGTTGCACAAAATTTTTATTTTAATATTTTCAAAATGTACTCTTAAATTTTTAAGCTTGGTTTGTTTTTGTTGTCTTGCTCTATGGTTACCGTTTTGCACTTATGAAGGTTAATTAAACTAGGCTTTATTGCTTAAATTGGATTCTAAATTACTACATACATCTATGCCTAACCAGGATTCAAACCCAGCAACTGACGGCCAGAGCTTAATTTGGTTTCAGTAAGAATTTCACAGATTCATACTTTCCTTGTGAGCTTATTTGTATCATCAAATGACAATTTTAATGTAAAAAAAACTTTAAACAAGACTACACTAATGATTATTATTTTTTTATTTTGAAAAATTTACAAATATATGCAACTATTTTTAAATAATAATAATTAAAAAAGGACATATCAAATATTAAAACATGAATGAAAAATTTTTGTAAAAAATATAAAAGTTACATTTTACAATAATTTTTCACTGCATTAAAAGTGAGCATCAAACACAGACAAGCACAGATGTAAAGCATTACAAAAAAAACAATAGTTTAATGGTCCCCTAGCTTATGAATATTTTGTGCATTAAAAATACGACATACAAAAAAGAAATGTTAGTTTTAAAAGTCATGAATAAGGCTTTGGATTTCTATATTATTCTGAAATGAAAAAAATCCCAAATTATTTGTCCCAACAGTTGTCAAGAGGTACTGCTCTCTAAGTTAGCCAAGATCGAACCCAGACCGTACTCATCAGTCTAGCTGTTCGGGGTTTTCCATGATTTTCTCTGAAACATGCATGAATATGAGCTAGAACCCCTTTTAAAAGCCCCAATGGAAGGCATTTCACTAAAAAGTTTAGGTCCCTAGCGTAGATAACTGGTCTAGTTCAAACAAGGCTTTTTGAGATCAGTCTACCATTTTATAATTAAATTTTTTGCTAATGAAACGACTAAAGTTTGGGTAATTTTAATACTAAACAATTTTAGAAATAAAAAATAAATAAAATATGTCATGGAACAATAGCTAAGCTCTAAAAATTTCACTGATTTTTATTATTTTTTTTTTCAAATCTTTAACATTTTTTAGAGAAAGTCTGAAAACTAAATTAACAATTCATACATTCTAAAATTCATTTAATGTTATATATATATATATATTAATTTAGAAACTTAATATTTTAAAAATATTTATAAATGATGAAGAAAAAGTAAATACAAAAATACAAAATGGAATGATATGTTCTCTAACACTATATCCAACTTTTTTTCTTTCCTTTAAGAACAAAAAAATTTACTCATTTAGAGAATTTTCTAAGTTTAAAGATTATAAAAAATTGACATGCAATAAGAATTTAAAGTACATTTCCATTTGAATAGCAATATAATTTTTTCTTTACAAATTAGAGTTATAAACTATACAGAGCTGGCATATATTAAAAAACAAGAGTTCATCAAATAATCATAAAATTTTTACATTAATATACATTAAATTATAACCACATTGATTTCAATTCAAATTTGCTTCTGTAATCAAATGCATAAACATTTAAATAAATAAATAAATTTCATAAATAAACTACAATCAATAAAATAACTTTTAATGTTCTCACTACGTGAGAATGGGTAATTACTCTAAAACATATCACAGATATTTAGAACATTTATCAATTGCTTGCATCTATATGGGCAATTCCACGTAATATGGGAATTAAAATCTAAATGAATATAATAACCAGCCGTTTTAAAAATAATAACCAGTTATTTTTTAAACATCAAATAGAGAAATAGGCTTTGCTGCCTTTGATAGCAGTTTTCAAAGCAAACGCAATAAATTGTGTAAGGCTTCAACAGATATAAATACGTCTGTAATTCTTTTTTTAAGAAGAAAAAAAGTAAAATCTGAAACATTTAATACATAATTTATGGGAAAATAAAAATTCTGCTACGTAAGTTTTTCTTCAATTTAAATCACAGTTAACTGGCTTAAGCCTTTACTGACTGAACCTTTCTCAAATGGGCCACAATAGTTCAGTCAACAGAGCGTCAAGTTTGTAACCAGAGAACTGAAAGTTCACTACTTGTGCTGGAAAAAAAAAAAAATCATGCACATTAAAGGTATCTGGTGCATGTAAAATCGATCATGACTGGAATGTTTTCCATATTCCTCAAAAATAATACTTTTGGGAGTTACTGAAGCAGGGGAGCCATTCTCATCCATAGAGGATCAAAATTGTAACAGCCATTGCCCATTGCCCATTGCCTAGCTTTAGTGCGATGTTAAACCCACCCAGCCAAAATTATCCTTTGTTTCTTTCACCATTATTTTCATTTTTTGAAATCACACATTTCTTCTATGCTTTAGGATACCGTATGTCGCAACTTCTTGATTAATGCAAATATTATCCCTAAATTTTGTACAAGATGCATCATCTACAAGATTTTAAATAAAATGTGATATTTCTTTAATGTATAAGGAATTTAGTATCGCTAAAATTCAACAAATGAAAATGTAAGTCACATGGAATTGCCCATATGAAAACTCATTTAGCAAGTATTAAATGGATACTTAAAAAAAAAAAATAAATAAATAAATAAAAATTCTGTTAAAGTCGCACACCCCTCCTTTTAGACAAAAATAAAATTAATAATAAAGATAAGAACAGAAACCCCTCTTTTGTAGAGTTACATATAACGTATGTGTATAAAAAGTACACACAATGCACAAAATTATAAAAAATCAGTCAAACAAAATAAATCAAGTTATTTATTTGTTTTTTAAAGGGCATCCTACTCTAAAGCAGATCAATTTATAGGAACTAAAGTAATAAAATGAGATCGAAAATTGAAAAGGAGAAAGTCAAATTTCAGGAAACTTATTTATGTGACATACTAATGAGATCAATTAGTAATTACAGGCAAGGAGAAAAAAAAAAAAAAAAAAAAAACTTATTTCAAACAGTAAATTTGAAATTACTTATAATTATTTCAATTTAGTTTAAATGAAGTAAAATTTAGACAGTAAGAAAACAATTTCAATAATATTGTATAACAATATCTATACTATGAATAAGCTGACAAATGTTAATACAATTTAATATAAAGATGATTCATCCAAACATTTTTCAATCCAACTACAATTTTTTCAATACACACAGCAGACAGAATCATAAATTTAATCCAAACACTGTATTTAATTAATAAAGAAAAGGAACAAACAAACTGATAATCTTTTTTTATGAATCAACTATGTTAGAACTGCCAAAGTAAAATATTTCTTTTGGATTAAGATAATTTGGCCTTATTTTTCAGGTTAATTATGAAGTAAATATTTTCACGAATAAAAATCTGTGAATAAACACCATAAAATGCAAAAAACTCGTATCAATTGTTTCAGGTACCCTTCATTAGTACCCTTCATTGTACCCTTCATTAGGTAAACAAAGTAGACACCAATGCCGCAAAACAGAGCATTGCCACTTTATTTTTCAGCACTCATACCATACCTACATTGTTTGCCTGATGAAAGGTCACGTTTTATTTCGACCCAAAACAATTGTTGTGAGTTTTTTGAATTTTGTAATATTTATACAAAGATTTTTTCCTCAGTACTTTCCAATGCCAGTCCTACGGAGAATCTTTATAAAATATTTTCATTGTTTAACTTGAGCACTGACCAACTATAAAATTCTCATATGCACTGAATGAAATATGTGAATGGAAGTATTATTTTGGGCAATTTAAATATATAAATCCCCCCCCCCCCCAATCTTTTCTCCTTACATTCCAAACTTCAGTAGAGATGATAATATGTTGCAATTCTTTTAAGTAATGTGATTGGACCAATTACTTTCTGTAATTTTCAGAAATCTACAATAACCTCACAAATTTCAATATAAGATGACTAGATTCTTTCAGTATAAATATTATTAATTTTATATGAAAAACGACAAATATTTATACATGCATAAAGCCCAAAAAGATAAACTTCGTTGAAATAAAAAACATTATCAGATATTATTTATAAAGAAAAACAATTAAAGTCGGATAAAATAAAGTTAACCTCAACCTCAGTGAAATAAATCTTGCCAATAAAGCAAATGTATATAAAATAACATCTCATATAGAGACATCATAAACCCACGTGCCAGTTGTAGAAAACCACAAATTTTATAAAAAAAATTCACTTTAAAACACGTATAAAACGATACATTTAATTAAAATCATCTATATTACATGTTGTCAAGACCTTTCATCCAGTGGCGGTTCGTGCACCGAAAATAGGTGAAGAGGCACACTGTATTTTTGTATTCATTTATAGAATATAAATTTACATTTAAATAAGTATTTTTAGTTAATTTTAGTTAAGACCATGCTTAATAAAAAAGAGCATTAAAAATACTTAAATATATTTTTTGAGCTCTTCACCAATTTTCGGTTCACAAGCCGCCACTGCTTTCGTCCTGAGCATCAGGACATCATCAAGACAAAGCCATTTTTAGTTAAAAATACAGTAACAGTTTAATTATATATACAAAAAAAAAAAAAAACAAATTACAGTTATTATAGATGAAACAGTTGAAACAGATAAACCACAGGTGAAACCGTCTGAAAACGTAAATTATAAATTTAGTCAAGCTTCCCTTGGTTACCATGGAGACACTTGTTGTGCAACAGTTGAGGCTTCTATGGAGCAGCTTATAGTCTGTAGTAAAGGAAACTTGTATTAATTTAGATCTTCACAGGAAACATGGAGAAAACTTTTTAAAAAGTCGCAACAGTTGAATCACTTTAATGAAAAATTCTTTGGGTAGAATATTAGAGGAAAACTTGCAATAACTGTAGAAGTCTCTGGACCATTTGCATCAAGGAGAGGCCAGACCAGCACCAAGAGGAAAAAACAGGGCAGATTAAAAAACTTTTGTTGTTAATATTCATTGAGATAACGATACTATTGAAAGGAAATCATATTAGATATGTGATTGTATTAGAAAATATCAAATTTTAGGAAGGAATACAGCATCTTTATAATTAATTGAGAATCAAGCAGAAATTCTCTCCTCTCCAATTAGTTCAGAATTAATGGTCTCCGAAGCTATAAATATAATTCAATTAATTATAAAGATGCTGCATTCCTTCCTAAAATTTGGTATTTTCTAATACAACCACATATCTAATATGATTTCCTTTCAATAGTATCACAGTCTCAATGAATGTTAACAGTGAAAGTTTTTTAATCTGCCCTGTTTTTCCTCTTGGTGCTGGGTCTGGCCTCTCCTTGATGCAAATGGTCCAGAGACTTCTACAGTTATTGCAAGTTTTCCTCTACTATTCTACCCAAAGAATTCTTCATTAAAGTGACTCAACCGTTGCGACTTTTAAAAAGTTTTCTCCATGTTTCCTGTGAAGATCTAAATTAATACAAGTTCCCTTTACTACAGACTATAAGCTGCTCCATAGAAGCCTCAACCGTTGCACAACAAGTGTCTCCATGGTAACCAAGGGAAGCTCGACTAAATTTAGAATTCACCTTTCCAGACTGTTTCATCTATAATAACTGTAACTGTAATTTGTTTTTTTGTATATATAATAAAACTGTTACTGTACTTTTAACTAAAAATGGCTTTGTCCTGATGATGCCCTGATGCTCAAGGTGAAAGGCCTTGACAAGATGTAATATAGATGATTTTAATTAAATTTATCGTTTTATACGTGTTTTAAAGTGATTTTTTTTTTTTTTTTTTTTTTTTTTAATAAAATTTGTGGTTTTAAGGCAAATGTATGTTAAAACTGAAAACATTATAACAAAACAAAGGGAATTAAAGATCAGTAGAGAATTGACCAATTGAACATGCTCAAAATAAGAAGGAAACATGAATCGCGCATAAAATTTTTTGTAAGATTTTTAAAATTTGTATTTATTGCATTTATGAAAAATTAAAGTCTATTCATATTTCAAAACCTTTAAGAGGTATCTGCATGAAAATTTAAATGACATTTTGGGACAAATTAAAGCAAGATGCTCATGAAAATACAGAAACATATTTTTTTTTTCAAATAAACTGATTATATATATTTAAAAAAAAAAAAATACAAGAACTAAAAAGTAATTTTGCATAAGAGTAAAAAAAAAAAAAATAAATAAATAAAGATAATAAAAATTCATTTTTACTTATAATGAACACTCACAAACTGTGGAACACAGATCATAGTGATAATTTATAGGTAGTTAAAAGGTATCAAGATAACACACCAATTTGTATGAGCAATTGTTATTCAGAAAAAAAACATATTGGAGATCCACTATTAACTGAAAGTTTTGATATCCAAAAGAACTTTGGAATTTATAAGATCCAAACTATCTATTTGACTTCTCTAATTTTTTTTTTTTTTTTTTTAAACTCAAGTTTTTTTTTTTTTTTTTTTTTTTTTGGGGGGGGGGGGGTAGTTCCCAGGTGGTGAGCAGATATTTTCAAATCTACTTCAATGGAATTTAAAAAATCTAAATTTTAAATCACAATTTGAAAAAAGCCTTTGTAATTTTTTTTTATTATTAAATAAATCAGGGTTCCCACTCAATTTCAAAAATAAAATTCCCTGACTTTTTCCAGGGTTTCCAAAACTATTGTTAGAAAATTGCAGTCACAAAATTTGGTTTGCAACATAAAAAATAGCTCATAGCAGAAAACATAACAGCTTGCGGCATAAAAAATAACATAGTAATGCAACTCGCGACATAAACTTCATGCTCAAAAAGCATTTTCCAGGTTTTAGGGCAATATTTTCAATTTTCTCTGACATTTCTGTGACTTTTTTCCCTAATTTCAAATTCCTTGACTTTTCCAGGTTCTCCCTGATCCGTGGGAACCTTGATAAACCGAAACAAATTATAAAAAAATTCTGGTTTGAAGTCTCCTTTGAAAAACTAGAGACAGCCCCTATGATATATGCATCTTTTATGCAAACAATATGAAATACAATTTAAATAAATAATTTCGGATAAATAAATAAAATGAATACCATCACAACTTCCAACTGAATGGTGGAATTTTTTAACTCCAATATCTCTGTTCCGGAGTAACAAATACTGAATTAAATACCCTTTAACTTTCTGTAAATTTTGGTTACAAACCATTTTTGTAAGAATGACAATCTTGTGTTTTTTAAATATACTTAAACACGTAGAACAAACTATATATATTTCTGCTTCTTAGAAGCAATTAAAACAAAATAAAAAATAAAGAAACCTAGGAATAATAAACCAAATAAAAAAGGATAAAAATTCTTTAAAAATGCTAAGATAATAACAACAATAATGAAATTTGTGATGCCGAAAAAAAAAAAAAAAAAAAAAAAAAAATTAAATATAAATAATAATGCCTATCCACAGGCTTTTAATTCCAGAATTTTTAAAAAGAAAATATAAATAAAAAAAACTTTAATTATACAATTTTGAAAATTCCCTTTATATAGATATAATTACTGAGCTATAACTCACACTAAAGAGCTAAATAAAAATGTGTAGATTTCCTTTATTATTAAAAAAACTATGAAATAATTAAATTTGACATAATGTATGTCAAGATATATAAAAATATATAAAATATCAAATTATCAATGTTACACATTAGTAATAAAAATTGATAAAAAGGAAAGCAGAAAAATGACGTTTTTGATATTTAGCAAAACAGTCATGGAATTAAAGACAGTAAAACTTTACAATGCAGTGCAATTCTGATTTTTTTGGAAGCTGGTTCTCTTTGTTGCTTGGTGACAGATTTCATTATTTTTCCTTTCTAATTTATGCAAAATTATGTAAATGTTTCTTTGTAATGCTATTTATTTCCACCCCCACTTGCCTAGGTAACAATACGTAAAACATATTTTAAAAAATTGCTTAAACTGATGAAGAATTAAGATTTAGAATGAATTACAATTCATCTTGAAGCTTCCCCATTAAAATCCTTTTGTCAATTAGGGCGAGAACATTATTAATGCAGTTGAGCCTAATAGTGAAGCATCAAGAAGTGTATAAATAAAGAAACAAGATCCTGAAAAAGTGTCAGGCCCAACTGCACAAAAGGATCCTAATGTCGAAACTTCAAGGTAAATTGTAATTCATTTTAAATGTAAAATAATTTTGTCCAGAATTCTTTTAGAACAGAATGTTGTCAAATAAGAACAACAGTCACTCTATTTTCTTTATTAAGGGCCCGCTTCACTCACCACAGCCAGAAGCCAAAGCTAATGTTATTCTGTGGGAAATTTTTCTTTACAAATAACTTATTAACTAATACATATTTTTAAATTCTGTTTTCACATTCTGAAAATTCCTAGCTGTTAAATTGACGGACCTTTTTAAAAAATTATTTTTTTATTTTTTTATAATTTATTTTGAAGCTGCAAAATACGAATTTTCAATGTGTGATTTTTTTTCATTTTGCAATTTCGAAATAAAATATTAAAAATTAAAAAAATCCATTTTTAAAAAAGGTCCGTCAATTTAACAGTTGGGAATTTTCTGAATGTGAAAACAGAATTTAAAAATATGTATTAGTTAATAAGTTATTTGTAAAGAAAATTTCCCCATAGAATAACATTGGCTCGGTCTTCCGGCGACAGTAAGTGAAGAGGGCCGTTAAGGACATTCCTTAGTCAGTATATATATAGCTATTCTTAACTCTTTCTTTGTTTTTCTCCCTTTATGAACTACATTTGCAGAATATTTTCTATCTTTTGTAAGCATTGCATTTCATCCTTATGACATTTGATTTCAGTGATTTTAATTCTTTTAAGAGGCTGTTATTTTTGTTAATATTGGATTTCTAGAGATCTATTACTTGATATCATTGGCACCACCCGTTTTCCCAGCCTTCAATAAGAGTCATCTCCAGGCAACAAACAGCTAGCAATGTCACTCCAAATAATGCTAAGATATAAAGCAGCAAAATCTACTGCAATGTATTGTAAAGTTTTACCTTAAGAACTTATATAAGCTACTTTCTTTTGTTACTTAAAAAAAATGCAGCAATTCAGTTTCAAGCATAAATCACCTTGCACACTATTCATCAATTGTTTCAGCACCATATACGACAAAATTATTTACAAATGTATTGTCCTTAACAAAAGTCAATTTTCAAGGCACTTAACACAGACAAAGCACTAACACACATAACACATATTTGGATGTCATATGATAAATATGGCTATATACAATTGCACTTGATATTTCCGTATGTTTTGGTCGCAAAATACACTTTTTACAGGTAATCTGACTAACAGGGAACTTTAAAAAGACATACAAATTTACATTTATACAAAAAACAAGAACATGTTTGCTGAGGTATATATCAATCAAATTGCTCAATTAAAGCACATACAAAATTTTATTTCAAGCAATTAAAAAAAGGAAAAAGAAAAAACTGTTTTATTTGGTGAGTTTTTATTATCTTCAACCCACAACATAAAAAAAAAAAAAAAAATCCACTTTGGTAATTGCTGGTATCTATTCAAATTGTTAGATTTAACAAATATTTAATCACATATGTTGTTTATAAGACTAAACACAGAATTTAAAAGTATAAAATAATAGACCTACTATAAAACCTACACTTCACATGAAGTGAAATACAGAAATTAAAAATATCTACCCACCTCTTTCCTCTGTGAAATAATTAATAATAATAATATAAAGCATAAATGAAAAACAAAAGAGCAAATTTGGAGAAAATATATATATTTTTTTCTAAAATATTATCAAAAAGTAAATAGAAGTTTTCCATCAAAAAAAGTCAGAATTTGTACAATCTTATAAATTTGTTATAATTAATTATTTATTAAAAACTGAATTTATCAGAATATATATATATATATATATATATAAATTCAAATTACTGATATTCATAATAACAATATTTCTGTTTCGATAATAGAAACTTTTAAACTAAAAAAAAAAGTAAAATCATAGTTGCATAATGCAATATATATTTTTTTAAAACAAATTTTTCTTTAAGAAATAAAAATAGTGGCACTTGTTATATTTCTCAAATATTCAGAACATAAACTATTTTCTTAATGTTATTTATTTATTTTTTACAGAAATTTAACAAAAGGAAAAAAAAAACATTGTAATCCTCTTTTACATATTCAAATATAAGAGATAATTTTTATGTAATAATTTACATATATTTTTCCCTTTCTGTAAATCTACATATACGAATTACATTCATAAGATTACAAGATTACAGAAATTTATTATAATAATACTGCAAAATGAATGACTTTTTTTTTGTTGTTGTTAATTTGATGCATTAAATTTTGTCAATCTATGAAGACTGAGGCAAATAAATAAAAATAATATTAATGAGTATTATATTAATAATACTCATAAAAATATTTTAATTTACAAGGAAAGTAATTCCTTTATTTATAATTAGAAAATAAGAAGGGAAAAAAAAGTGATTTTAGTATAAAATCCGTACAGTAAAATTTCCTGAGTCATGGTACACACAGATTAAAATTATTAACTATATAACTCAATTTTTTTAAAATAACAATGAACAAAATTTACTCAAAGAAATTTAGATACCTAAGCAGATCAGCTAATTTTCATATAAACTTGCTCTTTTGATTTTCCTCCAAGTAAATATAAAGTAAAAAAGAATACCAGTCAGTCTTACAAATAAATGACTTAAGAAAGTATTTTCCAGAATTAATAAGGTTAAAAAAAAAAAAAAAAAAAAAAGAAGAAGAAGAAGAAGAAGAAGAAGCTCTGCAAATAAAGGAAAAAACAATTTACAATATCCCTATTAGTCAGACGAATAAGTCTCGCAATAAAAATCTGTAATTTCATTTACATCTCCATAATATACATGAATTCATAATCATATTTTAGCGTCAAGCATTTTACAAGATAATACAATTTTTTTTTTTTCAAAGTCATTATCTACAAACTATAATCTTTATATCTTTTGCACTTGTAGGTTATATTCATTAATTTTTTTTTTTCTTCTATAATGATGAAATTCAGCACATAAAAAATAAAAAGGAACAATACTTTTGACCAAAAAAAAAAAAAAGGCAAAAATCCTTTTTAAACAGCCACAGAACTTCTATTACATATTAAGGCACAATGCTTAGCATTTCTAAATGTAAAAGAGGAGCATGATTTGCTTGAAAGACTATCTAGTAATTCATTTACAAGTTTGATAGATATTCATTGGTACATTTTTCATCAATCATCCAAATGAGGCAGCAAGGGAATATTCTAAAATCATGTATAAAAAAAAAAAAAAAAAAAAAAAAATGCTTCATGGCACATAACAAAGTCATAATTTCTCAAAAGTTCTGACTTGCAACTAAAGATCAAGTTCATCCATTGCATGTGATAAGCGAATATTCTCTTGCCGTCTGCGTTGGCTTCGCCTAACTGCATCTGCACGCCTGTACGGTTCACTTTTTAATCCTGTGAAAAAATAAAATAAAATTGTATATATTATACATACATACAGTGCACAATATATTCCAATTAACTTGTTGAAATTTTAAATAACTTTAACAAACATAGAGCAACAGCTATTAAATATTTGTGCAAGTACTTTTCATCCCCTCTTCTCTTTAATTTATACAGTGCTTTTTGCCAAAAAATGTCCATGATTTTAACACTAATATATAAACTGATTATATAGCAGAATACAACTGCATTAATCATTTAATATAGTAATAATGTAGTTCTAAGTAATTGAAAGGCTTTTGGTACTTTCGTCTCTAAGATTTATTTATCTTGCACCTTGTACACATTTACTCTTGTATATCATGTATCAAATTACAGAACTACTAATACATTACGCATTGTTTAGAACCCTTGTCTATAAAACTCAGTTTCTTTACTTTTTTTTTTTTTTTTTTAGGGGGGGGGGGGGGGAGAGAATAGGCACGTCATGAATTTATATATATGATATATTCCTGATAAAGTTCAAGGTTCTTGTCAGCAAACACACAATACATATATTTCAACACTAGTTGCTTTTAAACAACAAATAACTGGTAACTGTTTGCTTTTTCCAACATACATATCTGTTAAATCATAATAAAAATATGTTATTTAGAGAGTCTTCAAACATTTGGTGCTAAGGCCCATTAAAATTACTAAGGTACATGTGCATAGCCATGCATTTGTGAGATTCTGCTCTTCATATTGTAATAAAAAAAATTATATTTAATGACGCAACAGTTACAAATTAGAATTTTTTCTGAACAACATACAGGTTTAGAAAAAAATCATATAAATAATGAGATTTTAGAAAAAAAATTTAATGAATGTAAATCTTCTTTTTATTTAATTAATTTTTTAATCTAAAACAAAACAAAATTATTTTAGAATGTAAAAATTTTGTAAATAAAATATTAAGCGAAAAGCAGCAACAAAAATAAACTTACATACAAGAAAGATTATTTAAGAAAAAACTTTTTAATTAAACATACCTACAAATATTTATAAATTAATATTTACAATAAAAGTAAGAACATATCCCCCCTTCCCTATATAAATCGTTTAAAAATTAAGTCATGTTATATGGAATGAATGAAATAATGAGTATTATTTGAAAATGTTCTTAAATATGAAAGTATATAAAAGATTATTTTACCTAATAAAATATCTTCTAATGCACCATTATAAACTTCATCTTGTTTCAACAGTCTTGTTTCTTTAACTTGACGTGTTTTACTTTTAAGTTCATTAATCACAGCTTCCTACAATAAAAAGTATCATCAATACAAAATAACAATTTATTTTAGGATACTTTAAAGCATGATAATAATACATTGGAATAAAAAAAAAAGGAATCAGCTAATGTAATTAACAAAGCAAAAATTAGATCAATCTCTGTAAACATTTAACAATTTTTATGCAACAGTTTTTACTTATTTTTCCCTTGTTTTAATTGATTTTTAAACTTTCATTTCTTTTCTGTTCATCACATGGCAGTACTGCTCAGAAATTTAATAATGTTTCAGAGGAAGCCATTTGCAATCACTTTAAATTTTTTAGTAGGTGCGAATATACCTTGCTGCTTTAATGGTATATTTGTGTGAAGGTTTTTTTTTTTTTTTTTTTTTTTTTTAACAAACCTGATGAAAAGGCCCAGCTATTATTTTGACCTGAAACAACTGTTGCGAGTTTTTGAATTTTATAGTGTTCACTTATGAAGTTATATATTTATTAAATTTATTATTATTTGAATTAAATCAGGTATATAGATAAAAAATGCTATTTTGTCTTTCTTTTACATGCTATTTTCTGTATGCATAAACAACTATGCATATAGTAGCCATTTTTTAAAAATATTTTAACAAATTTCAAGAGAAAATATGTGTAGTAAATATTAGAAGGTTAATAAAATGTTTTTCCAATTTGAATATTTTTACAAACAACCTTTAATTAATATACTATTTTCTTGGAATTATATATGATATGGCAAAATAAATTTTTAATGATTGTGAATTCATGGGGGAAAAAAAAAACTAAAATATTAACGAGAAAAGGTTTTTGTAAGGAGAGAGAACATATAATTTATTGCAGGGAAGTTCAATCCTCTCATTATGAAAAATATTAATTTTAATAAGGATTAGCAATCATATGAAATTGATATTTTAGTTTCACTTCATAAATTTTAACTATTAGAAAAACTGGAATTATGGCATTGAAAATGAAATAAATACCTGAAATCAAGTAAATTACCTGATTGACATTAAGGCTTTACAGAGTGAACAATTTTTATACAAAATAATTACATAATCCTGTATAACTATATAAAGATTTCTTAGTATTAATTATAAAATGCATATATTTATAGCATTATACTTTTTATTTGCCCCAATATTTAACTTACAAGTAATTTTTGTTTCTTATACTACTGTTTACTGTACTTGTTTCAATAAATCAACAAAAGAAAATATGTTCGTAGGTTATAGAAATGATATTAAGTGAGATCAAATTTGATGTTGAATTTCACGATTAATGGTAATGCTCTTCTTCTTTAAATGTTTTACACAAAGTAATTACATGTGCAGTGTAGGAAAAGGAAAATATTTATTTCATAGGCAACAAGCTCAATTTTGCAACCCAGTGTTGAATTGATGCACCATTAGAGTAGTTAACATCATTCTCGTTTGCACATGCTTTGCGACTAGTGCTAAGTTGTTGCGCCAGTGTAATGAAATATTGATGACGATAGTGTATCTATTTAGAGAAAATAAACTTCTTTGATGATTTTAGATTTAAATTGGTGTTTCCCTATATATCAATGCATCATCTAATTCTAATATATATGCATTTTTTGTAATATAAACTGGAAAAATAGCTTTCTAAAAATATTTTAAGTGATAAATGTCACTCATATGTGTAAAATTGGCAACTTTTATTAATGATTTGACAACAATTTTTGCTATCTTGCCCTGTTAGTATGAACTCTGGTCATTCCAGTACTATTATATTGATATTGTCATGTTTTTCTTCATAAACATACTACCTAACAAAATTGATAAACACACATGGATCACTAACCAACCATTCTCCAGCAACGGCAAAGCCAAAGCCAAATTTGCAAACAGCTTATCTTTCTGAAGTCTAGTAAAGAGTGAGTATTTCTGCAAAGATCAATGCCTGTGTAGAGAAAATCATATCACTCTCAAATCAATGCTTGAAAAGTGTGTGTATTAAACAGGTTTATTTTACTTATATTGTTTGTAGGAAAGTTAATTAATGCTATTGAAAATTATTAACTGTTTCTTTAATAGCGAATGATTGTTTTTATTTTGTTTCAAGTTTGTTTTCTTTATTTTTTTATTGATTTTATTTTGAGATATTGAATTGATACTAGTTGAAAATGTTGAGTAATAAATATTATACTCAGTTGAGGATAAACTTTAAATCTTCCAATAAATTCTTAAGAAAGATTTAGTTGTTTTGAGGTGATTAGGTGATGATTTAGCTTCATTTAACGAAATATTGAAAGGAAGCAGAAATACTTTCTGAAATGAAACATGGTAAGTATATATATATATATATATAATTCTCCTAGATATTTTGCACAAATATTGAGGATTTTGTTTATTTTGAAAATTGAGTATTGTTATTATAGATATTTAATTGAACATTTATGAAGCGATATTAATAACTTTTATGTTTCTTAAATTTTAAATTTGGAACAACTGATTAATAATTACAGATAGAAAATTATTTTAAAGGGTGTTACATTTATATAAAATATTTAACAGGGTGTTGAATCTTTTTGTTTTAACAACAACAACAACATTTAACATTATCAGACTTTTATAATTAACTATTGCTTTTAAAATGAAACCAAGATTATAAAAATATAATTACCTTACTTATTAAACAAATAAATAATTATAAATAAATAAAAAAACGTACTTGATTATTCTTTTTAGAATTCAAATTATTCTTTTTTGCTATGCTCTCAGCAGCATTTTTTTCGCTCTCTCGAGCTGCTGCTTCCTGTTGCCTTTTCCTGGCTTCATTTTCTAGTTCAGCTTGCTGTATAAATGAAACAAATTACTTGGATCACAATTAAAAGTGTAATAAAGATTAAAAATGAATAACATTTAAAATCATCTGAGAAATGAAAGGGTAGATCCCCCCTCCTCCCTCCAATCAATACAATAAAAATAATTTAATAAATGCACTATAAAATTTCTTAAAAGGCATGCATTTGAAGTTATTTGTACAGTTGGGTATATACATGATCAGGGTTTAAACTGGCAAATAAGTTTCTTTAGCACTTTAACTAAAATGCACAAGCACTATTTTAGCTTTTTTGAAAATTAATTTAATTCTTTGGATACTATTGATTTCTTTCTCTTAAAATGGTTATCCGCATTTTTTTTTTTTTTTCATTTCTTTTGTTCATTGATGATTTTAACCAAGCATACATACTTGTGATTTACAAAACATGAATCTGCAAAACTTTCTTTCAATTTTAACAAGCGTAAAAACACATTTATGAGGCAAAATTTGAATTCTGGCACACTTTTACATATTTTTTCATTTAAATTCAAACATGAAAAATCTACATTAAATCCAAATATATTAAATAAATAACGACCCTAGATATTTTCAGTGGTTTTGTAATTTTGGACCAGGAATATTCGCATACAAATTAAATTAAATTTTATAGAGATATTTTAAGAAATAATCAAAGTTTTAGCTTTTTAAAGAAATTCTCACTGACATATCTTAGCAAAATACAGTACAAAATGCTAAAAAAAAAAAAAAAAAAAAAAACTAATGGCAGTTTAAACTTTGCACATGATATTGATAATACAAGTTAATATTACCTTATATGCTTTCGTGAATCGCATAAAAAGCGAGAAAAAGGTATTGGCAGCAACTGAACGTGCACTATCACCAAAATACTCTACACAGTCAGAATATGTATCCTAAAAATAATTTCACATTATTAGCATAACAAATAGGCAATCGCTTTTAAATGCAAATATATCAAGGTATAATAAGCATATACATATTGCATTTATTATAAATAGAAAAAAATTCCTACCTGTGCAGTCTTAGTATCACTTTTAAGTTTTCTCAGTCTATCCTCGGAGCTAGTTAGAAATTCCTTCAAAACAGCAGCATCTCTGGAATCACCTCTTAATTGCATTTCTTTCTTACATAATTCCATACCTTTTTCTAATTCATGGACATCGGTCAAAACATTTTCCATCGATACTATGTTGAATAAAAATGATACAATTCATTAAGCATTTTTTTTTTTTTTTTTTAGATTAAAAAACTTAATTAATCTAAAATTTCTATATAACAATTAACACATCAAATGTAAACAAAGAAAAACTTCAATAAATACACTAAAAATGAAAGATATTACTTTTATTCCCCTCTTTTCTTATTTTTTAAGGAAAAAAAAAAAAAAAGATTGAATAGTGTTACATATACTCTTGCAATTATTAAGCATCTACAAAAAATAAACTATGCTGTTTCTCATATTTCTCCACCTCTCTTTTCCCTTAATAATAAGTATTTTTTATTTTCTTTATCATTATTATTACCATAGTTTACCATTGGATATCACATTTTAATGGGGATATTTCCAAATTTATTACACCTTTCCTGTTTGTGCTAGTTTAAATTATCAACATCAGTTAACATAATATTTTAAAATCCAAAAGGATCAAATAAATAAATAACATAATTTTTTAATTCAATTACATTACATTATAATTGGTAAAATATATTTCACAGCTGCTGTCTGTTTTAATGGAACTATACCCACTAAAAACCATAAAAAATATGTAATAAAACTGAAATCTTGCATATAAAAATAAATAAATAAAATATAAAATATTAATAGCTATGCAATAAAAATTCAATTTCTGTAATTTAACCCAATGTTTGGTATTGATTATTTATTCATACTTGCCAACCAATTTTAATAAAAAAAGGGAAGATTTTTGTTGAAAAACCAGAAGATTTCGTAAAAAAAGGGAAGATTTTTTTTTTTTTTTTTTCTCTCTCCCTTTGACGTATTAAACAATACAGTTTTACAATTTTAATATTTAGAAGAAATCTATAAAAACGCTTTACTATAGATTGATTATTCTAAACATATAAAAGTTTTAAAAGAAGTTATTCCTTTTCTCTTTTTCTACATATAAATATCTACAAAACAGAATCTGTAAGAAATTTATTTAACAATAGACAAAAAAACTTAGTTAAGTTAAAGTATAACTAATTTTTTAAATAAATATAGAATATGATTTTTGTGTATGTACATTAATCATATATATAAGAAATAGTAGCAGTAGCTAATTATCAGTTTCAAACGTGCATAAAACCAACTGAGTATTAATATTCCTAAATTGATTTGGGAAAAATGTTCCTACCTGAAAACATTATTCTTCATTTTTTTTTTCCCCATGTTTACACATTTGGTATAAATATGACATACAAATATTTAATTTAATTGATGAAAAATAAACAGATTCATTAAATTCAGCAATAAAGATCTAAAAATAATTACATACGTGAGAAATATTGAGCACTTCCATTGCTTTATTGTTTCTAGAATTGATCACAATCTAGGGAAAGGATGGGGGAAGGGGGGGAATACAAAAATAATTACTGAGTAAGAAATCTTTCAACTCTACTTCTAGAATCTAATGTAATAACTTTAAAATTAATATTATTATTTATGTTGCAGATGGATAAAGATTAGGAAAGAAAAGACTTCTGCAGAACATTTGATTGCTGATCACTAATTCTAGATAAATAAAAGGGGGGGGGGGGCAAAAAATAATTACATCAGCAAGAAATATTTAACAATTCTATTTCTTTAAATGTTCTAGAATCTCATAAAGCAAGTTTGAAATGAATATTGACATTTATCTTATGGATGGAAAAAGATTGGGAATCAGGAGTTTTCGTAGAACGTTTGGGTTTCTTTTTAAAACGAACGATATCCGCGATTTTTTTAAAAACGGAAGATTTCATCATCTGTCCGGAAGACCGGAAGATACGTTAAAAAACCGGGTCTTCCGGGAAAACCGGAAAAGTTGGCAAGTATGTTTATTTTATTTTTCTTTAACGATAAAGACCGTATTTCTGCTGTTTTATTTGCATTATGGTGGGTTGCAACTCCTGGAATAAAGATTGAATAGTATGCCAAACTGGCCACTTTTGAAAATTGTAACAAGTTGGCTAAACTATATATTTACCAAAAGACCATTTTTTTTAAACATTAAATTAAGTAATATATATATCTTCATCCTCGTAACTTCTTTTCTGAATATTGAATATATACACGTAAAAATGGTTGTTATATGGTAATATATTTATAATTAGCTACTTTTAACATAAAAAGTTTTATATTTATCGCTACTTATACTTACTTAATTATATTTATTAATGATCAATCTATATTATTTGTTTTTACATTTATCACTATGTTAACTGTTTAAAAAATTTAATCTTATTGTCTCTTAACATTAATATTGTGTCATATTCAATACCCTTAAATTATTATTGCTTCATGTAAAGTTAGTCTGAAATCTCATTTTAAACCAAAATATCTTTTAAATTAGCTTTTCTTTTTTCTATTAATCACTAATTTATTCATTCTAAACCATGGATAAAATTTTATTTTTTGCTTCAACACGTTGTTGCAGCTATGATGTTAGTCTCAAGCAGAGTTGTTTGTACAAGAAATGCGTATGCCATGAAATCTAAACTTTTCTTATTATGAAGATTATTAATCTATGAACAACTAACTGCAAGCTGATATTAAATTTTTTTTATTATTCTTAATCATATTTTTCAATGTTAAATAATAATTACTTTTGATATTTTATTTGCTTTACACGCTTAAACTAAATTTTTTCATTGAAATGCTAATCTAGAAACAAAGCAGAAAGAAACAGCATAACATACCAGAAGCAGCTTTTTCTATAAACAGCAACTCATTATCAAAGTTGCTAACTTGAGGAAACTTCATTTTTACTGTATCAGCTATATAATGCAAAAGTGATATTTTTCTATCAGCCGTTTTGGTATCAGCCAACTAGAGAAAAGAAGATAAAATAAAAGGATTAGAAATTAGCATTTTTTATGTAAGAAAAAAAAGTATTTTTTTAGCTGTTCTGGTAACTACAGTCAATTCTGTTTAATCAAATACCAACAGTTGCAGCATGTATTATTTGATTATATAGAACAAATCAGAAACACAATTGCCTGTATAAAATGACAAATGATCAATATCTGTTTCTTATTTCAATATTAGAAGAAATTTTTTTATTTGATTAAAATGTTAAATATTATAATAAAGAAAATTGATATTAAAATGAATACATCAATACATAGAGTGTATTTACAAATTTATTATAATTATTTTGAAATTTAAAAGAAAAAAATAATAATAATTAACTGTTACAGTGTAGAAAGTTTTCAATTTTAGACATTTCAATTATATAGTCTCAAGGATATCCCAAATAACATTTAAAGACTTTGTAATGTTGTAGTTTCATTTATTGTTGAAGAGATATTATTTGCTCTTCTCCATTTCTTTTGAAAAGAACTGGAATTCCAATCATATCTATTCCTCTGTTTTTATTAATATCTAGAGACCCTCTTATATATAGGGACATGGGTATTTGCCTCATGGGAAACCAAACCCTGTCCACATCTATAAATTCAAAATTTTGGCCTCCTGTTGTATTGAACAGAGTGCCAAATATTTGACAGACATCTAAGTTTTGTCCCAGGAGTTTATCGATTGGCAGAAAGACTTTTATATTACTAAAATATTTCGATCAATATAGTTTTAAAAAGAAAAACCAAAAAAATATTTTTCATAATGAGAGGGGAAAATGACTACAAATAGAGGAATTTCACATAAGAAACCTGAGTGTTTATGCAATTAAGTGGAGTGGAGTTGCAAGAAATATTCCATAATATATATATAGGAAAATTTAACATTACTCCTATAGGAAAAAATTTTGTTCCATAGCTTTATACTCTTATAAGCGGAGCATTTTATTATCCTTTGCTCAATTACATGGGGATGAGTGTATTTTGGAGAAAAAAGATTTACATACAATTTTAAGCATTGGCAGCAACTAAATTTAATTTTAAAATTATGAGTTGACAAAAGTAATAAAATTACTATTATTATTAAGCTAATAAAAAAAGATTTCTAACATAAATCTTTGTTTTTCTAATAGTTATTCATATTGTTGCTTTTGGGAATAGTTTCTTTTTGATTTGTTATTAAAGACTGAGTTATTTATAAAACACAAACAGTTCTGAATGTTTTTTTTTTTTTTTTTTTAAATAACCAAAGTTGTTAAAGTTTGTCGAATAACAGCAAGGCATTGAAAATTTTCTTGAAAATTGTAAATTAATAATTAAAAATAAGTATGATTAGAAGATTGCATCTATATAATAATTGATTCAAGAGAATATTTATTTAAATAATTCCACAAAATGATGAATTATTACATGATAATTGTTGATTTTTATTATGAAGAATGTAAATTTTATATTATTTACTTCACTGGTAAACAGATTCAGGGGTGTAGAAAATGTTCAGACCTCAGAAATTTCCCCCAAACACAGTATGAATTTCCCTCAATAATGCAAAAATCTACTTTGCTATACAAAGTCATATGTTCTATGTAATAAATCTTTAAGAGAATAAGTATACAGTGTAGCATAAAAATATCGCTATTTGTGTATATTATAGGAACTTCAAAGCAGCAAATTTTTATTTTTTATTTACATTTTTATTTTCTCTTAAAAAATATATTCAGAATTTCCCCAGTTTGTTAAATTTTCCCCTGAACCTTGTTCGGGCGTTCGGACATATTCTGCACCCATGAACAGATTTTCTTATAACCCTCTCAATATATCTCTTCCACAAACACAGCACAAAGAATAATAATTCCACTACAAACCAACATTATCAATAAATTGATATGATATATAACTTACATAAAATCACATTATGATAGATATTAATATGATCTAAAAATATTTTATTACTTTCTTCTATATACATGAGAAGAAAGTATTGGATTCCTAAAAATTTTCGACCTCATGTTTTCAATGGATTTACATGTTTTGAGATGGCCTAACACGATTTCACTATTTTTAGGAAATGTATGTCTATATCCAAAATTCTGTAGATACTATATTTCAGGAATCAATGGACAGACCTCAATATAACTTTATATTTGGTTCAATTTGATTTTAGTTGGTGCTGATTTAAATTCTGGTAAAAATCAACCAACAGGTGACATTGCCATCTCATTTTTTCAATTTTTATTATGGTAGTAAAGGGCAAAATTTCATACAAATGTGCACAATGAGAATTATCTTTAATGAATTGTTGCAAAATTAAAAAGAATTATTTGTAATAGTGGTGCTCATCTAGGAAAATTATTAAGAAAATGAAATAAAATAGAACAGGATATTTCAATTTAGTTTTAGTTCAGAAAGGAGATACTATTGGTTTGGTAACTAGCTTGAGCCATTTCCTTTTTCTATTTTGTAAATAATATAAAATCATAAAAAATGAGGATTAGATAATACTTTTGCCTGGAGACTTCTACATAGGAGAATAAAAACCGGCATCCTGAAATTATTTGAATAAAAATGTTACAATAATAGAATAGTGATATTCAATAGCTTATTTCCTTAAAGAACTTTATTCAATCAAAAGGAAAAAAGGTAATACCGTATTTTCCGGCGTATAAGTCGAGGGTAAAAAGCAAAAAAAATCCTTCAAAAATCGCTATCGACTTATACGGCGAATATAAAACACAACAGCAAAAATTTCACGAAAAAAAATTTAGATGCATCGATCTTTTGCATTAGTACAAACATTATAATATACATAAAACACAAATACATTAAAAAATAAAACAAAAGGATATTCAAAGGCCTGAAATTTCGGCGTCATCACTATCGCTGTCGAAAATTAATTTCAAAATATCATTTGATGCATCTTTGTAATCAATATCGTATGGGTCCCACTCATTGTCACTGTTCATAGCTTCGGAGTCCGAACCACTATCATCTGATTGCCACAGACAATCATCTTCAGTTCCATCCATTGCATTTGAAATACCACATTTTTTAAATGCCTTTACTACAGAATCTGTCTTTACCGCATCCCACGCTTTTAAAATAAAACAGCACAGTGTTTCAAGCGGCACAGCACGCATATTTCCCTTTTCCGTGTATGTTTTCTCACCATCAATCATCCACTGGTTCCACTGTTCTCTTAGCGCATCTTTAAAAGGTTTATTTAAACTAACATCTAATGGCTGAAGAACAGAAGTTAATCCCCCTGGAATAACAGCGATGTCCGTTTCAAATCGCTGAAGGCGTTTCTTTGTAGTTTCAGATTTATGGGGCCTGAACATATCCCAAACTAGAAGACTACGGGATTTCCCGCATTTCGTACGTTTATTCCAAAAATTTTTTAGCCAGCCATAAGGCAATTCCTTCCTCATCCATCCAGCCATTTTTATGGACGTGAACAAAAATTCCAGGAGGAAATTTAACTTTTGGCATTGTCTTTCTTTAAAAATAACCATTGGCTGATGTCTTTTACCGTCAGCCATACATGCCAAAACAACAGTAAATCTCCTCTTTTCATTCCCTGTTGTTTGAATGAGGATTGTTTTTTCACCTTTTACATTTACAGTCTTATTGCTCGGCATGTCGAAATTCACCGGTGTTTCATCCATATTCCCAATCATGCCGAGAGGGTAATCATGTTTTTTACGCAAATTAATTACAAATTTTTGAAATTTTGTAATTTTTTCTTCCAGTTCTTTTGGAAGTTTTTGTGCAATCTTTGTTTTTGCACGTAAACTAAGCGATTTTCGCTGCATAAATCTGTTGCACCAGCTGTTTGTAACTTTAAAATTAACTGCATGGTTTGCATTCAATTTTGCCCACTTTAACGATTGAATTCGTATCGCATTTCTCGATAAGACATATCCATTTTGGCGCTGTTGAATCACCCACTGGAAAATGGCATCTTCCAGCTCCGGCCATGAAGTTTTGGCGGTTCTTAGTGCACATTTATTTTTAGGCATATTTTTCAAAGTATTTTCGGCTTTACGCCAGTCTCTCAAGTTTTTCAGAAACATCAAAGTGCCTTCCTGCTGAAGAATTGTTCGACTTCTTTGCAAACTCTACAACCTTTAATTTAAACCCGGCATCATATTTCATTCTTTTTCCAGCCATTTCTTAAACAAATACTAAGTACAAAATGATCTGCGAAGTTAGCTTATCTCACTTTGCTACTATTTTCCACTCTATCGTGAATGGTGATGGAGAGTCGTGACGTCAAGTGTGTGTGTGGGGGGAGTGGGGGGGGTGTCGGCTCTCACCTTGGCCTCCGGGTGTGTGAGTAAGCATGCGCAGAGCGGTGTATGTTTGAGTCGTTTCTAGTTAAGAACACAGAATTATCTGTGGTTAGGAAGGAGGAAGAAAAGAGAAAGCGTATCGCGCTGGCTGATTAGACGATTCACGAGTTTTGATGTGCGCCTTGAATTTAATGATTCAAGTTTGTGCGTGAAAATCGGATCGACTTATACGGCGAATATAGCTGAAATTCCACACTTTAACTCCAAAAAACCACTTCGACTTATACGCCGGAAAATACGGTAATTGAAGGATAAATTAAGACCTGGGATAAAAGTAAGTTAGCACTTGAATAACAAAATTTTATTTTGTTTACATATGATATAATGTAACCAGCATATCATTTTAACATTTATAATATCCCTTTTTATTAAGTTACCACGAGCATATTAGTTTGCAAAAAATAAACAAAATGCTTGTACAAATTGCAACGTTGTTTTTCCAATTTCTATAGAATCATACACAGTAATAAGTTGATAATTTAATTTCTAGTCCATGCATTGATCTTAAAATAATAATAATGATGATATTCATGGACGTAAAGTAAGCAATAGTGTACCAAATTTTGATAAAGAAAAAAGTTCAGTTATCTACTTAAGTGAAAAAAAAAAAGGAAAGAAATAAAGAAATAAAGAAATAAAACAGTAATAATAATAAAATTGAATTATCTTACCATATCTAAACTCTGAAGCTTGAAACCATATGCAGGTCCACGTTTGGAACTGTTCATGTAATTTCCAAAAGCTAAAATAACCTATAAAATAAAAATTATTAGGATAAAACACCATAACTTATCACTTAAATGAGAAACTAAAATTCACTGCACAAAAAAAAAAAAACAAAAAAAAAAAACATGCAGATTAAAACCTTGCATACTAAACCACAAGAGGGTCATAAGGATTAAAAGCATGCTACACGTATCAAGCATGAAAATATAATAACTTTTTTGATGGATTTATAGTTTAAATATTTTAGATTTTTTTAAATTTTTTTTTTTTGAAATTTGAACTTTATTTTTCTAAAACTCATAAATTTTATTGGGATCATTTTGAAAATTTTACTTTTAAATTACCCTTTTGGAATTAAGTCACTGAATACATTAATATTACTTCAAATTTGGAAGAATAAAAATATAGTTTCAATTTTCTGAAAATTTCGTAAGTTTATTTTTATGATATCTGACATTACTTAATTTCAGAAAGGAGTCACTTTGTCAATGAACTTAAGATTTAAATGAAAAATTTCTTTAATTTTTCCATTATTTCCAATTTTCTCCCTAAAAGTTGAAACACAGATGTGCACACACACCTCTGAAAGCTCAATAAAAATTACTTTGTTTATTTCTAAAATTTCGCATTTAAATGACTGTTTTTCACTAAATTACTAAACTTAGTGTATTTCATCAAAACTGTCACAGACATCAGAACCCTCTAGTTGCTGATTTAAAAAAAGTCACAGAGCTAGACGTGCAAAACCTGTCTAGATATTCATACTATATTGAATTTAATTTTGTAAAATAAAAAATCACTTGGAAAAAAAAGCTCTAAAACTGCCCACAAATATTTATGTTATTTACAATTTACATATTTCATAGGACATAAAAAAAAAAAAAAAAAAAAAAAAAAAAAACATGCAAAAAGGCAATTAATTACTTCTTCTACATATGCAAAATCCCAAAGGAGAACAATATCTATTGAAATAAATCAATTACTACTATTCTAAAAGAGTAGACATTTATACTAAAAATTAGTTGAATAAAATCTCAAACAGCAAGCTTGGAAAAATATAATGCAAATAGATAAAAGTTTTTATCCCATTTAGTATAACAGAAAACTCAATAATGAAAACAAATACAACTTGCATAATCAATAATGAAATAAAAATCTTATGTATTTTGACATTGGCACTTAAATAAATCGCATAAACACATGGAATTTTAAGTGAGCAAAATGTATGATAATCTCAAATGAAGTATAATTTTTAAAAATATATTTTTGAGAAATAATTTAAAGTGACGTTTAAAGAAACTCAAAGATGAAAAAGTATTTCATAAAATGCAGCCAGTATTTTCAACATTTCAAATAATTTGCTTCTAATTATAAAATTAATAATATGAAAATTCATTAAAAATTCAATTACAGTAATGAAGGATTAATGTGTATATATTAAGAAAATGATTAAAAAAAATTTGTAAAACATAAAATAATTATCACTAAACACAGAAAAATCATCAATGTTTTGGATGACAAAGGAAATAATAAATAGCAGACAACTGTTTCGGTAGCATTTAGTGTATTTTCTATTCTGTGTTTATTTATCTAGCTCAAAGCCCCCATTTAATATTAAATAAATCATTTAAAGGACTAGAACTGGCTGAATCCTAATAAACTATTACTAAGGAGAATTAACATTTTCAGAAAATATAATTAAACATTATTTATATATATTTATTTATATTATTTAATAATTATTGAATTTAATATCAATTTGTCATAATTGTTATTCACTAAAAGTTAAATTGCATCATATTTATATCTTAAAATATGGGAATAATCTTCGGAAAGAAAACTACATAACATTTATTCATATAATCTGAAGGCATCATAAAATTTTGAAAGAAAATGTTAATTCACTCTAAACTATTATATTGAATCTTAAAGTTATGTGATAAGAGTTCGGAATCAGATCCACAGAAATTACTATAAACAACAAATTTTTAAAATAAAATCCTAAACGACAATTATCTACAGTTTGGAGTCTCATATGATATATAAACTTACATAACTAGCAAGATTTAAAAGAAAAAAATAAATAAATAAAATTTACTGTTATAAAATAATTAAAAAATTATTAAATAAGTGAAAATTTAAAATTGATATTACAACCATGCTAAAGCATGCTAATTAAATTTATACAGTACTTACAAGCCCTCTGTAAATCATGAAAGTAGGGTCAAAAAGATTTATAAAGAGAATATTAAGTGATATTTATATAATTATGACCATAAAAAATTCAATTAACAATAAATGTAATTTTAAAATTTAAAACTTCTAAAATTTTAAAATTCGTATTGATAATTAATATATAATTGATATAATATAATTTTGACAATGTGATATAAAAATACTTTTAAAAAAATTTAAGTTGAATATTAATATCATGAAAGAGATATTTTTTATTCTTTTCTAGAATCTTTTTAATAGTAAAATGATACAATACAATATAATATAATGAACATATTCAGTAAAATATAATTCAAGTATTATATATATGTGTATAAAGTTGTGATCAGCATATTTGAAATGCAGATATCTTGTGGTACATGTTTACAGCACTTGATCTAGCTGAATTAGAAAGTATATATAAGAATAATAGTTATAAAATTTAGTAGAAATAATCAAACACCTGTAACGATAATATTGAAAATTCTATTCAAAATTTATAATAATTTTTACATACAATAACCCAGGATTCATGACCTGCTCTACTCATCTGATTGTAACTTCGTTTTTCACTAATTAGGGGTATTAGAGTAAATAACACACGACAAAAACACACAATGTCACAGAAATTCCCCATATTTGATATCAGACTATAATATACAATAGTTGATCAACAGACTTAAAAATTCTTTTTCAAAAGGTTTTTTTTTTTTTTAATTATGTCAATTTGTTGTATTGATTATTGTGGGAAATGATGTGCATATTACCAGAGGTGCATTTAGGGAAGGGCTATACGGACTATGCCCAGGGGGGCAATAAATTCTTCAAAAATATCAAACAGTACTAGGGGATAATTTAGGATAAATAGAAAAATAAATCTGTGAACTACTTTTTAAATAAAAATATAAAAATAACATGTTTTAATAACTTTATATGGAAATCCCTGAATGGGGGGGGGGGGGTTATAGTTACATAAATGAAAGATAATATTTTACTATCAGACCTCAATCAAGCCAAAACTGTGGTTAGGGCCTGAAGCGCATTCACCTCCCCCTCTCACCTATAATTTTCCCCACAGTTTTTACCATTCTTAAATAAATAAATAAATAAATGTCTTTAATTTTCCTACTATTTTGCCTAAAAATGCATATTTAAGTAAAATTTTACCTTCATAAAACTTTGTATTTTGCTGTCAGAACTAATATTTCCCCTAAGTGCTATTTTCAGAAGCATTATTGCATAATTTAGTTTTTTTTTTTTTTTTTTTTTTTTTTTTTTTGTATGAAATTTTGAGCTCTACTAAGGAAATGACCCCTAGGCCACGGCCCATGCGTTAATCAGGTCCTGTATACTATATTTCTTCTTTCATTCCTAAATTACAATTTTTTAAAGATTCTCTTAAATGAAGCAAAAAAGCTGATGCACATAAAAATTGAATATCGTCTGCTTTATTTAATCCCATGATAAAAACAATTTTTAGACTTTAATTAAAGTAAATATCGTCTGCAGATGAAACTAAAAAATCGTTTGCAGATGAAATTAGAAAATCTTCTGCGCATCTGAATATTTCTTTTGTCTTATTTCTTTAGAAATCGTGTAGCAATTTCACGCAAGAAACGGGAGCAACATTAAAAATATCATTTTCTAGGCAGAGGTGAGTTTATTCTAAGTTAACTTAATTATATGAGTAATTTTGTTCTTTTAGACTAGATTTTAATTTATTTTATATTTTAATTTATTTTTTTGTTCAACTAATTTTATTTTGATACTGGAAAATGCCTCATATTTGGTATTCATTTGTATTCTTTTTTTCATCTCTTTCCAATGAGGCTTAAAAGTGTTAATGACTTTGATTGGTCTGTCGGTCAGTCTGTCTGTCTGCTCTCTAACTCCCGTAAATATTTATGGAATTTCTTAAAACTGATATATGTTATTCAAGTTCACTATCGGATGTTCCCTATTAAAAATAGAGTAAATACCACTAATGGTTTGTGTACAAAGTACACTCGAAAGTACTCCAAAGCATTGCATTCTATGAAAGGTATTTTTATAAACCATATTTTCATACCCTTACTGTAACAAAAAACTTAATGAAATTGATATATGCTATTCAAGTTCACTATCAGATGTTTTCTGTTGAAAATCAAGGAAATACCACCACTGGTTTTGTACAGGGACACCTGAAAGCATTCCAAAGCACTGCGTTCTATGACAAATATTTTTATAAACCATACTTTAATACTTTTACTTTGCACAAATCTTAATGAAATTGAAATATGCTATTCATATGCACAAGAAATTGCTTTCTATAGAATATTATATGATTACTATTAAGATTTACAGGGGCCACACAAAAATATTCAGTTACATTAACGGCTATTATTGGGAATTTGCTGGAATTGCATTTCCGATTACATTAAGCATTTTTAACATTTTTCTAACAATTTTTATGTGTGAATATGATTTGAATTAGTGTTTCTGTCTGTCCGTCTGACTGCCACCAGCATATGTCAATATTATCAGAATTTCTTAAAAATGATATGTGTTATTCAAGTTCACTACAGAACATTTCCTATTTAAAATGGCATTAATAGATCCTGTACAATTGGTTTGTGTAGAGGGATACCCCTAGAAATCTAAATGCATTGTATTTTAGGAGAAACGTTTTTATAAATCACATTTAAATAACTTTCTATTGCAAAAATCATAAAGAAATTCATATTTATTGTAAATACCCTAAAATAATGTTTTGTATAGAATGTGTGATATGTTTATCCTTCAGATTTACAGAGCTACACTGAAATATTCAGATACATTAAGGACTGAAATTGGAAATTAAGAGCTGCATTTCCGGTTATGTTAAGCAATTTTAACACTTTCCAACAATGTTTAAGAGTTATAATGAATTCATTAGTCTATCAGTCTGCCTTTCTGTCTGCTAACATAGGCAAAGATCATTGAAGGTTATTCGATACTATGAGTAGGTACATTTGGAAAATGTTAATAAATAATGCATACCGCATGATTTTTCGTTCTTGTTACATTATTATTTTTTGTGTTTTTTTATTTGAACTTTTAAACTAATAAATTATAAAAATTGTATAATTATAATGTATAATCAGAGTAAATATAAAGTAAAAATAAAATACCTGAGTTTTTTTTATTATTACTAGCAAATCCGTGTGAAAATTTTGCACTTTGTTTCTTTTCTTATTTACCTTTAAAATTTGAAACTCATAAATACTATACCAATTTCACTACCTAATTAAAATTTTAATTTACCAAAAGCCAAATTATTATTAAAACGAAATTAATATTGTATAATAGTTAAACCAAAATCATTCAAAGAAAGGTTTAAAAATAAAATGCATGGTTCACGACCCGCTTTTCATACTTCCACAGGCAGTACAATTTTAGTGTAGGACTCCCACGACGCCTTTTAAAGTTTTGTCATCATGTTAGATTAATTTTCGTATAATTTTTTGTTAAAAAAAAAAAAAAAAAAACATTCAAAGAAAGTGTTGACGCATGCGCGCCACCCCGTCGCGGATCACCGGCAGAAGGCTATGAGAAGCCAAGTACAATGGACGTGGGCAAAGAACTTTAAATTTATTGACGCCCACAATTATTATTTTATGTTCTACCTATTATAAATCTTATTCTTCGTTGTAAATAGTGTAAATACTTGATGTATGTGATCGTACAAATTAAAAATATTAAAACAACGAAGATGGTCCGTCGAAAATTAGTTATTTGTAGTTAAGTTCCTACAAAAAGTGGCTCCGTCGAGAAAGGAGCTTGTAATAAGCGACTTATGGATAAAAATAATAAATTGAAATCTTCCTTGAAAGGGAAGATAACTAGAATTGAAAACTATGTAGAAGGCACGAATGCCGAAAATTACGATATAGATATAGTGGAATTAAGAGTGAAATTAAAGAACATAGAACTGCTACAAACAAAAATCGATGAATTACGACAAAAATACTACGAAATTCAAGACTTGAAAGATGCTGAACAAGCAACCATAGATGACGACCTTGACTCATGTGAAGAACGTCTGGAAAAATTAGAGGTAAGAATTAATACTCTTATTAATTCTTATAAGAAATTTGATTCTCATAAAAAAATAAATGCGACTGAAAATGCATCTCAAGATAACTTTGAAATTAAAACTCAAATTCCTCCTTTAGTATTACCTGAATTTTCAGGAAAATATGAGGAATTCAGTTCTTTTAAAGAACAATTTGATGATTTAATAACCAATAATGTTCATATTAATCAGTCGCAGAAATTATATTATCTTAGATCTTGTCTCAAATATGACGCTAAAAATCTAGTTAGTAATTTTGATACATTTGAATCATTATATAATGCATTAGAAAATCGCTATGATAACGAGCGATTAATTGTTGATATTCATGTACAAAATATTCTGAATTTTGAGAAAATTCAAACAGAAAATCCCAAAGAGATAAGAAATATGATTGATTGTATACAGAAAAATCTGCGTGCCTTGAAAGTTCTTAAATATGAGCAAAATAAATTATCAGATGTTTTCATTGTAAATATTCTCGTAGCAAAGTTAGACAGAGAATCTAGAAAGAATTTTGAGTTGTCCCATAAATCCAAAAATGTTCCTACCTTTGAAGAATTTATCAAATTTTTGGAACAACGAGAATCAGTTTTATTATCTATTAATAGAACGAATATGACTAGCGGAAATAAAAATACTAACAAAAACTTTCCGGCTATTAACAAATCTAAAACTCTTTTAATGCATGAAAATAAAAACAAAAATTGTGTTGTTTGTAAAAATACTTATCACCCTATTTATAAATGTGATGCATTTTTGAAATTAAACATTAACGAAAGATTAAGTATAATACGCCTTCACAAGCTTTGTGAGGTTTGTTTTAGGCAAAACCATAAGAAAAATGATTGCTTATCGAAATTCAAATGCACCTGCGGAATGAAGCACAACAGATTAATATGTTTTTCTTCTGGCGCCAAAACCCCGGTTCCAGACGCAGATGGAATAAATTCATCCAACTTACCAGATATAGACAAACGGGTTGCGCAATTAAATGCTTCCGTTTTGAGTAATAATAGCAGATATTTAAAAGAAAATAGAAAAAGTATTCTGTTTTCCACAGCTTATATTTATGTTCAATGCGAAAACAAAAAAAGAATAAAAATAAGATGCGTTCTGGATTCCGCTTCAAATGTGTGCGTATTAACTGAAAAGACGAGTGAATGTTTAGGAATTAAAAGAGAAAAAATAAAAACTCCAGTTTCAGGTTTGAATGGATTGACCCAAAATATTAAGTGGAAATTAGATACCTTTATTTCAAATGAAGATTGTTCTTTTAGTGAACCAGTAGAATTTTTGATTGTAGATAAAATAACTGGGCTTACACCATGCAATAAATTAAACATTTCAGACATAAAAATTCCAGAATTTTTGAAATTGAGTGACGAGACATTTTTTGAACCGAATGAAATAGAAGCGTTAATCAGTGCAGATATATTATTCAAAGTTTTAAAGGATAATACTTATAAAATAAATGACGATTTGTTTTTTAAGGAAACCGAATTTGGATGGCTAGCGTGTGGAAAGGTTGAAGAAACAGAACTGAATAATTCGAAACAGTGTTTCGTTTTGTCAGACGATTCCCTTAGTAGCACTCTTAAACTCTTTTTCGATCTAGAAAGCATTGGAATAAGAGACGATCCAATTCAAAAAGAAAGTGATAAAGCTATAGAAATTTTTAATGAAACGATTCAGTTTAAAAACAAACGCTACGTTGTACACTTGCCCTTTAGAAGACCCTATAATGAACTTTCCGATAATTACACGTTAGCAAAACAACGATTTTTAAGTTTATGGAGACGTTTTAAATATGATAGAGAATTATATGAACAGTATAGAGAGATTATTCGTGATTACGTAAATCAAAAAATAATAGAAATAGTTGAACCCAGTACAGCAGAAAATAATTTAAACAAACCTATTTATTATTTGCCTCATCAGGCAGTAAGAAAGGAAGGTCGCTTAACATCCAAAACAAGAATCGTATTTGATGCAGGGAGTCATCAAAATAATCAGCTGTCACTGAATGATTGCCTATGGCAGGGGATAAATTTAAATCCGAATCTTTTGGATGTTTTAATTAATTTTAGATTAAACAAAATAGCATTTTGTTCTGATATTAAACAAGCCTTTCTACAAATCTGTCTCGCTGATGAACATAAAGACGCTGTTCGTTTTTTCTGGAGTGATGAAGAACCGCATGCACACAAAAAACCCAAATTACAGATTTATCGTTTCAATCGAGTTAATTTTGGGGTGTGTTCAAGTCCATTCTTACTCGCTGCTACTATTAGACATCACATTGAGAAGTATAGAGAAGAATTTCCCGCTACTGTTCGACTTTTAGATAAATGTTTTTACGTAGACGACTTAATTTCTGGAGGTAATGATTTTAACGAAGCACTTGAATTATCACGAAGTGCAAAATATATTATGGAAGCCGCAGGAATGTCCCTTAGAAAATGGATAAGTAACGATACCGAATTAACAGAGCAGTGGAAAAGCGAAAAATTTGATACATACCCTGTAGAATCTACCATCAGCTTAGGTATAAATCAGACAAAGATCTTGGGACTATCTTGGGATACTAATAAAGATAATTTGATTGTAGATATCAAGAGTTTGTTGAACTTTATATCCATAAATAAAATTACAAAACGTACCATTCTTCAAGCCGTAGGGAGAATTTTCGACCCCTTAGGGTTAATTTCTCCATTCACTGTCAGGGCAAAAATTATCATTCAAGATATCTGGACAACTAAAACCAAATGGGATGAATCATTATCACCAAATATCGAAAAAGAGTGGATGAAATGGTGTTCGGAATTACCCTTGTTAAAAGAGCTTGAAGTCCCTAGATTCGTCCTTGATGCCACTTCCCCAGAAGATGTAGTTGAATTACATAGTTTTTGCGATGCTAGCAAAAAAGCATATGGCGCTGCCATTTATGTACGAACAAAATCAAAAAATGGTATTTCAGTAAAACTTTTGACTTCCAAGAGCCGTGTAGCTCCCCTCAGCGGTGTTACACTACCTCGCCTTGAATTATTGGGTGCCCTGGTCGCAGCTCGTCTGATCACCAAAGTGAAAAATACTGTAAACCTTAAAAGACCTTCTGTTGAATATCACTGGACTGATTCGCAGATAGTGCTTTTCTGGATAAAGGGTACTAAAACCCGATGGAAGCAGTTTGTCGCCAACCGTGTTCAAGAAATTGCCAGCCTGACAAACCCTAACTCTTGGTTCCATTGTGCAAGTAAAGAAAATCCTGCTGACCTGTTGTCCCGAGGGATGACTGCTGAAAGCCTAACAACCAGCGCCACATGGTGGACAGGTGCTGAATTTCTGAAAGATTCTGAATTTCCGAAAAACAAACAATCTTTTATTGACTTTTCAGAACTAAATGAGGAAGACTACACTCCTGAATTAAAATCTGAAAATGCAGTGACTCTAAATTTGAAAAAGGACTTTACTATTTTGAACTATCTGATTAATCGTAGTAATAAATTTTTAAAAATATTACGTATATGTAGTTTTCTTTTCAGGTTTCTTCACAATCTAAGAAATCCTTTAGAAAAGAAGAAAGGACCGCTGATGCCTGAAGAGCTGACAAAGGCAGAAGACTTCCTACTGAAACAGCTGCAGGAGGAGGAATTTAATACTGAAATATCTGCCTTGAAAAGTGGCGGTAATGTATCGCATAAGAGTAAAATTTTTAATTTATCCCCATTTTTGGATGACAATGGTTTAATAAGGGTAGGGGGGAGACTGCAAAATTCGCAGTTATCTTATTCTATTAAGCATCCTTATGTACTTCCTTCAAAAAATAAATTAACGGAATTAATTGTAAAATATTATCATGAAAAATATTTTCATATTGGTCCCCAACATCTTCTGTTTCAGGTTAGGCAAAAATATTGGCCCATTCATGGGAGAAATCTTTGTAAAAAAATTGTGCACAGATGTTTAGTCTGTTTTAAAGCAAATCCGAAAGTATGTGAACAAAAAATGGGAAACTTGCCAAAACAAAGAATAACGCCAGATAAAACATTTAATTCAACTGGGGTAGATTTGTCTGGACCCTTTTTAATCAAAAATAAATATGGAAGGAAAGGTCCAGAAATCAAAATTTATGTTTGTATTTTCATTTGTCTAGTAACAAAGGCTATACATCTTGAACTTATTAGTGATTTAACTTCACAAGCTCTGATAGCTGCGTTAAAAAGATTTATTTCGAGAAGGGGCAAGTGTCATAAAATATTTTCGGATAATGGGACCAATATGGTAGGCACCAACAGGGAACTAAAAAATGCCTTGTATAAACTGGTAAGAGATAAGGAAGAATCCTTATTCAAATTTTTTGCAGAGGAAAAAATAGAATGGGTTTTTATTCCTCCAAGGAGTCCAAATTGGGGTGGTCTATGGGAAGCAAATATCAAAGCGTTTAAATACCATTTTAAACGCATAGCGGGTAATTCAAAATTTACATTTGAAGAAATGCTTACACTTGTTACTCAAGTGGAAGCGATCTTGAACTCGAGACCACTGACTCCGCTAACTTCAAGTATTGAAGATTTAGAGGTTTTAACTCCAGCCCATTTTCTTATTGGAAGGCCAATAACGGCTGTTGTTGAACCCTCTTTAATCAATATTGAGAAAAATCGCCTAAGTGCTTGGCAAAATATTACGAAGTCAGTTCAGGCAATCTGGAAAAGATGGAGTCTTTCTTACTTAAATAACTTACAACAGCGCAGAAAATGGATAATTGATAAAGAAAATTTAAAAATCGGAGACATGGTTTTAGTCAGGGAAGAAAATCTTCCACCATGCAAGTGGTTTTTAGGGCGTGTAATAAAGCTATATCCTGGTCAGGATAATAAAGTTAGATTGGTAGATATAAAAACTACCAAAGGGATTTACAAAAGATCCATCTCCAGATTGTGTGTGCTGCCTATCGAGGAGTAAAAATGAATATGAACATTTATTATATTAATTTACTGTATTATATATATTACTCTAAATTTGTTAGTTAATTATGAAAATTTCTGTTTATTATAATCAGTTAATCTTTTTTCTAATTCTATGTGTTGTGCGAAATATTGATATTATGTTACATTCATTTATTTGTTATTATTTTATCTATTCATGTTATGTGAAATTGTAAATTTGAAGTTTTGCAAAAAAAAAATATTGTAAGTTCTTGCATGACAACATAGCAAGGCCGGGCGGGATGTTGACGCATGCGCGCCACCCCGTCGCGGATCACCGGCAGAAGGCTATGAGAAGCCAAGTACAATGGACGTGGGCAAAGAACTTTAAATTTATTGACGCCCACAATTATTATTTTATGTTCTACCTATTATAAATCTTATTCTTCGTTGTAAATAGTGTAAATACTTGATGTATGTGATCGTACAAATTAAAAATATTAAAACAACGAAGATGGTCCGTCGAAAATTAGTTATTTGTAGTTAAGTTCCTACAGAAAGGTTTCAAAATAAAATTCATGGTTCACAACTTGCTTTTCATACTTTCACAGGCAGTACAATTTTAGTATAGGACTCCCACAACGCCTTTTAAAGTTTTGTCATCATGTTAGATTAATTTTCATATAATTTTTTGTTAAAAAAAAAAAAAAAACATTCAAAGAAAGGTTTCAAAATAAAATTCATGGTTCACAACCTGCTTTTCATACTTCCACAGGCAGTACAATTTTAGTATAGGACAACGACGACGCCTTTTAAATTTTTGTCACCATGTTAGATTAATTTTCGTATAATTAAAAAAAAAAAAAAAAAAAGAAAGAAAAAGAAACTAATTCCTATTTTGATTATACTTTTTGTGATTGTGTTATTTAGTCAATTTATGATAATAATTTGTATTCTATTCATATCTTTAAAGTATTGCAAGGTTTAAAATGATGCTTGCAAAGATTCTGAAAAAGAACTTTTAAAAATACATTTTTCCATAAGATAATGTCATCAGACAAATGTCGTCATTTTTTCTTATTAGTTCATTGAATTGAGTCCGCATGGCTTAAATATTGTTCATTTAAGTATTTTTTATCCTCGCATATTTTATTAATTACACCCCTATCGTATTGTTTCAACAAAAATTAATTGTAATTGGTCCACATTAGAGAAATATTATATAGAAAATACAAAGAAAGTTTCATTCTTTAATGATCAGATAGTTATATCAATAAATTTCATGCATTTGTATTGTAAACGGCTCTGCATATATGTCAGAAATTTGCCCATTATTCAGTAGGATATATATATATATATATATTTCTGAGAATAACTTTAAAAATAAGCTGGGGGGAGGGGTAATCATTGGAAAGAATGAGGGGCAGCAAGTTGCCGTTAGCCCATAGTCGGCAGAAGTACAGATTTGTCCCTGCATATTACTTATAGTTCTTTCACAGGGGAGCATGAAAAAATTACGCAAACTGAAATTGCATCCTATTGGGGCTAGGCTAATTATCTTAAGTTCATTAAATTATTAAATAATTAGATAAACCTTTAAACACTCATTTTTAACACTACATTTTAAACACAGTTTAAAAGGTCTCATTTATTGTTATAATTTATAAATGTTCATTAAATTATTTAAAAAGAGACTGGTATATGGTTTAGGAGTTTTTCTATAGAATCACCATTACTAAAAATGTGTTTATTATTCCTATTCTTTTACAGGGATGCACAAAAACACTTGGATAGATTCTGATCCATTGTACAAACAAGGTTGGGGCGAGACACTCAAATATCTAATCATTCACTTTCATTTTTTTACTGAATTACTCCTCAGTTCAAATTTACTTAAATACCTGATAATTACTAAATGTTCGAAAAGTGGACCCATTCATATTTTTTTAATTAGAGGTTTCATAAGCATAAATCATAGTACAATCTGTGTACAATCAGTAGATATTAATACCTTCTTTAAAACACTATATTTATAAATATATATAAACGTTTAAGATTCCTTCACTTGGATAACTGCAATCTAATTTGACACACTAAATTCATGACTAAATATTAAGCATACTTCAGTGCAAAGGATATTACCTTTTTGTCAGTTTGAATTATAAAACGCCCAATACAACTTTTACATGCCAACAGGGATAAGATTAGCAAAAATACAAAAAAGCTGAAACTATACACAAAGGCAAAACATTGAAGTGAAATACTAGAATTTTGATGACAAACTCTATTATATTTGAGTAATAAATTTTTATTTTAATCTTCAATATATATAAAAAAAAAAGAACAAATGCACATCAGAAACATAAAAAAAAAAAAAAAAAAAAAAAAAAAAGAGGTTAAAAAAAGCTAAATGTACAAAAAAGCTGAAATCAGCTGAAAAGCTGAAAAATCTCATCCCTGTAAATGCTGTTAAAAGGAACACAATTATGATGCTACTGTAAAGAAAAGGTTTATTTATTTATCTTTTTTCCCCTATAATTTTCAAGCTCAACAGCAGAAATAGTTATAAATTAAATTGGAAAGGAAGGACAAAGGTAATAAGTATAGAGATAAGGTATTAGTAAAATGCTCTCCAAAAGTAAAATTAATAGTTATCAATACATAGCTCAAATATTTCCTTCATGAATGAGTTATAAAATTTGCTTATAATTTAGAAACAATACATAGAACAAGAACACAAAAGATAAATGATGCATTAATACTTGAAATTTTGTATAGATTTTCAAGAAACTTACCTCTAATAGTTTTTTAATTTTTTTGGAATTTTTTATAGACCGGGAAGCAGTTATAACAGCATGAATTTGCTGAAAAGAAAAAGAGATTTTGTAGAAAATTGATTAGAAATTCATTCTTGATAAATAAATAAAATAGAAAATGCAAAAATATATTTTTTATTTTATATCTTACTGGTGTAATCAACTGGATATTTTCATTGAAATTTGCCATATAACTCATTATATGTAATTTTTGGGACAGCCTTTCAACTTTTGAGAGCTAGAAGAAAACAAAGAAGAATTAATATCTTGGTCAAAATTTGACACTCATGAAAAAATAGCTAGTTTGAAACAATTTTTGGCTATCTATACTTTTTATGGGATCAAATTTATCACCATGGGATTGACACTCATGAAAAAATAGCTAGTTTGAAACAATTTTTGGGCTATCTATACTTATTATGGGATCAAATTTATCACGTGCAAATAAAAACTTCTCTAAAATTATAATGGTAATTATAAAACAAATCATCTTACTGTAAAAAATATAATCTGAAAACATTATATATATTAATAATGGTTTAAATTTACATCAGTTTTCATTATTTTTACAAGGTTTATCTAAAATAACAGAAATAAGATTGTATCATATTTTATCAGTAAAAGCTCTGTATTTTCTAAACCAGTTATCTCTAACATATGTTACAAAATAACATATGTAAATATATCATACTTAATTTAATATTGAAAACAAAACAAACAATATTTAGCTGAAAAATAAATATAGAATATTGCAAGAAAATATTTCAGCAAAGTAAATCCCTGAAATAAGCAGTTAATTATTAAGCAGATAAAACTGAAATTTTGAATTACAATAAGTAGGATAATTCTTATATAAACAAAAAATATTGCAAGAAAATATTTCAGCAAAATAAATCCCTGAAATAAGCAGTTAATTATTAAGCAGATAAAACTGAAATTTTGAATTACAATAAGTAGGATAATTCTCATATACACAAAAAATAAATTATGAGAAACAATAAAAATTTAGGATTATTTGGCTGCATTATATTTTGCCAGCAGTAACTACTTATTTAACAATAAAATGAATTATCTGCACATTACACACCTTAATCACACACACACACACACACACACACACACAAACAAAAAAAAAAAAAAAAAAATTGCAAATGTGTCTATGTGTGAGCATATAGCTATATTTATTTATTTATTTTTTTTTTAACTTCTATTATTCAATTACCTTAGGTAATGGAAGTATTGATTTTGGTCAAAAATTTCAATATCAAGTTTTTGCTCGATTTACATTTTTTAAGGTCAAATGAGTTACAAAAAGTGGTTTTTTTTTTTGGAAAATTGTCAGTATGTTTTTTTTTTTTTTTTTTTTTTTTTTTTTTTTTTGGGGGGGGGGGGGTCTTGAAAACAAATAAAGATAGAATAAAACTTAAGAATTAAAACAGGTCTGGTGCACAGATGGCTTTGCTAACTTTTGGTTAAAATTAGAAAACCAGAAGTGGAACTGTAAATCCATATCTCGAAAATGTCTAAATGATTTTTTTCAGAGTTGCTATATACACATTGACAGATGTCTTGATTAGGTAGGTCAATGATCTTAAAAATGGGTGTTTCAAAACACGGTTTATTTTATTTATTTATTTATTTATTTTAACTTGCTATGTGTCAGGGTTGGGTTTCTTCCGGAAGAAACTAGTTTCTTCCAGGACAGTGGAAGAAACTGGAAAAAACCGGAAGAAATGGAAGAAACTAACCAGAAGACAAAACAGATGTTCGAAATTAAAATTTATGAACTATATAAACTCAAAGCAAATATAATGTCAAATCTAAACTATAATCCAATTAATATTAAAAATATTGTTAGAAAAATAAGTTATTTTATAACAAACACTAAATATATATAGGTGATGGGTTTTTACTTTTCAATGCTGATATTTTTAGAACTTTTTGCATATATACTATCTCATATTAGTATACATTCAGACAGTACAAGTGATAATAATTACGGAATTAACCATAATATTTGCACTTTTTTTTTTAAAGGATACTTTTTTTTGTATAAACTCAAAGCTGGTAAACTGTATCAATAAGTAATATACCTACTTTTAAACTCTCCTGCAAGTTCTCTAGGATTTAAAAAAAAAAGCATAGTTTGTATTTATCTATTTTAAGTTGAAAAATAAAGTGCAGTATTGAACTACTCTAAAAAACATTTCATTTGTTTTACAGTTTTTAACTCCCTCTAACTCTCAAAAATTTTGTCTAGAGGTTGTGCGGATTATAGGAATTTGTAGATTAGAGATCATTGCCTTTGTTTACAGTTTTCTTTTGCAGATACAGAGTCAGTTATTATTAATTCATGAGAATAGACATCAGAATGGAAAGACGATTTCTAATAAATTTTAGAATAAAGTATTTCTTCAATATTAATAAAACTAATCGATCACATTCATATATGATAAATAATTTAAGCATATTCAAATAATTGGTACCTATAAAATGTAAACAAACATATTTAAAAAATATGAAACTAAATATTTTTGAAAGTTCGGAAATAATATTCATCACTGATTAATTTTGTTAAACATTGATGTAATAGTGATTTGTTTTGAACACTAGTCTGTATGAATTGCAGGATAATAAATACAAGAATGTTACCCCCCCCCCCCTCCTCCCAAGTTGAGTTTCAGAGCAAGGATTAAGCTAAAAATTTGATTAAAAAAAAGTAAAAGTGTGAGAAATGTGAATTTATTTGAAATATGAGATGTAAATTTCTTTTTCACTGTACTGTATTAGGAAAATGAAGTTTTTGATAACATTTTGTAACACAGTAATTATTGAATACTGGCTCTTTTAATTAACTGAATGTTTGTTAAGAGCTGTTTTATCAGAAAGTATAAGCAAGTGATACAAACTATTATTTATTACCAGTAAAAGAAATAAAATTGTCTAAATAATAAATTATAAAACTTTACGCTTTTTAAATTGAAATTCATTTTTTTACTGGATTTTGAGTATTTTGGAACGTGATTATCAGATACCGAAGATCACTTTGGTAAAAATCTCATAATTATTAATTAAATATGTAATTAAATTTTTATAGGTATAATTAAAGTTACTTAAAGTTGTTTATAAGACAAATGCATCCATTGTATCTTACAAATCTGCAATTTATAGGATAAATTAAAAAAAAAAACAGTTTCTTCCATTTCTTCCACTTGGAAGAAACCTATTTCTTCCGGCCGGTTTTTTCCATGGTTTTTTCCGCGGTTTTTTCCGCCTTGGAAGAAACTTGCCAACCCTGCTATGTGTATATATATATATATATATATATTATGTTTTGATGAGGTATGTATTAGTTTGCTCTTAGAGGAAAATAGTTAAGTGTCTGATTTGTTAATGCCAGAAAGAGTTAATAATATGTGTGGTTGTTACACACTAGATTTCTGTGCGTGCAGCATAAATTTTCACAAAATTCTACTATTTAATTATATAATACTAGAAAAGCCTTGGTTCGGGAACGAACTAAATTCCAAATGTGGGAAAAATTTCAAAATTAAACTTGAAATGTATAAAACTCGGCCTGATGCTGTGTGCGTGCAAATAGATCAAAGTTTGTTAACAAAACCATTTTTAAAATTCATGAAATCAATGAAGGTAGTGAATCAACAAAAGCTTTGTTGGTTACTATATTTAAAGGAAATTCTTTTCTATATTGCTTTATTAAAAAAAAAAAAAAATCATGAAATTGTTCGAAAGCCCGCTTTAGGACCCGCTACCTTCAGCTTCGACCCACTCCTTCGCAGACTATCAGGTGCCTGTCCCTATTATCTATGACATTAGCTTACCAGTGGGCTTCCAATTGGGTGCTTATCAGATGACAGTTTCAAAATAAATGAAGTAGCAATTTTATATAATATTTTCTTTCACGTTATTTTCTAGATTTATTTGATTTATTCAATTAACCATAAAATGACAACAATTTCACGCCAAATATAATATAATATAATCACGCCAATATGCTATGGTCGGCTACATCTATCGCATGAGACAATTTTTTGTGGTTATAATAATAGTTGAGTTAGTTAATAGTAGTTGGTATATAAAAAAATAATTAAATGTGTAAACCTGATCATGGTACAGCCTTAATATAGCTCCCTTTGGCGACTTTTGAATTTTTATCGCCATTTCAGACAAAAGTACATAATTCATGTGATTATTTTTTTTGTTTCTTCTTTTCTTTTCCCTTTCCTTTTCTTTCTTTTCTGTTTTTCAATATTTTATAAATTATTTTTATTTTTTATGTGTTACTTGGCTTAAAGTGGCTTACTTGAAAAAATATCTAAAATTGAGGTATATTAAAAAAGGTTATGGATATTTTTTTACTCCATTTTCATTTTTTCATATGTATGAGCAAATTTAATATTTTATAACTTTTTTTTTTGGCGTGAAAGCATATTTCCTTTTATGCTGAAAATAATAATAATAATAATAACTCTTAATTATTTTTGGCAGCAATGAAAAATTTAAATTTAAAGCTATTACCAGTTTATTATTTTCATCTTATACTATTAAGTGAGCAATATTTGTATATGTATTTCACTGTTCTCGAAAACGGTAGCTCGGACAGTCACGAGATTTAACACAAAGGTGCCCCCCGAAGGATCATTGTGCACATTGAAGTCAGAATTTCGAATTTCTGTTTAGTTTTCTTTTAATTAATAAAAATATGAAAATAATAAGCTAATAATAGAAAAAAATTAGCCATTTAAATTGAATCCATAATTTAATTGTTGCCAAAAAAAAAAAAAAAAAAAAAAAAAAGAAATAAGAGTTTATTTATTTTTTTTTTCCAACAGGAAAATAAATACATTTATCTAATCTAAACATGAACAATACTACACACTACTGATCGCAGAGCTTCCAAATTTGGCATATAGGTACCTAGGACCCTGCAGGTGTGCACCTCATCGAGAGTTTTTCGAATTTCGAATTTGAATTTTTTAAATTAAATGTTTTTTCGATTTTAAACATTGGCTTTTATGTTTCCTTTTTAATGAATTTATTCTTCGATTGTAATCGTCTGCGTATCTTAGCAACGGCTATATTATGCAATTTATTTTTTATTTAATACATTTATTTGAGGGCGAATCTTTTTTCTCTTTTTAATTTATTATATTTATTGAAAATAAAATGGTAATGCAGTAGAAAAAATTAAATATATTAAATTTAAAATTTAAAAACGTATTTATAACAGTTATGTTTATGTATAATTTTTGTAGTATAACAACAATTATTTTTCATTTGTTAATTTAATTTCTTTAGAAGTTTTTTTTTTTTTTTCTAATTTATAGTATTTGTCAGGAAATAATGGTAGTATATAGTAGAAAGGATTAAACTGATTTGAATTTATTTGTGTTTTATGTATTTAATTCCTTCTAAAAGAAAATCTACTTTTTATTTTATTTCATTACATTGGTCGGAATCAAATTGTAATACAGTGTAAATAGCATGAGCAATAAAGTACTTGGTTCAAAAACTAAAATATTTAATAGACGCTGAGATACAGTTATCTTTAAAATCGTAGTTCTTAAATAATGGCAGACCCACCTATCGTCAATAAATACCCATATTGAAATACATAGGAAAGAGATTTCTGCAGGCAGTGGAAACCTGCTCCCGATACAGTGCGGGCAGAGAAAGAGCTGCCGTAGTCAGCGAGTACCCGATGCGAGGTCTAGAGCGATTCTAATGTAATTATTTTAGTTTTTATTTATAATGTGATGTGAAAAATAAATAATGATCCAATTCTTTTGGAGATTCATTTAAATATAGTGGCCAGCGAAGCGGGCGTAGCCTGCTAGTATTTTAATTAATTTAAAAAAAAATCTAATCAAAAATTCGTTACAAATAAGGTGCCAAATGAAAGGGGTGATTTTTCTGAATCCATCAGATTAAACAGCTTATCGATCAGACAATTAGATTTTTTTAAATTAACTAGAGTATGAAAATTCGGTGGCAACTTGCATCAACACACAGACAAACAGAGTCCAAGGAAATCTCTTAGCCGTTTATATATAGAGAGATTTTTTAAAAATTTTATCCTTTTAATACAAATATATTGAAAAGCAACTTTGAACTTAATAAGCAAATTTTAATTAATTTTATAATGCTTCAGAATTTCTAACCTAATAATATTTTATATAAGTTTAAATTTAAGGGATTTAATTATCAAACAGCACATTCATTTGGAAAATTATCTATAATGTACACTCCATGAAAAGTAAATTTCGAACACTTTGTTGCAATTTATCAATTCTTTGACATAATAAAACAAGAAATTTACCTGGAATAAGAATTTGTCTTCATCTGTTAGAGCATCAATTGGTTTTCTGTTACGTTCATATTCTTTATATGCCTTCATCTAAATAATAGAATTTACATAAACTATTAGTTAATACATTTACCTCAATCCTCATTTCTAAAATAAATCAAAATCAAAGTGTGGCAATTAAAAAAATAATAATAATAAGCATTTTTAATATTAAGTGAATTTTACTATAACAAGAAATATTTCATAATTTATAAAATAAAAATATGTATAAGAGTCACTGAAGCATAGATTTTTAAGAAAATAAAAATTTAAAATGCAATGAAATTTTCAAAACAAATCTGTAATAAACAAAGAATAACAAATAAAGTATCCTTGGCATGATTATGCATTTTGGTGACTATTATTTATCTTGAAACATTCATGTTTCACCGACTTCGATTTAAATAATCTTTTTATAATTTTGAAAGAGAGCTTAGCTCAAAATGATGACACACACTGTATTATTGACAAAATCTAACTTCTTTTACAACAGACAATGCAATTGTAATTCCAAACTCTTTTAATGTAAAATTCAATCACTAAATTTACTGCAAAAATATACTTAAGCAAATATCTATACAATTTCAAAGTATCTGCATAAAACTAGTACCTACAAGCTTCTAGATATTTTGAGAGAGAGAGAAAAGATAATGATTTAGTATCAACTTTATAGATCTGTAATAATAAAATAAATTCTTCATAGTTCAGCATGGATTTCAACATCCACAAAAGGAAAGGACAAACTGCATTTCATAAGTTTATCGACCGATTTTGACACTGTCTAATTCTTAATATGTTTTACCATGCTGTATGTGATGTGGATATCTGTGTTTGCTGATATTTATTTCTCTCACTTAAAAAAATAATAATTAAATTGTTTCTGGAAAAAAGTAAAAGCATTTATGTATGTTATGCAGACATGTGGTTACATTATGCAACATTGTGTTAAATTGCAAATTCAATTTTTAATTACATGACAGCCAACTGAATAGGGTAATGAAAAAAAAAAAAAAAAATAGTATGCAACCAAATAAAATTAAGATTGACATTATGCTACATCATATCTTGAGATATAATACTGTCATATACAGCTAAATTGCTATTTCACAATTTCTTTCACAAATGTTTTTTAAAAATGCTTAGTTCCATTTGATTCTTTTGTTCGTTAAAAAAAAAAAAAAAAAGTCTGATGTGGACATCACGTGACTTTCTTATAACACCCATTGGAATAGATATATTGTTATGAAAATATTGGCATTTTTGTGTGAGGTAAATGGCTCTGGACAGTCCTACCTACTTGGACTGCGGTAACTGTCTAATTAGGTAAAACACAGTTCATAAATAAACATGCAGGTTTCAATACGTGAACATACCTGAGTAAGTCACATACAATGGCCACTTTTGTATTTTTGGTCATTATGAATATTTTCAATACAAAAAGTCATGGAAAGAACAAAAGTAAGGTGCACAACTAGATGTTATAACAAACCTATATACCTTTTTGCAACATTCTATGTCTAACCATTTTTGAGTTATGCAAGATATAAACACATACATGCATGCTCACACATACATACTTACATACAGATGTCATGAAAAAGGGAGTTTGCATCAAGACCAAAGTTGGAGGTGTACAACTAGACGTCAGGGACATATACAAATATAAATTTATAACATTCTACGATCATTCGTTTTTGAGTTATGCAAGAAACAAAATCCATTTCCCAAACTAGGATTACAATACTTTCTTATAAATTGCATAAGTAAAAAAGAAAGGACAATTTGATATTTTAAGCTGAATAAAAGAAATTTCAAATTACCTCTCCTTCTGTAGGCACCATCCTAAGAAGTATTTCTACATATTCTTGAGACAGAGTAGTTAAATCTAAAGCATTGATTGCTCTAACAACAACATCACAAGGTAGTTCAACTTTTCTCCTAGATATAGCCATATTTCGCAAACGATTGTGTTCTAATAAAGTAACTTTCTCAGGAACCTGAAGATTCAAGAAATTAAAAATAAATAATTAATATATTTGTTTAATTATACTTCATATTACAGAACTTCTTTTTAAACGATACTGAAATTAATATGTATACAATGTAATACAATATATCTAATACAATGTAATAATTATCATATAGACAATATGACTGAAAAGAATAAATGAGATCATTAAGTTATTTACCTTATTAAATCTCTTACTTCCATTGATGTCATCTGTACGGTCAGAAAATGCTCCTTGAATTCCAAGCTTAAAATGCTCTTCAAATGCAGCAAAGTCAATAATCTAAATGGATAAAAGAAATTTATATAAAATATCAGCTACATATTAGTTTTGTAGCTTTTCTGACTTTTTTTTAAAAATACAAATATAAGTAACTTCTATATATTAAATAAAATATAATTAATTATACAAATAGTATGTAACTACAAAACTAGTGGAGAAATAAAAATGGGAAAAAAATTTCCTTTATTTGCTTCATAACAAAAAAAAAAAAAAAAAAAAAAAAAACACTTTAAACAGCTTAAAGGTTAATATAATGAAAATAAAAGAAGGGCAGAAGAGAGAAACTCAGCTATTATCTATGTTATTTTTGTTTATCTTATCACCTACAAGATAAAGCTAAGCACAAATATAATTTTTTTTATTTAAATAAAATTAGATTTAATATAGGGTCAAATCAACCAAAATATTTCAATTTTCAACCTGGGCACCTCAGATTTCTCTGAAACTTGCAGGAATCATTCTCCTTGATGGTATAAATGAGAATATATATTTTAGAAATTTTTTATCTCTTGATTTTTTTTATAATTAATTTTTTTAATTTCAAAAAATCAGCATTTTTCAGCTTGTGTAAGCATTTTCAATCTCAAATTTCTCAATTTCTATAAGGGATAGAGAAGTTTATGACCCCTCATTTTAAGGGGGCATCCATTAATTACGTGAGGTGTTCAGGGGGGGGGGGGGGGGGAGGGAGTCTCGGCAAATATCACGTAATTTTTTCCCTGCACAAAACTGTAAAATTGCAAGAAAATTGATTTAAATTGAAGTAAAACATGTTTCTTGACTTAGATATGGCAAAATCTGACACGATAATACTTATTGTGGTTATCCGAACGCCGCAAAGCAGCACAGCAGCCTTTCAATTGCTTTAGGGCACCAGCAGCCAGCCACACGCGCTACTCGATGAACGTTGCAGTGCACAAGCTGAGTAACAGCGACGCACGGACAGGTTCCAACCTGCTTTGTTTACGCCTGTAAATATTTCGTTATACAACGAATTAGATTAGCTTCTATTTAAGTATTTTATTGTTAAATTTTATTACTGTGATTCTAGACTACGATCTATGCAATCTTAAAAATTGGTCTTAACTAGTCTTCAATAAAAATAATAAAGCAAATTGTGCTTTTTGAAATAAATCCGACGCATTTACAGTAAAAGTACAATTTTTGAAAAATCTCACGAAATCTCACCAGGGGGAAGGGTGTGTGAAAAAATCGTCAAAACCACCTCTCGTAATTAATAGACACCCCCCTAAAGAGTATTTCCCAAGGGTCCCGCCAATTCTGGATTTTCGAATTTTCCAGATTTATTGAAAACTAATTTTTTATGATATTATAATAACATACAAAAATGAAAATAACCAACAAATCAAATTGGTGAATTAAAATATAAATATAATAAAACACTTATGTTAAATTAAAGCAAATACAGCTAAGTCTTATTTTAAGATTAAAATTAAAATTGAAAAATCGTCTGGATTTTGGATGTCCAGATTTTCGAGGTTCAACTGTATCATATAATAAACTTCGCTATCCCTTATAAAACTTGAGAAATTTGAGATTGAAAATGCTTATACATGCTGAAAAATGCTGATTTTTTCTTAATTAAAAAAAATTATTTTTAAAAAATGTAACAAGGTAAAAAAATTTTAAAAATATATTCTCATTTACATTATCAAGAAGAATGATCCCTGCAAGTTTCATAGAAATCTGAGGGGTCAGGTTGAGTGAGTGGTTGATTTGGCATGGAATGACCCTATACCCTTTTACTGAAATTGAGACAACAGAACATGCACAAAATTCTCTTTAAATGGTATTTCTGAGAATATATATAATATAAGATTCGTCAGATGCCAGATCTTAATCAATTACAGACAACATTTATGTTATGATGTTCCATATTATGTGCCTTGCACAATCATAGCTTTTTGAGCAATAGATATCAAAGCTCTGTTACAAAAAAAAAAAAAAATCTAAATTCAGAATAATCAGTATGCAAGACCTGCAGTGGCGGATTTAAGGGGGGGGGGGCTAGGGGGCTGAAGCCCCCCCCCCCCCCAAAACACTGTCATTCATAATTGAATTTTGCAATTGTAAATTTTTTATTGGTCTAGAATAACACTTTGAAAAATTTTAGCCCCCCCCCAAAAGTCAAGTTCTGGATCTGCCACTGAAGACCTGCTTCAAAATATATTTTAATGGTGATATTGATGATATAAATAAGAGAGATAATTATACTCTCCTGTAAGTGCTTTCTTTATTTAGAAACAAAATAATTCTGTTGGTGCAGAAAAATAAAGGATGAGAGGGAGGGGAATGGAAAAAAATATGCCATAGGTGTTGCATATCTCTAATATACTTTGAATGTTATAAAATCTGGAGTGACTCCACTTGACCTTCCAAATATTTAAGTAATTAATGATTGTTTAAACCCACTGAGTGGCTAATACGTATTTTTCCATATACTGAGTAGCACTATTTTCCCTAATACACTTATAATTCAAAAATACATAATTATAGATTCTTAGAAGTTTGATTTTTAAGTACGAAAGTCATATATAATAGTCATGAGGTTTATCTTTAAATCCTTTAGCATATTTTAAAAACCATGCAGTGAAAGCAACATTAAAAATTTCCCCTTTGACAAGACGTTCAATGGGTTAAATAATTTTAAATGAGAGAAGTCATTAAATAAACAAAAGAGAAAAAAATAATAATAGGGCATTTGAGTATTTCTTTCCATGCTGTACATCATTTAATAGATCTTTTGTGTGTTCTGGCAAAAGAATTGTAAATAGTAAGTTCACAATATCAAATATTTATCTTTCTTTGGCATAGTTAGCATATCTACCAACTTTCACCTCTAATGAACAAAGTGTGTAAACTTTATCATATTTAGCCCCACATACATATATATATCACCATACAAATAGCAAAAATGAATTCAGGAATCTCCAAACATATAAGTACATCAAAATATCATAGTTTTCTTTTGGTAATTACAATAATTTCCATATACAGTATATTTCGAAAAGTAAAAATGTCAATTATCACATAAAAAATTCTATGGTTGTTTAACGGTAACAAAGTAATTTTTTAAAAATAATGTACTTACACTGTACAATTTGTCATCATCAAGTTCACTAAATACTGTCCCTTTAACTTGGTTAGGCTTGAGTGCTATCCAGTTAAGGGTGGGCAGCTTATATTTGGTCTGTAATTTCTTTTTTATTGTCATGGCTACAACAACAAATATAGATAAATAAATAGGATATAGAAGAATTACCATTTGAAAAGTTAATAAACATTTTTTTTTAACATAAAAGATAATAAAAGATCTTTTTATATAAAGTAAATAATCTGGTGTGTCACTCACGCGACTTTCTCTTACCCTGAAATTTAATACTATAATACAGGTTGCAGATTAACACGTTAATCGCCACGATAATATCAGAAAAATTTTCACATGGGCCATGGTAACTTTATTAGACAATTTGTTAAAAATGCGTGTTAAAAATGCGTCAGGCACATATGACTGACATGGCGATTAACGTGTTAATAATTACTCGGCGTATATCATATTCCTTTTAGGGTTATTTCCTAGTTAAAAATGCGTGTTAAAAATGCGTCAGACACATATGACTGACATGGCGATTAACGTGTTAATAGGTAAGATAACGAGTACTGTTATGTAATCCTGTGTTAAACAATTCAAAATAGGCTTCAGAAGAGTTTTATATGATAATTAGTTCTGTGTGAGGGGGGCAACTGCCCCCCCCTCAACCCCACGTTTCATTAATGCACCTACATTTATATAGAATTTAATTCGGCTATTATAAAATAATTCTGTTTTTAAAAATGAATTAATTCAAATTATTATTTAAAAAAATTATCTTTTATGATAATGCAGACGATTTCCATATTAGAGAAGTAGTATAACACTAAATATCAAAAAGTCCATTTTATTCTCAAAAAAAAAAAAAAAAAAAAAAAATCATTAAAAGTAAAAAAAAATTTATAACTTTGTTTTAAATTATCGCAGATCGATGGTTCAACCATTCGTTTTAAAGGTATTGGCGAGCTCTTTTGAAAAATACCTATCATGAAAATGTACTCCCCCCCCAGGGGGGAGGCAAGGCGAGGCTCCTACACACGCACAATTTTTTTTTCCCTGTTGACTATCTCTTTTTCAAAAAATATATATTCGTTTCATTTGGTTTAGTGCAGTGTATAGATGTTAAACTCTACTTACCTGCAATTTACCCCATAGTATTTGAATACTTTTGAGTGTCCCTGTACACGAACCATTTGCTAGATCTTAACGAAAAGTTTAGTGTAGCATCCTTATATGATACACATTTAGAATACCAAGTTTGAACTTTCTGCCATAATTTGTTTTTGAGATATGCTGATAACAGACAGACATACACACACACACACACACACACAGAGATCATTTGCTAAAAACATGATTTTCATATTCAGGGGACCTCAGAACATGTAAATATAACAAAAACTCGCATTCAAAAATTTGACCCGAAAACAGTACTTTCTCTACCTTATGGGTAAGAGAAAGTAAAAAAAAAAAAAAATAATAATAATAGTCAGTATTACATCTTGCTAGATTTACATCTGGTCACAAACTGAACCGATGGTATTTGCATGCAAAGTGGTGCTGCTAATAGCTGAATTTGCAGTATAAATGTTCATAAACGGTTACAGCTACATTGTTTTGTGTATTAATTGTCGAAAATTGTGTTCACTGTCTCAAGTAGTGGCTTCCTGCTTTTGAAAGTGCTTAAGACAGTATTTTTTTAAAATTATTATTACAGTAAAGCAGTGTTTATACATCTTTTTAGTTAAGTTCCGATTCATTCCTATTCATTTTAATGTTTTTTTTTTTTTTTTTTTTTTCATTTTTATGCTGCTCATTATCGGTTTCTGCTTTTCTAAAATTTGTAAAATTTCTGGACTAGTCATTATTTTTTGTTTTAATATGGGAAACCTTTCCTAGAAAACATCTTACATGAAGGAACACAGGAAGGGTCGAAAATCCTTATAATTAGAACTGAATCTTGTTCTGTTGTGTTTGTTATTTAAAAACTTAAAATGTTGTGAAAGCATAGAACACTTTCATTGAAAGTTAAAAATCGGAATTTTAAAAGAAATCGAAGAGTGTGGGTTTAACGAAAACAGAAAAAAATTATGTAATTAATACTCAAGATGTATTCATAATATATTCACGATATGAAAAATAAATTTACTACTCAAGTCATGTATATAATAAATCATTATTAATTTAAATATTTTTTTAATTTATTTATTTGACTATTATCTTCAAATATAAATTCTACTATGAAGTAATTTACTAGTTACTATCTTTAAAAAAAACTTTATTAGTACAGTAAAGCACCGTTTATATGTCTTTTTCATTTATACATCTTTTTCGTTAAGTTGCGATTCATTCCTATTCATTTTAATGTATTTTCTTTTTATACGTCGCTCATTATCGGTTATGCATCTTTTCTGCTTTTCTAAAATATGCAAAATTTCTGGACTAGTCATTATTTTCTGTTCTAATAAGGGAAACTTTTCCTAGAAAACATCTTACATGGAGGAACACAGGAAGGGTCGAAAATCCTTAAAACTAGAACTGAATCTTGTTCTGTACTGTTTGTTATTTAAAAACTTAAAATGTCGTGAAAGCATAGAACACTTTCATTGAAAGATAAAAATCAGAATTTTAAAAGAAATCGAAGAGTGTGAGTTTAGCGAAAACAGAAAAAAAATTATGTAATTAACACTCAAGGATGTATTGATACAATATTCAAGATATGAAAAATAAATTTACTACTCAAGTCATGAATTATTGGTAGGATTTTTATCACTTTTTACGATAAATCATTTTTTATTTCAATATTTTTTTAATTTATTTATTTGACTATTACCTTCATATATGAATTCTACTTATAAAGTAATTTACTAGTCACTATCTTTAAAAAACTTTACATTAAAACTTAATATTTTCAATAAAACACTAGCTGTTCTTTGATTAAAAAACTTACTTGTAATGTTATGGGATAAAAATGGGATATGATAAATATGGGAAAAAAAAGATTAAAAAATTATAATTGAATAGAAAAACATAATGCGACAGAAAACATAAGAGTTTATTTTGAAAATGAGAAAAATAAATGTCATTAAAAGTAAAATTCTATTTTCACAGATTTTATTTAAATGAATATATACAGGGTGATTCAAAACCCAATGTACAAACTTTTAAGGGAGGTAGGGCACATTATAAGAATTAAAAATTGCATAGGAACCCATGACCTCAAATGTCATTTTAACCCTTTAAGAACTGGATGTTTATGATTAGTTTTTAACTATTTAAAATAAAATAATAATAATAAAAAAAAAAAAAAAAAAAAAAAAACATGGCTTTTGTTCATTTATTTTTTACTAAAAGTTTTTAGATATTTTTCACATAAAAGGAGGTGATATATCAATATTATGAACAATATAACATTCAGTTAAAAATGCAATTCACAAAAGGCACACCCATATGACAGTTTTACTGTTAAAAATTGACCAAACACATCCAGTTCTTAATGGGTTAAAATGAAGTTTGCAGCCATGAGTTCCTATACAATTTTCAATCCTTATAATGTACCCTACCTCCCATAAAAGTTTGTACATTGGGTTTTGAGTCACCCTATATTATATATATGCCACTTTGTAAATAAAAGAAAGAGAAATAATTCATACAAATATAAAAATATAATTCACTTTTCTAACACACAACTTTTATGATAGTGCTGTAATAAAAATACAACATCAATCAAATCCAATCATTACAGACATCTTTCATTACCAATAAATCAATGTAAAACTGACCATCTTGAGGGGCTTGCATCATTCCAGGCATAGGCGGAGGCCCAGGAGGTGGCGCTTTATTAGGAAGGAATGGGGGAGGTGGTGGAGGAGGCACAGAAACAGGGGGTGGGGGAGGAGGCGGTGGAGGTGCAGGAGCAACAGCTGGAGGTGCTGGAATTCCAAAACCAGGTACACTGCCAGCATCAGCCATAGTGGCACCTAGTGAATATTATCAGAATTAGACATTTTATTAAAATAAAAATCAAACAACAAATTAACATGAATTAAAGCAAATAGATCACCAAAATATTAATAATTGAAGCGAGTAAAATGACTAAAAGAGTACTTTAGAGAAAATCTTTCTTTTAGCATATATACTACTAGAATAAAAAGTGCATTATTCAAAGTAAAAATTTCAAACATTTTACTTTGCAGAAAGGAAAAATATAATTTTAACTTAAAATCAATTTTTAGATATTAAAACTTTATGATAAAATTTTGATATCCAGGGCTGCAGAAAATGTTCAGACTTCTAACATTTCCTACTGAATACATTTCAAATTTCCCCCAAAGTAATGTAAGAATTTATTATGTTTTACAAAGCTATTTATTGTAAGTAACAAGTGTTAAATGTGTTGACTCTAGAAATTTATATTAATATACATAAAACTGCAGAAAAGGTGATCCACTGGTGGTACACACGGCTACAATTGTGAACGTGTTGCTGTTACGCATCAGTATGCATGCATAAATTAATGTTTGTCTTACTGGCAAATAGCGACTCATTTATTTAATGACTCATATTATACAATCTCTCAACAAAGTAATTCAAGCTGGATTCATTTTATAAGTGTTAGAAAGTTCGTTTGCACAGTAGATTGTTAGTTCAACTTTCATTTCTATTTCATCCTCACTAAGAAAATTAAAAAAATTTCTTAGCTTAAATTTTCCCTGAAACTCATTTGCGCATTTTCTGCATGCACCCAGTTGATGTCCATTAAAACACTTTGAAGAAAAAGAAGGGGGAGGGTTACTTTATAAATATAATATAAAATATATATTTTTATATGATTCAAACCCAAATGAGATCAAATTTGTAAATGATAAAAATGATCAATTCAAACCTCGAGGAAGGGAACTTTGTAAAACTTCTAGCTCCTGTATTTTTGATTCCAGAAGACTCTGCCTTTGCCTGGACTCTTCTTCTTTCATTGACACAGCTTTCCTCAAGGTATTCAGCTCTTCATCAGTTTGTTTGTGAAGCTCCTAAAATATAGTCATAAAAAATGACATAGTATATACATATATGTATGTATTTAACCCTAAATGTGTAGTAGTTTTTTAGCATATCTGTTTAACAACTCATAAAATCAATACTAAGTGAAGTAGGAATTTAAAAATAAATAAGTAAATAAATCTATGGATATTCAGTAATCTTATTTCGTAGAACAAAATATATTTTTAGAAAATTTGTCATATTAGCCATTTATTTCAACTATTGAGGAATGGAAAAAACCATTTGTAATGGTTTGGCCACATACACAAAGTTTAATATTTTACATTACATTGCAATATAGGGTTCATACTAAAACATGAGATTGTGGCTGCCACAAAACCTTCTTCTATATAATCTTATATAAATCCATGCAGCACAAATTATTTTACACAATAAATGCAGATTTGTATCTCACAGGAGTATAACACTAAATGCCAAAAGAAAGTCAATTTTGTGCCAACATCAGAGGAAATGAGATCCCCCCCCCCCCCTCCCATTAAAAATGAAAAAAAATCAATAAATTTCTTTGAATTTATCATAAATCCATGATTCAACTATTTGTTTAAAAGATACAAATGAGTTCTTTCGAAAGATACCCATATTGAAATTTGAAACCCGGGGGGCAGCGGGAGTGATGCTCTTACATACACACACTTTTTTCCCCTAGTTTACTACTATTATCAATAATTCATATTAATTTTATAATCATGCGTTAAAAAGAAGTCTCATAATGTACATTTATATGAAATTATGACCTATATTGCCATGTTAAAATTTTTGAAAAAATGGGATTACAGCATCACCTGTGGAGCGATTGACTCTCTAATGTAATCAGCAGCAGTTTATGTCAGGGTCCAACTAAATACCAAGTTTGTTAAATTTCATTCATTGATCCATGAGATACAGTATCCACAAAATTTGTGATACACATAGACAGACATTTTCTAAAAACAATCAAATTGTGTTCAGGACATCTCAAAGTGTGTAAATCCTTCGAAAACTGAAGTTTGAAAATTTTCACAAATCCAATACTTTCTTCTTACATATGTAAAAGAAAGTAGAAAGAAAGAAAAAAAAAATTCTGAGTTTTCCAGATCATTTTCATTAGTTAAATTATTAGTAGTTTTCTGTTAAATGTTTTGTAAAATCATTAGAGACTGCATGACAACAAATTATTACTGATAGCAGAATGTGTACATATTTTTGTGATTTGCGTTTTTCACATTTTAATAGAATTTACAATAATTTATTTTTACAATTTTAGTGAACATTTTATTTATCATGATATTTTCTTGGGATTTGGAACCAAAATTTGAATTATTTGAGTAATCCAAATTTTTCCTGAGGTGTATAAATAAAAACGTTCATCAAAGTATACTGAGTATTTAAATTTCTTTGTCAAGAAATAACCAAATTAAGTGATTCCAATATTTCTTTAGTGGGCTATCAAATATGTACAAGTCAAGGGAAAAATAATGGGGAGCTAAGAAAATTAAAGGGGGAGGGAGAATAAAATAAAAATAATAATAAATTTCTATTATAATAACAGGAGACTTGGCGTTGGAATATTAAAACCCGAATAATCTACTACGTCAGAAACGCCAAAGAAAATATATTTTGCAATATTTATTTGCAATATTTTTCTTTGGCGTTTCTGACGTAGTAGATTATTCGGGTTTTAAAATTTCTATTATATATAAAATTAGCATTTCAAAAAATACTTATAATATTTCTTTCTTTTCTTTTTAAACGTAAATAGCAATGATTTATTTTAATAGTTATCATACTGGCAAAAAAAAAAAAAGAAGATTTCTAGGTACTTATTTTAAAGTCTGAGCTTAGCATGGAAAAAAAAAAAGATAATTCAACTATAATAAGTGCTAAAAGTAACTAGGCTAGATTTCTAGCGCAACATGCTAATACTCTAATCACTGAGCTAACTAAGTTGACCTCTGTGACAATTCACTTAGTTAAAAATTGTAATATTTATCATTCTGTAAATAATGTATATGTATATAATGTTATCCAAATAATGTTATATTCTGTAAATAATGACACAGTTCTACAAATGTATTAATTATCACAAATCTGAATTACTGCTGGATTACAATGAAAAAATCATTTAACAAAATGAATATTCCAATTTTCCAAAGGGAACAATACTTATCAGAGTTTGACCAGCTTATCCCGAACTTGTCACTTTTTTTTTTTTTTTTTTGTTATTCAAAATTCTTCTAGAAAATGTTTAGTTTAGACATGAAAGTACTTTCTACTCACCACATGACGACTTAAAAAATTTTTAAAAACTTAACACTATTTTTTTTTTTTTTTTTTTTTGTCTGTGACTTTCCAAGCCATGAACATTGTTCATTGACTATTTTGACAATTTAAATTAAGTCAAACAGCAGCTAATTGATCTTACATTTCAGTAATTGGCTGTGTATCAATCATAAAAAAGCTGGAATTTTGTTGATTTGCGGTGAGTCAAAATAGTATAAATTCTGTCGATTGGCATTGAAAAAATTGCTTATTTAAGCAACTGTTGGCAAAAAGAAAAAAAAAAAATCACATATTCAGTAATTAGTTGTGGTAAAATGCTATATTTTATACTATATAATAGCCTTACATGCATTATTTAAATATTTCTGACTATTATTAATTTCAAATACTGACCATTTTCAAATAAAAAATACTATTCAGATCAATTGCTTAAAAGATATTAAACAATAATTTGTGCAATTAATATGTATACACTAAATAATAATATATATAAATATTAAGGACTATTACTTTAAAATTATGAAAAAAAATATGATAGACCTTGAGATAGACCTGAAAATATCTATTCATCACATACAACCACAGAAAATAACATGGTAAATTAAAAAAAATAAATAACTTGTTGCCTTTGTTTTATCTTGTGACCTTCATACACATAAATTTTAGTAATTTATCGATTAATATTCTTTAGCAATTAAATGTAAATTAAGTCAGAGCAAAATGGTCCCACATTCCAGAATAGGTTATAAATATGGCATATTTTAGCCTTTATTTATTTATTTATTTTATTTTTTGTAAATTTGCAGTAAAATAATTAGGCAATTTGAGAATTAGTTAAGAAAAAAAGTGAAAATTTTGGCTACAAATAATCAAATAATTACACATTTTTGCAATCAGTGGCAAAAAATTATGTATTGCTGCAGTTAGATTGCAGTTAAATAGAAATTAAGTTAAGCAGTAGTGAAGTGATTATGCATTTCAGAATGCAGAATTTTTCATTTCAAATTGTACTCAATTGGATACAAAAGTATCTAGTCTTTTTAGCATATATACATTTAAAAATAGAATTTTGCTGATTTGTGGTAAAATAGTAATGTACTTCAGAAAACAGCCTTAAAAAGAGCATGAGTTTAGTCTATCAGCAGCGAAATAATTATCTATTTTAGAAATAGTCAAAAAGAAGAATAATTTGTTTTAGTAACTAGCTGTGATTTCTTTCTTTTTTTTTTTTTTTTTTTTAAATTAGGGTGGACATGACCACAAGAATATTGTGTTTTATTTGACAATCAACCATGATAAAACACAAAATTTGTTGTTTATGGGGAAAAAATAACATTTTTCAGGGACTATATAGAAAAAAATTCAGGTTTGAAAACTAATCCATTATAGAAATTGATGATTTTAAAATGAATCATTCACAATAATCTGCAAACATAAACGAATCCTTGATGGAAATTTGATAACTATGAAATGCTTTTAATTGGACATAGAAAATTGTTTATTTCAGTAAACAGCTGAAATATTTATGAAAATGTGGTAAGTAAACTAAAACTGTATCGTCTGTTGGAGAATAACCTAAAACTTTAATTTTGAGGTCTACCTTCAGATATCAAGTTAATATTTTTAGAAAAATCAAATATTACATAAAAAACACACAAAAAGTATAATGCAATTAATTACCAAAAGTTCATTTCTTTCTTGAGTGACTTTTTCTAAATGATTTTCTAACTCCACTAGAATAAAATGAAAATGTAAATCATCAAATAAAATATCAATAAACAAATATATTACAATAATATAAATGATAGATAACGTAATAAAATTTAATTTTAAAATTTAGCAATTAATAGATCTAAAACAGTACCAACACACAAAAATATAGAACTGAATTTAACTTAGAGGAAAGACTGACACAAAATTGTTGCGATTTAGATTAAGAACCAATAAGAGACAATAATAACTTTAAATACTTACGCCGACATGAATGATAATAAAAAAGGACCATTAAACTTAATGACAGAGAAAACAAATAATTAACCACAGGAAAAATTGCTTAAAATTAGAAGTAAGATACTCTTCAGGGGGCGAGTACTTCATAAAGCTGTGAAAGCTGCCCCCAATTTCGTAAAACAATATAGCTAATCATAGCAATTTATATCATTTCAAGCCCCGATCGAAGCAGCAAAACCATATAGAATGAGAAATTAAGTGAAATTTTAAATGAAATATTAAATTAAAACAAAGATTAAATAAAATCATCATGGAAACTAGAGAGAAAACTAGAAAGAAGCATTGTAGCCACATGTAAAACAGTTAACACAAACTGGAGAATAGGATGATGCCAACAAAAAATGAAATTAAAAATAAAAGCTTTGCAAAAATCGATTAATCGAATGAACTTCAGAGCATTTTCATTAACGATAAAATACACAGAGTAATTATTAATTGAGATAGTCAAAATTTATTTTTAAAGTTAATTAAAGTTTAATCTAGTTAGAGTTAATTTAAATTGTATGTAAAACAAGAATCATTAAACCGTTCAAGGAAAGGATTAAAGAAAGAATACATAAGTCAGCAGTGAGCAAGCGCCATCTAGCGGTTAGCTATATAAACAATAAGTCAGTTAAATTATTTCAGGATAAAAAACCAATGCGATAAGGAGTGTATTTAAGAAGTATTAACTGCATGATTAAGAGAATTTTTGGCACCAATCAATTTTCTTCTTAATGATCTACTACAGGGTTCAAAATTAGCTTAGTTATATTTTATACTTAGAAATTTAAGTTTGATAACTGTAAAAACTACACCAAATCGCTATTTTTGATGCCTAACTTTTGACCAGATTTCAAAAACAAATTTTGTTGTAATACAATTCTTTCTTTATAATTTATAAAAGTGCTTGTTTATTGTATGTATAATAATGTTACTTTGTTGGTTTATACAAATATACATACGCTCAACCAGAACCAGCAAGTACAAAAATACATAAAAGTTTTGTAAAATATTTTACCTGTATTCACAGAGAATTTAAGATGTGTAATATATATATATATATATATATATATATATATAATAAAGATGATCTATTAAGCATAGTAGAAGGCAAGCAACAGATAGAAGAGCACTGAAACACCAATGACCAATAAAAAAAAAAAATATATATATATATATATATATATATATATATATATATATTCTCCCCACTTTATAAAGCCTGACAATATAAGTTAATAATTAATGTTAGTTTATTTTGTTTGCACATGTAATATTTAATATTTTACTGATTTTTAAAAATCATTTGAGGAAATAGTAAATAAAAATTGTAGTATTTCTACTGCTTTTTTCTTTTTTAAATAATTTTTTGTTCATGTTTTGGTATCTGTGCATTTATGCAAGTATATATTACTCAAATTTAGAAGAAAGTTTCTGAATCTATATATACAGGGTGCAAAGCAGTGCCACGAGGAGGCCTCTATATTTTCAACCATTGATCGCAGGCATATAAATTTCAATTACAAAATTTTTTTACAAATGTAAGCATTTGTCATGTCATGTTTAAATTTTAAAACTTATTTTTTTTTAAATTACAAAAACTAATTTTATATACAGTGTCCAGGTCTCTATAGTTGCATTTAGTAAAAGTTTACACTTATTTTAACAAATATAGCACAAAAAGTTTCACTTCTGTGCACCCAAAATTAACTGAAATGTTTATTTTCAAAGTATGGGATTTTTCCAGCCTTTATTAAGGAATCATTTGAATAATTCAAAGTACTAATGATTGAGCCTCTACATGGGCAAATAAACAATGGACTTAATCAGATATTTTAAAAATTTTAGGGATGCAAATAATTAAATTCAATTAAGTGCATTAACCTTTGCCTCTTTGAGAGATGCATTTTTAAGAACATGCAGATTACTTTAACAAAGGTCGTACTTTTTAAAATTAGTAGCTGTACTTTATTTTAACTATCAGCATATTCCACATTTTTTTTTTTTTTTTTTTTTTTTTAATATATATACTTTTGCATTCATGTTACTTAACACGAAATTCAATTAACATGAAATATTTGAACAAATATTAAAGATTCTTGTTAACCAGTTCCAATAGTAAATAAAATGCAAAAAAAAAAAAAAAAAAACATGGATAGTTCTTTATAAACATTTAAAAAATATATACCTAGGCAGTTTTTAACACTGTTTTGTTTTGCTGGTTAATGTCTCATACAATGCAGTTATAAGTAAATTTTCTCATGGGCACACAATCAAAAACTCTTTTATTAATATTAATTAAAATAAAATACCCTGGTTAAGTTTTTGTCTTTTTTTTAACACCTTAAATCATTGCATTATGGTTAATTTAAAAAACATACAACTCTTTTTTGCCATGATTTTTATCCAATTTCAAGCCAAAAAAAAAAAAAAAAAAAATCACTGAACTCTAAAACAGGAATGTTGTTTATGATCTAATTTAAAATCAGGCTAAAACTTACCAAGGCGTGCCATAAGCTCATTTTCCATTTCTTGAATCTGTTCATTTGCCTAAAAAAACAAAAAAATCAATAAAAATATAATTACAATGTTAATTAAAGAATGACAAAATAATAGTTTCATACCCTGGACAGCTGTTCTTCCAACTCAGCAGCCTGTTCTAAGGCAAGATTCTTTGTTTCAGAATCTTCCATAAGAGCTCCAACATCAAAAACATTATCTAAGTAAGCTGATATCTGAACATGAAGCTCTTCACTCTCTGTCTGTTTCAATTTTTCTAAATAATCATCTAAACCAATTTGTGTAAATTCAAACTGTAAATAAACTCTAAAATTCATATCTTCAACAGAATGGACAATAATATTTACAAACTGCATACAGGCAACCTGAAAGATAATCAAACATAAACCAAATAAATGAAAGTAAAATTTTGAGTTATTAAAAATTAAATAATTTTACTCAGAAAAGGAGAAAATTATTAATTTTCTATTTAAGTGTGTTGCAGAATTTTTCATACTTAAACTAATAACAGAAAAAGAAATTATATTTTAATTTTTTAAATTATCATAAAGCACTGGATATTAGTCAAACAAAGTTAGCAAAAAATATAACATTAGGATTGTAGAAAAAGTTTAGATGCCTGAAATTTCTTCCAAACACATTTTAAAATTCCTCCTAAAATAACGCACGACAATCATGTTTTAAAAAGACATTTATTGTATGTAATAATTGCTTGAGAAATTAACTATACATTGTAACTTAAGAAAACAGCTATTAGTTTATTATTTTACTGTAATTTCGTCTTATGGAAGAAAAATTATACATATCTTCTTAATAATAAAAGTTCAAGTTTCTGAAAAATAATGCTCAAAACTGATGTCATTGCTGCTGGAACAATATATTGAAATAAAGAAAATAAATTTTTATCCTTGGATTTGAGGAATGAATAAAATAATGGAAAAAGATGCTTTAGCCTCTGTCCTCAATTAAAAAAAAAAAAGTCACAGTTGCAACAACCTATTGAAAAATAATAACAATTATAATTACCCATGATTTAAAAAAATAAAATAAAATAAAAAATAACTAAATGATGTTTTGAAACAGATGTAATTTTATGTAAGGACCGCCGTTTGGCAGTTTTCTTTCCTAGCCACCACTAAAAAAAAAATAAAAACAAGTTATGGTCAAAATATTTGGCTAAACTAGAGGAAAATATAAAAAAGAATAATTAAAATGCTTGTTGTAAATAATAAAAAAATTAATGGATAAATGATAATAAATCCAAACAAAAAAAAAAGTGTATTTTTTTTTTGTTGTTGTTAAATGGGATCAGATTCATTTAAAGTAAAGAGGTATTTGGGTAAAATCCCTTTGACAAATAAATCAGCAATGATTTTGATGGATTTGTGCTAAAGTTAATTTTCATAAATAATTAAATTTAAATGACATTTCATTGCTCAAGTTCAATTATTTTGATTAAAAAAAAACTCAGTTTAATTTTAAATAATCTTTATAATTACTACTATTATTGACAACATTTGACCACTGTTTTTGATTTGGCAAATACGGCAATTTGAAAAGAAGATTCATTTGAAAATATCGACCACTAGCTAGGCAGGTAAAAACAGACTAGTTAATAAATAAACAACAAATTTTATTTTTTATTTTATTTATTTCCTTTATTTATTTATTTGAGTATCATGACTTTAGGTGTATATCAAAATTAGGCTTATCTGTAATGAGTAACACAGGCCTACAAAAACGAAGTTGACAAAATTTGATTTGATGATTTCAGCTGATCTTTATGTTTTTTGATATGCTGAAACCGAAAATGCAGCCCATTTTTCTTATCACGTATAGACTTTTGTCAATACAGGGTGTTTACCAACACGATTTCTTACATATACCATCATAAAAATCGGTTAGTTGGTTGATATGGTTTTAAGTTGCACTAGTGCTTCACAGTTACAACAATAGGCATCTATGATTAATTAATCACGGAAACATACTATAAAACTTACTATATAATTATATTGATGGAAGAGTAAAGGAAGAAATTGTATAGGCAGGCACCCTGTATTGACAAAAATCTATACGTGATAGAGAAAAACTGGCTTCATTTTCGGTTTCAGCACACCAAAAAACAAAGATCAGTCAAAATTATAAAATCCAAATTTTACATGTTGGCCTGTGTAATTTATTATTCAATAAGAAAAAAGGCAGTTTTCCTTTCTTCTTGGTGTAGTCTTTCACTAAAATTTGAGATTTGGATTTCTATGAACATTCGACACATTAGAAAATTTGTCCCTTTTCCATTTATTATTCCCACTTTTGTTTTCTCATCATTGAGAAAATATTCAAAACTGCCCGAATCAGCCTATTTTTTTTTTTTTTTTCCCCAGAAACCAAATTAACACAGTCAAATATATACTTGCACCCCTATACAGCATAAAAGATAATGTTATTCCCCCACTCTTTTTTTTTTCTAAGAATGCATAAACATTCAATGTTTGCATAAATGAATTTATTATTGTTAGCCAACCAAAAAAATTAAAATAATTCTGTAAAGTGATTTTGATTTATTATACTATTTATTAAAAAATAAATTGCAATTGTATTTAAATAGGATGATACATTAGATTATAATTAGCTAGGTTAAATACTAGATTATTAATTAGATTATTATAAAATTTAATAATGATGAAAATATATACAGGGGGAATATATACAGGGTGAAAATATATACAGGGTGAATTGAACTTCCCCTATAAACAGCATCTTACAGCACAAATGGGTGAACGGAATGCAACGAAATTTGGTATATAGACAAGATGCACTCACGGGGAAAAAAAAATAGTTCCAAAATATCCACCAGAGGGCGCCTTTTCCAGAAAAACATTAAATTTAGCACAATAAATGGTTAAAACAGAAAACAAAAACAATATTAACAATCCAGAACGAGAATTATGAATAATAAAATGTAAAACTGGGAAAAGCTGCCAGTTCTAGGGAAAAAATGTCGAAATTTGCATGCTTGCGAAGAAGAGGAAGCTTTATGCAAAACAGGTATTACCTAATGTGGTTCGATGACAAGGTGATCAGAAACTAGTCAATAAATGTTAATATTGTTTCTGTATTCTGTTTTGGTCGTTTATTGTGTTAAATTTAATGTTTTTCCGGAAAAGGTCTCTTGTGGACATTTTGGAACTAAAAAAATTTTTTTTTTTAATTCCGTGAGCGCATCTTGTCTATATACCAAATTTCGTTGCATTCCGTTCCCCCATTTGCACTGTAGGATGCTGTTTACAGGGGAAGTTCAATTATAACCACCCTGTATATATATATAAGGTATAAAATGTTTAGACAGTAATTTGAAATTTGCCAAGCAGTATAATAATTTTCTTTCTGCTTCAATTTAGACTTTAATTAAAGTACAATTACAAGAGACAGTTTTTAAAAGAGCAATAAATAAGCTTTAAAGCTTCAAAACTTACCATAAAGTCAATGTTAAAAACTTCATAATTTATGAAATATTCCATCAGAGTTTCAAACCTTCGTCTTTCACCACAAACTTCTTTGAAATTATCAAAAGCAGCAAGAATAATTTGATGCCCCCCTTTTACAAGACATATTGCAGCTAAGAGTTCTAGTACCAAAGCTTTTGTCCTGAAAATAAATTTATATATTTACACATCTTAATACATAACCATATAACTAAAAATTATACATATCATGCCAATTTTTAACAACCACAAGGCTAAATTCTTAATTCTAAATAAATATATGATGATCTAATCTATTATATATGTATGTATACATATATATGTATACACACACACACACAAACACACAAATACAATAAATATATATAATTTTTTTTCTCTCTTAGTTTATACACTTGTTAATTCACATAATAAAATAAAGAATAAATTATTACTTTATTTTCAATGAAAAATTCATGTAAAACTTCATTAGTCATACAGCGTAGTATTTTCAGATACTTATTTTATTAATATTTCATTTATTTCCTTTTAATATTCAGAAAATTATTTTTAAAAAATAATCATATGTGAATATTTTTATTTATTTATTTATTTTTTTTGTGGCACATTTTTCAAATAAGTTATATTTTTAAATGTAAATAAAAGAAAACACTGCAATCAAAAGTAACAATCAAAATGGTTAAGAAACTATGGAATGAAAATTAATATTTGCATTATAAATACCGTAGAACCTCATTAACGTGAATATCAAGGGAAAAAAAATTGTTCATGCTATCAGTAACAAATCTTCATTCAACTAAACTAATCTTCATTTTAATGGAGAGGAGATTGTAAAAAGAGTTCATGTTAAAAGTAATTCACATTAATGAGGTTCGATTGTATAAGTATTTCAATTATAATATTTATATTCACTTACCGTAGACTTTTGTGATTTAAACTAAGAGCAATATTGTTTATTGCTTGTGTGTGTTCAATAACCATATTAAAGCCATACTGCAAAAATAAATATAAAAATTATTTTATATGTGTTATGTTTTGAGAATAAAAATAAAAATCTTACTGATAAATAAAGTAAGTGAATATCATTACCTTATTGTTCATAATGGCCCTCAAGCACATGATACACACATGAATGTCGTCTTTTGCTTCCCCCATATTTAATTTTGCTATGTGTTTTGTTGCTCTCCGGACTTTTAAACTTTCTACAGGTAAAAGTGGTCTACTATTCTTGGCAGTTAACGCATTTCCATTAGGTATTATTTCTCCTTCATCATCATTGGATTGGCTGGCTAACTGTTCATGCCTGAATCATACAGAACGAAATAAAATAAATAAAAAGGTTGTATTATCTTTTTATGAAACAGTCCCAGGAAAATAAGACAGGCTGTAAATTTAAGAGTGGAAAATACCTAATTTTGCCGTAGCAGACAATATCCATGTTATTCTATGAGAAAATTTGTTTCCACAATAACACATTACCTACTGTATTTTTTACAATTTCATTTCCACATTTAGAAAATTCACAATCCTTAAATTAGTACTCATTTTCCAAAAAAATTATTTTTCACTTTTTTAATATTTTCTAGCTTAATTATTTATCTTAACTCAAGAAAATATTAAAATAAATAAAATAAAATAAAATTTAAAAAACAAGTGCTAATTTAACAGCTATGAATTTTCTAAATGTGAATATAGAATTAAAAAAAAAAAAAAAAAAAAAAACATTAGGAAATGAGTAATTGTGAAAACAAATTTTCCCATAGAATAACACGGGTCTCATCTGTCAGCGAGATTAGTTACTAGAATAACACGGGTCTCATCTGTCGGCGAGATTAGTTACTGCCTGCTCTTAATGAATTGATATTTCACAAAAAATGAATATACATATATATATATAATTCTCATTAAGAGCCGATTTGCTGCATGTTTTAGCAATTTATGGTGTTTGTTTCAGAAGTTCCTATTCTTCAGCATTTATGTTTCTTTTTATAGAAAGTAAATTTTATAAATATACATATATTTATAAAATTATATCTTATAATATCTTATATATATATATAATTATTTATAATATATTATCTGTATAGTTTACAGACAGAAAAATATTTTTTAATCACTAAACAATCACTATAGATGAAATATTTTTTGTACATTAATGTTCTTTTCTTTTTTTCCCAAAATATGTATAACAATTGTTAAATAATATTTAAAATTAAAAAAAATAAAAAAAAATTAAAATTTTATTGAAATCCTGGCAAAAAGTTATAAATGTAAAAAAAAAAAAAAATAATAATAATAATAATAATAATTAAAATAAAATAAGATAAATAAAATTACCTGACTATAAGAAGACGAAATGAAAGATAATTTACTAAAACATCGAGACCTTTATTGACTTCATTTAGGAACTCCCGAACCCATCTAAAAAAAATAATAACAAAAAAAAAATATTTCAATGACAAATAAAAAGGCAAGATAAAATTATAGATCTTGTTTACACAAATATGATGTAAGATTATGCTATTTTTAATAAATAACCACTTAGTTCAATCTTGATTTTTAGTAAACAGTTAACAAGATATGTAAATTCTGTTTTTTTTTAAATAACTAGAAAGTTATTCTATAAATTCTAAAATTAGCTCCCCACTTTGCCCCTAAAAAAGGACAAGAAAAGAGAGATTAGATTATGCAAACATTTAAATTTCTTTCCGGAACAAAAATAGTATGTAATGGCAACCACAAATCTTTCTGCTATAAAACCACCTAACAATTTTATCTGGTAAATCACAGATAGCGAGTAATAATAGTGCAATTTCTCAACTGACATACAGACAAATTGAATCAACATAACTTTTTATAATACCCATCTCACACATCAAATTCAGAGCATTTATACATTAGAAAAGATAAAATATAGCCTTCTGATACATGGAGAAAATTGCAGCATAGCAATGCTGCCTGTCAGCTAATATGCACCGAAATTATATCAGCATAGTTTTTCATAAAGGCCATGTTACAATCAAGTTTGATGCACTTATGCACTACAGAAGTTGAGATCTAGCCTACCATACGTGTGGTAAATCGGAGCATAGCAGCATCAGCTGTTAGGCAGTATGTGCAAAATCTAATCAGTATCAATTTATGATCTGGTCCAACCAAATAAAAATTTTTGTAGACTTCCTTACATTATTTTTGTGGGATAGCACCCATAAAATTTTGATCCAGACAGACATTTTCTAAAAATTATCAAATCATGTTCAGGACATCTTAACATGTGTAAATAATCTATCTAAAATTTGGAGGCCAGAGATTTTCAGAAACCCAATACTTTCTTTTCTTCTTAGGTAGAAGATAGTAAAAAGGTGTATATACGTCAATTAAAAAAAATAATCTAATTTACATTATCCCCCAATTCTTTACCAACAGATAAAGCTTCCAAGTTCTCATCTCAAAAACACAAAATACATATAATTTCATAAATTCTAATTTGAAACAAATACAAGAAAATTACTACTTAGAAAAAATTAAATCACGGATATTTTTCAACTATCCCTTTTAACCATAGTGGATTAAAAAATGTTATTTTTTATTTTATTTTATTTTTTATTGATCTCAAGAATACTTTGCTATATCCAGGATGCAAACATCTATTTAAAGGGAAAATTAAAAAGACCTTCTTTAAAACTTAACTTAAATTTAGAATTTGATTTGAACACACTCCAAATAAGCTTTTGATATAATGAGGTTAGTTAATAAAGTTATGTAACAACTATACTGTACTTCGTATTTAATTCACCATTTCTGTAGTGGTAATATATGAACCAAAACAAAATGTTTTTCTCCAATGGCATTAAAAACAGTTAATTAACAAAAAAAAAAAAAAAAAACACTTACTCTATACTATTGGTCCTTAAAGAAATTTCTAAGTCCCTTAGTACTTGTGTAGATGTTGCATCACCCAAAATTTTCCGCTTCTAAATGATTAAACATGCTTTATTTACATTCAGAAACAGCATAAAACACTTAACAATAATATTTGCGTATTGTTATACAAAAGCCTAAATTCTATATATATTATCAGAAGAAATTTTTAGAAACTTGCTGTATTAACTTCTTTTACTACCATTCATTGCTGAAGTAAAGTTAAAAAAAAAAAAAAAATCAATTAAAAATGAAAAATAATTTAATATTTAAATAATAATTATAATAATACTAAAATAAGAAAAAGTTCTAAATTAATAAAGGATAAGAACCAATCAAGTCATGATCATATTTTAATTAAAAAAAAAAAAAAAAAAACTGCTTGATGTGTGTGTATATATATTTGTATATAAATTATTACGAAAACTTGTTGACTTTCTTGCGTGAGAAAGCAGTTTGTAAGAAAACAGGCAGGTTCTAGTCAACGATTGCTCGTTATTCAACATAACTTCTCGAATCAGTATAACAAAGCTATTATAACAAATATTTTAGAAACAGTCCAATAGTACTGTTATTTCATCGAATATTTCAATAGCAGTCAAATGAAATTGTCGCTCATACCACAAAAGTCATTATTCAATGAATATTCTGGAACAGTACAAGAAAAAGTCACTTGTTCCACAAGAGTAGAGCAAACAGTATCAAATACCCCACAGAGCAGGAATTTTGCTAAATCAAGAACAAAGTTCAGTCATGACTTGGAGCACAATCTCCAAAATGCAACTGCTTAGAATATAATTCTGAACACTGACTCACAGTGACTTCACTTTCTCGCAGAAGTCAGTCAACTCACTCCTATTTATTACTTTTTGGAAATAAAGTTTAACAGCATTTCAATCCAGAAACCCATGGAAAGTTCTAGAATTTGGGCTCCTATGTATAGTACAGCTTCGAAACTTTGGGAACCATAAACTACTATTTTTTGACAAATTTAGTCGGCAAGTTGCCAAATTTGTCGCCACGGCTTACCTCACTACTAAAAGTAAATGAACTGCCCTTTTTTTTTTCACTTGCCTGTAAAACTACTTTCACTACAATAGGACAATTGAGGCAGGAAAAAAGACTTAATTTGTTGTAACTATATATGATGATATATACTATTCCCTTTTAGGTAGTTTTTATGTGGCAGTATTTGTGTAATGATTGACCATTGGAAAAACAATATTAAAATGAATATAGTGAAATGGAGTATTTTACTGTGAGTTACTCACATATCTTCATATAAAAGGGTTGATATTCAAACAAAAGAAAAATTTTCTATGTATATTTCAAGGAAATTGTAATCTAATGATATACTATTTATTGGAAACAATAACGTTAAGAATAAGAAAAAAAAATAACGTTAAGAATAAGAAAATCTATTTTATCAGAAACAGAATATTAATTATTTGGTTCGCAGAATTGCGATAAATATTCATAAAATTTTATTGAAATGAAGTGAAAAAAAAAAAAAAAATGCAACAATTTTTTCTGATTTTTGAGCACCATATTAAAACCTCTTGAATTTTTCCTGTTTTAAAATTTCCTGACTTTTTAATGTTTTCCAGTAATACTGATATAAGCATTTGCTAATAGTTATGTCGGTCATTATAAAAGTGATGTAACTCCATATTTTTAAAATATGCATATTTATGCTTAATTGTATTACATTTTATCATATATTTTATTGTATTAATGAAACAATTCCAATAATTGCATTGAAGTCTCATATATGGCGTTACTTGTTTTTTCAGTGAATTAAAATTTCTATATATTCATTATAAAAGTGGAGTTTCTAAGTTACTTCAAATTAACATTCTAATAACTTATAATTTCTTATAACTTTGAATTATATTAAACAATAAGAAACAGATAACATTTGTCAATACATTATATTATTTATTTTTTAACCCTTTCTGATTCAGTGAGTCTAGTTTGGAATCATCTAAATATTCTCTTTTTAAATGTTGAAAATATGTGATAAACAAAATGAAAATTAGTTAAAAATTACTTTTAACCACCTTTGTCAATAATATGAATCAGCACTACAAAATTCAACCCATACTTTTGGGTTGCAGTAATTCTTAAAAAACTTCTATTATGTGTTTCACTGCAATGCTCAAATCCCAATGCTTTACAAATTTCATCTGGCACAGTACAAAGTAATAGAGTCTGACACAGGAAAATGAAGTTGGACAAACTATTTCATATATTTTTATTTATTTATTTTTTTACAACTATGCACATTCATTAAAAACATACATACCCTTGAACTTCTAGAAGCTTTTAAATCTAAATATGTTTTTAATTTTCTAAGATAAAAAGCAGGAGATGCTTTGACCATGACTTTTTCCTAAAAATAAATAAATACAATAATGAAGACAAAATAAAAAAGAAAAGAAAAGAGAATACATATGGTATTTTTAAGTAAAACAAGAATTATAATGTGGTATATTTTAACTAATATAAGGAATGAATGTAAGAGAGGAGAGGAATATATATATATATATATATATATACTAGTATATAACCCCGTCAAAAATAAATGACGGAATGTGAAGGATAAATCTTGAAAACAATGTTTGGATCATGATGGTTACCACGTGATCATTTAAATGTATTTTCAGTTTTTGTTTATAAATCAAATGTGTTTCGATATTTTATAATTTTCGTTCTGAAATTAAAAAAATTCTACCCGATCAATAAATATGAATGACAATAAAAAATATAGGCCCGACAACACAACAGCAACAACACATCCCAGTGTTCCATTAAGTGCTCTATACGCAAGCGAAGTGTGACGTCACTGACCGCCCGTGGATGCAAGAAAATGATTTCCTATGTTAATCGCCCATTGGATTTTTTGTAAAAAAATATTAAAAATCGAGGAAAATTATTTCCCGATTTTAATCCCCATATTTGGGTATATATATGTATTAGTTATTATGTGCATGTGTTAGATTGAATTATTTTGCTGTCAAATTGACAAAATTTTAATTTTAAAATCTCTGTTGTCCTTGGCATTTTTGTATTTGGCAATCAAAATGGTACTACGAAAATATACATGCCAGATGTATATTTTCGTAATATGTATTGTGCGAAATATTGTTTCATATTATTCATTACTCTCTTAATATAAGTTTTTAAAATAACCATGATTTTTGAAAGGAATTAAATTATATTCACCAGATAATTTGGCGATATATATATATATATATATATATATATGTATTTTTCTGCCAAGGATGACTGATATCAAATCTATTCCTCTGCAACATATTAGTATCTTATATCAGATACTTTATTTAGACATTTGAAAACAAATTTAACTTCAAATTATGATAGAATATTTATTATTTTCCTTTTAATTAGTATATTAGCTGGATATTTATTGTGTAGATATCATCCTTTGAAATGAAATGTTTATGTTTCCAATGGAATATGGAAGTTTGCCATTTTTTTTAATCTACAGTTTGGAAATTTAAAATTCAAATTTTATCAATTTTAGAACAAAAACAACTTAATCTAACGCATGCACATGATAACTAATACATATCTATACCTAAATATGGGAATTAAAATAGGGATATAATTTCCCTCGATTTTTAATATTTTTTTACGAAAAATCCATTGGGCGTTTAACATAGGAAATATTTTTCTTGTATCCACGAACGGCCAGTGACGTCATCACTTTGCTTGCGTATTTAAAGTCCTCATAATAAGAAAAAACGATTCCCTTCATTTTACCAAAATACTCTTTTTTAAGACTATCGTAGATCCTGTTTTCAAATTTTCTAACTAACTATCCAATAATTACAGACACTCCATGTTAACCCAAATTCACCTCTACTCGATACCTCCAACCAGCTATCTCACCCACAACATCGCCAAAATATCCAGGATCCAGCAAGGGACTTTCTCATTCTCAACCGAACATTTTACCTTGACTCGACATTATCATCTTAGACTACTCTACTTTCAATACTCATTTCAAATGGTGACTTTTACTGTCCCAACCAAACATTCTATCCCAACTATCACTTTACACTAATTTCAAAACTAAAATCAACTGGCGGCATTTACATACTAAAATCGACGCCAATGATACCTTACAATGTAAACAAACAATGAAGCTTGATAAAAATATTTAAAGGCTTTAATACGTTTTTACAAATATTTTAAGATTTTTAAGGCTTTAATTTGTTTTAGAAATATTTTAAGCATTTTTACTTTCCGAACACTATAGTGAGGAAAGTATTGTAATCATGTCAAAAATCCGAATTCGAGATTTTGATGTTTCTATACGTTTTGAGGTCCCCTGAGTCCGTTTTCACTATTTTTACGATGATGTATGTATGTGTGTGTGTATGTGTGTATGTGTGTATGTCTGTGGGTGAACACGCTAGCGTCTAAACGCTTCGTTCGATTAACCTGAAAGTTGGTACGCATATTGTAAGTCACCATAGTACGAACCCTATAGATTTTGGTGAATCTAGCACTTATAGTTTTTTTACAGGGACACAAAGAAAAATTCTTTATCATTATGGCCTATGGGAGCAAAATCTTAAAAGTGCGATAGCATCTAAATGCCTTATTCAATTGAGCAAAAATTTTATACACATATTATAGATCACAAATACTCAATCTGTATAGATTTTGGAGAATCTAGCACTTATAGTTTTTTTACAGGGACACAAAGAAAAATTCTTTATCATTATGCCTATGGGGCCAAATTTTTAAAAATGTGATAGTGTCTAAACGCCTTATTAATCCGAGCAAAAAAATTGTACACATGTTATAGATTACAGTTGAACTAACTGTATAGATTTTGGTGAATCTAGCACTTACAGTTTTTTTACAGGGACACAAAGAAAAATTCTTTATCATTATGGCCTATGGGACTAAATTTTTAAAAGTACGATAGCATCTAAACGCCTTATTGAATTCAGCTGAAAATTTATATGAGTATTATAAATCACTGTTGCACTAACTATAAGCATTTTGGTGAATCTAACATTTATAGGTTTTTACAGGGACACAACGAAAATTTCTTTGTCATTATGATCTATGGGCTCAAAGTTCAGTAGCGTTAAATAAAACAACGTGTAATAGATGGAGAAAAATACTCAAACACTCTATTATGGTTTTCTCTCTTTTGTTTGTTTAACAACTACTCTTTCTTTACTTTATCTACAAAACTGTTAATTACTCAATGTTCGGAAAGTCGAGTGGAGTCACTCCAGATTTTTTTTAATGAAACAGTGAAAGAGTCGTTCATTCGGAATTAAAGAGTTGTCCATTTGGAATTTGTATTTTCTGAATGGCAACAGTTTTGGTTTGTTTTTATTTGGCATTGCGTTGTTTATAATCATGAAGTTACATAATTCTATTTATAGGTTCATGTTTATAATAGCCAGTGATCCGTTATATTTAATTTAGACATTTAAACATTACAATTGAATAGTTTTTCAAGGTTTTAGAGCAAATAAATAAGAATATGTGCAATACAAAACATGTATGAAAATGATATGTATGTTTCCGTAAGCTGATTTGAACAAAAAAAAAAAAAAAAAATGGCTGCCAAAAGTTTCTGTTTTGAAGCGGTCTAACCAGAATCGTTCATGACAGATGAGGGTCATTATTATTATTAATATTTAAATAAAAGTTCTATCTCATTTTAATTTTATCAGATACACTACAGACACTTTTGTTATATAAATCATAACTGGTGTCTATATTATAAATGAAGCATACACCAAAAAATAGCATTTAAAAAAAAAAACCTATCATGATAAAAAGTTATACAACAAAAGCAACATTACTTTAATTGTCTGCGATAGCATTATGTCACTTACATTTGACATTATAGATGACAAATAAACAATAAGTATATAATAAAATTAATTAAACCTTACTGAAATTCATTGTTTCATTTTCACTACACCCTTTAGAACTTATCTTTCAATCAATTTTTATCTTCTCCAGTAGCATAAAAATTAAGGGAATTCACTCTCTACCGGTACAGGACAATAAACAAAGCCCATGTTATTCTACAGAGAAATTTATTTACAGAATTACTCATTACTTAATATATACATATTTTAATTCGATTTTGACATTCTGAAAATTCATAACTTTTAAATTGGTACTCGTTTTCTAAAAACTGGTTTTTTAAAAATTTAATTTTTTAATTTTTGGTTTAAAAATGGGAAAAATTATATTTTAAATGCAAATTGAAGTTAAAATAATAATAATAATATTAATACAATTTTTTGGAAAACGAGAACTAATTCAACAGTTGTTAATTTTTCGAATGTGAAAACGGAATTAAAAAAAAAAAAAAAAAAAAAAAAAAAATCAAGTGATAAGTAATTGCAAGTTTTAAAAAGAAATGTTTAACGTTTCAGAAAATTAAAGATCACAGATTGAACATTGTCTAATGCTGGTCTATATTGAGCCAATATTGTTGTGCTACTGGGGTTGTTAAAACACCTTATCAAAATATATTATCAACTTTTGATGTAAATGCCCTTATTAATATTAATAGGATGAAAGCAGAATGAAAAAAGAAAATATATATATATATATATATTTCTATTACAAACTAATTTTACTATATTCGAAACATTATTTTAACATGAATTAATTTTATTGTAGAGGGTGAGAAATGCTAGTAAACATTACCTGGTCACATATCATATCCCACTTTTTCTCATCATCATACTGTTTTAATAATTTTACTTTATCTGGCGGTAGGTCCATGGATGCCTGTAAAGAAATAAAATAATAATAATTATAAAAATGTGTGTGTATATATATATATAATAGAATAATAGGAGCAAAAATGTACATAGAAACATGCTTCTAGAGATAGCCTTGATAAATTGCAGATCATAAAAAAATACGTAAAAGTAGCAAAAAAAGATACATATTCAAATTATTTTACAGCTGAATTTTAACTACATCATACAGTATACCTAGTTTTAATGCAAAAATAACAAGTTTAAAATCAAGTAAAACTACGTAACACGCAAAAACTTAACAGGTTGACTTATTAATGATATATCATCTATACAAAATAAGTGATAGTTGAAGTGTTCTTATTACATTCAATAAAATAAACATTCAAAACGAAAAGTTTCTATAAAAACAAAATAATTTAACATGAAATTTAGACAGCCAAAATTTAAAAAACCCTGAATTCAGGGGTAAGTAGCTCATAGAAAGTTTCAACCCTACATATTTTTATTCTATAGAAAACCTGCTTTTATGCATGGGAATAAAGTATGTTAATTTCACTGTGTTTTGTTCAGTATAACGATATTATTGAAATATATCTTAAATACCTCTCTTAGACTATAATAAATCTGAGATCTTTTGAGAGTTTCCTGTTTACAAACCAATAGAGCTATTTATAACATTTTCAAAAGTGAACATGGCAAAGTGAACCTAAATAACATATTATTTAAAAAATATTTATGGAAATTAGAGAGTGGTTGTAGAGATAGACGAACCAAACATTTTTCAAAAGTTGCGTTTCAATATTGTAAAAAGTTAAAAACTGCTAACAAGACCCCCCCCCCCCCTTAAATAAAAATAAATAAATATATGTAAAAGCGAGGGAACGCAGGCGCTTACTTTAAAGAAAACATTTCAATTCATTTGCAAGAATGAATAATGAATTAAAAACGTTGATAAAACAAACAACTAACTGATATGGTTGAACTGAAGCTTTATTAAGATAGTCTTTAAAAAACAAAAACTTGGCATTTTTAAAAACATAAAATAGCAAAGGCTTGCTAAATATTCATTAATTTCTTCATGCAACTGAAGGACCAAGGCATACTGACTGACCTAAAAATTCACTTCTAAAGCTTCTGGAATACAATAAAAATCCGCTTTATATTATCATAATCATTTCTTTTTTTCCTTTGAATTTCATCACAGAAATTTAAAAGATAACACAACAGTTAATGGACACAAAGAAAGAAAGTGAAAAGATTATGTTTTTGTGGAACAAAGCAAAACTATCGTTTTCCAAGCTTCAAAACTTGGATCAAAATTCAAAATTATGCAAACATTTCCTGAAAATACATTATAATCCACTGAGTCTATCACTTTCAATCTGCGATATAAGCGTTGTCACGCGCAATCAGCAATAAAGTAGGATGAAATACTTTCTCATTATTACGAGATATAGTTACAGATGCACGTCCACATACACACAAGCATGCAGTAAAATCATGTATGAATCATGAGTTTTGAAACACTTTCCCATATTTCTAAAGAAAGAAATAGCCAATGTATGAGAAACTACTAAAATCTGTAGGTGACAGATGTCGATTTTGGTTTCCAATTCCTTTATTTATTTATTTTTTTATGTATTTACTGGCAAGTCTACTGACGCTGCTCGGGTTGAAGTAGTGCTTATAAAATTTTTGAATTGAAGAAATTACAAAGTAAAAAAAGTATGAGATGGAATTAAATTAAAATAAAAATCTTCTAGCTCTAGCTTCATGATACTGCGACTAAACGTTTTGAATAAATGGATTCCAAACCCAACTTCGGAGGTCGATAAAACATGTCGACGGATCAACAGAACTTCTGTATAAAGAATCTTATTTTTTCCTCAAGTAGCATATATATAAAAATTATTTAAAGTTCCTATATACGAGTATGCTACATATAATTGTTTCTGAATTTCTTTTTGAATCTAACTTATGGCTGTTGGACAGTTTCTTGATTTTGTCGCTTCGTAATTTTTTTTTATGCTGCAGTAGAGTCCTGACCCGACCCGAACCCGACAAAAAAAAAAAAAAAAAAAAAAAATCATCAACCCAAAAACCGACCCGAACCCGCAGTAAAAAATTTTTGCGACCCGCACCCGACTTCTCTGACCCGAAAACTAAATGAACATTACTTATTCACCTAAAAATCATACAAAACAAGATAAAATCGTATAATATCATATAAAATAAAATTTAAGTAAAAAACCATTTTTTAAAGTAAGAAGCTTTTTATTGTGAAGCCCTAAAAAGCATAAAATAAAATGTATTCTGGCTAAGACATGCTCCAAAGAAATGAAAGTTTCAACACTAAGAAAATTTTAGAGAAAAATATAGGTACTTTCCTTTTGCAAGAGATGAAAATGTTTTAATGTTCAAAATATTTTAAAAAGCTTTCGAGACCAATATTCTTAGTTATTAGTTTTTGTAAAATCATTCATTAGGCCAGAAATCTCAAATGTCTCGAAAGCTTTTTAAAATATTTTGAACATTAAAAATTTTCATCTCTTGCAAAAGGAAAGTACCTATATTTTTCTCTAAAATTTTCTTAGTGTTGAAACTTTCATTTCTTTGGAGCATGTCTTAGCCAGAATACATTTTATTTTATGCTTTTTAGGGCTTCACAATAAAAAGCTTCTTACTTTAAAAAATGGTTTTTTACTTAAATTTTATTTTGTGCTTTTTAGTTACAAAAAAGGAAAAAACTTCTTAAGAAAACTAATTAAAATTTCTTAGGATATTTTGTAGACAACGGTAGATTTTCGTTTATCAATGGACATTTTTTTTCTATTATTTATCTGCAAAAAAGTACTATATCGTCTTTCGAGGACCGAATCCGGGACCATCGCGTTATCAGCATGACGCTCTAACCAAAAGTCTAAGAACTGTCAAGAAAAATCAAAGAACATTCTAGAAAAATCTAACAAATACTTATACAAAAGAAATATTGTTCTCGAATGCTTTTTAAAATATTTGGAATATTTAAAATTTTTATGTTTTACAAAAGTGAAATATCTATATATTTCTTTAAAATTTTCTTGTTGTTGAAACGTTTATGATTTTATAGCATGTCTCTGCAAGAATAAATTTTAATTCTAGGCTTTTTAGGGCTTCACAATAATAAAAAACTTTCAGTGTTATTTTTATTTATTTATTTACTTACTTATATTTTTATTTAATTATTTATTTTTATTTTTATTTTTACTGAAATTTTTATTTTGTGCGTTTAGTAACTCAAAAAGAAGTTTCTTTAAAAATCTATCAAAATTCCTTAGGACACTGTGTAGGCAACGAATGATTTTCTTTTATCAATTGACATAGTTTCTATTAATTATCGACAAAAAAGTAACACATCGGCTTGCGAGGATCGAACACACGAGCATCGCGTTATCACCATGACGCTCTAACTAAACGCGCTAACAAACGACGAAAAAGGTTGTTTAAATTTACGTTAAAGTGGAGGCGCATTTTTTTTTTTCAGAATGACACAGACACGATGATAAAAATCCATTTTCAATAAAAAGCTTCTAAAAGAATATATATATATATATATATATTTAACTTTATATTTTGTATTTTTTAGTATCTAAAAAAAGGCTTCTTTAAAAAAAACTCTTCAAAAATTCTTAGAATACTGTGTAGACAATAAAAAATTTTCTTTTATCAATTGGCATATTTTCTATTACACATTTCATCTGTAAAATTTAGCACATCGATCCTTCGGGGATGGAACTCACCACCATCTTATTAGCAACTTGACGCTATAACCAACTGAGCCAACGAGTGACTATAAAGACTGCTGATATTTACTTTAAAGTTGAGGTGCCTTATTTATTAGTGTGACATGAAGACGCGATAACAAAATGCAATTTCTATAAAAAGCTTCTAAAAAAATATTTTTTTTTCTTTATTTTTATTTAAATTTTTATTTTGTGCTTTTTAGTTACTAAATAAAAAGCTATTTAAATGAAATCTTCAAACATTATTAGAATACTGTGTACACAACGAAATATTTTCTTTTATCAATTGACACTTTTTCTATTAATTATTTGCAAAAAATAACACCTCGGCCCGGCGAGGATCGAACACACGACTCTCGCACTATCAACATGACGCTGTAACCAGCTGATTCATTAAAAGATACAATGAGTTGCTTACAATTTTTTTTTTTTTAATATATATATAATGGAAGCGTCTTGGTTTTTTAACGTGACAAAAAGCCGATGACAAATCCAATTTCATATAATAGTAATATATAATATACATATATACATATAAAACTTCTAAAAATATTTTTTTATGTATTTTTTATTTAAGACATTTTATTTTGTACTTTTTTAATATCAAAAATGTTTTGTGTTTTCCAATATTTAAATTTAAAAAAAAAAATGCTTCTTAAAAACACTCCTAAAAAAAATTCTTAGTGTAAGCAACGAAAAATTTTCTTGTATCAGTTGACACCTTTTCTACTAATTATCTGCAAAAATTAACACGCTGGACTTTCCGAGGACCGAACTAATGACCACCATGCTACTAACGAGACGCTCTTACCAACTGAGCCACAGAACGACAAACGAAATAGCTTATATTTACTTTAAAATGAAGGCGCCTTGTTTACTAGCGTGACACGAAGACACGATGACCAAGTCAATTTCAATTAAAAACCTTCTAATAAGGTAAATTTTCATTTACCTTCATTTGTCATACAGTTGGTAATTTTTTTTAAGTTAAAATATAATTACTAATTGTATAAAGTTAAAAATTTTAAAAATCTGAAAAATGAATTAATAATAATGTGTAACCTTTTATATGAGTTGTGAACTTCAATAATGTAAAAATGTGCATCGAGTTCAGTGTTAGTAGTTCGTTGTTTTATGCTTATATTCTGAAATAAATAAATAAAAAAGAAATAAAATAAAAGGCATAAAATAATAATAAAGTTAATCTGAATAGACTAATGTCGTCATTTTTTCTTGCCGTCATTCCACTTATACATACTTGCCAACATCCTAATTAATATTCCGTAGTATCATTAGCCACGCCTTCTTTTTTACACCAGTATTATTTTAGAGTGATTTTCGTCTTATTTGATCGTAATTGGATTTGGAAAATATTACTCTACAAATTTACTGGTGTGAGAAAAAGGGCGGGACTAGCAACACTACGGAATATTAATGAGGATGTTGGCAAGTATGCTTATAGGTATTTCTATATGAAGCATTTTCTTGTGCAGATATATATTTATTAATTTTATTATTAGTTGTGCGAAATAAAAGTGTTAAAATATGATTTATAGAAATACCTCTCATAGGACGCAATGCCTTGAAATTCTTTCGAGCGTCCCTGTGGACAAACCAGAAGTAGCATCTATTTCATTTTCGATAGGAAACATCCCATAGTGAACTTTAACAACATATATCAGTTTCAAGAAATTCCATGAATATTTACCGGAGTTAGAGCGCGGACAGACGGACAAACCGAAGTCATAAACACTTTTCAATTTTGTAGGAAAGTGTTAAAAAAAAAAAAAGTTTGCGCGTAAAAAGAGGGAGATTTACAATATAAATAATAAAATTGATTTTTTGGGGGACAATTTTTCACGTTTAATAAATACATTTTCTTTTATGCCTGTAAAAAATAAATAAATAAATAATAATAATAATGTGTAATTTATTTATTTTTGGCATTTTTTTTCCTTTTTATTAATTTTAAAGTCAAAATGGGGTTTTTATTTAATATCTTTTGAATCAATTACCCGATTCAACTAAAAAATACGGCATTAGGTACATTTTGTCTTGATTAATAGGTGTACCAGTTTTCGTAGCTATCGGTTGAATGGTGTAACAGATCCAGACAGACATAACGACAAACTTTCATCTTTATATACATAGATTCATTTTTGTTATTTTATAAATTTAATCCAGGAAAGGAATAAAATGAGGAAAACAGCTTAATCACAATGAATTACGTTCAAAAGAAATTGAACTCCATTCTATTTGTAATTACTTTGTAATTGAAAACAGAGTACAGACTTTATGGTGATAAGATTAACTATCACTTTCTTTATTAAAAAAAAAAAAAACTTAATAGCCTCTTAACCTTTTCACTGGCAATACGTGAGCGGTGACGAAACAGGATAATTGGACAAATACATAAATCAGATGACAAACAAAAACCACTTCAGTTTCGCAGTAGGCGTCTGAAACGTTAGTTATAGCAGGATATGACGTATGGGTATGTGCTATTTTACCAGTTTTATACCCTTTCTTTCATTTAATTCGATGAGCTACTGTGTGCAATATTAATAAGAAAGTAAAAGACCGAGAGTGGAATTATTCATGAGTGTTAAGTAAAGCAGTTATTCTTAAAACTAAAATAACTTAACTGTTGGTTTCTCAAGCATGCATGGAACTAGTTATGCAGAGATACAAAAGGAATAAAATAATAATTTGTGAGCAAAAAAGAAATCATACATATTCTAGTAAAAAGCAGAACAAAGTGCACAATTCAGACACAAAGATCTATACTAATGTATATATATATATTTTAAATGATAGATTTTGAAGCCTGATTTCAGAGGGAAAAGTTGATATGATATGGAACTTTTTTTTTTTTTTTTTTTTTTTTTTTTTTCTAAAAATGGAAGCTATATAGTTTTATGCAGTAAAAGAAAATTTTCATTGCTGACATCAATGAAATAATCCATCATCATAAAGCTCATTTTTTTCAAAAGTATATCTAATAGTAGCCCCATTCTTTTTCTTTGCTTAAAATGAATTTACTGTTTTCTAAGAATTTTATTTTGGTAAAACTGAATAAAAATGCTTCTTTATTACAGAACGCATAAAAAGATCGACTTTTTCAGAACCAGACTTATATTGCATACGTACGAAAGTGTTATTTGAGAAGCATTGAATTATTGGGTTGTTCGGAAAGTAATTTCGTTTTTTCCTTCGAAAATGAAAGACGATTTTCTTATATTGTATAAATATTTTAATGAATTATATAATCTCCACTTTGATCGGTTTCTTAGCGATCTCACGAGTTGTTATTTGGCAGTTTTTCATAAATCAATACTTTATTTTGTCTTCATTAGCACAAACTGGTTTTCTAGAACGTTATGCATCTTCAACTCAAATTTGCCAGAACAAAATTTGGTAAACCAGTTTTGACAATAGCGTTCTTCAAATAAATTTTCTGTGCACACATCGTATACTTTTTTTCCTTGTTTGAATAGAATTTTCGCATTTTTGATAGCAAAAACAAAATATGCCGAAAATGTCGCTTCTGATTTTCTTTATTTGATAGGGCACCAATCAAAAACTATTGAGCAGAATAAAACGACCTTTTTCACAAGCAAGCCTTGCTATATCAGCTGTCACAATATGTAATGGCAATGCAACTTAAATGTGAAGAAGGTGTGAAAAAAATACAATTAAGGGCTCTGCTGAAAAAAACGAAATGACTTTCCGAACAACCCAATATAAAACTCAAACACATACACGATTTTATTAAATAATAATTCAGAAAAATTATTTAAAAAAAAAAAAAAACATGTGAGTGAAAATAGTGCTAGTGACACAATACTAATTTATATAAAAATCACACACACACTTCTCAGAGAGAGAGAGAGAGAGAGAGAGAATGAATGAGAATCTATGATCTTGTTCGACTGATTACAGATAATTACCAAATCCTGTAGGGGTAAGAAATGGAAGGGAAAAAAAAAAAAAACACTCGCAGATAAGAAATTGTAAAAATTTTATTATCTTAATACACATTTGCTCTCTGAAATATAAAGAGAATACAGCGACTAGGTCCCCCCCCCCCCCAATCGCCAATTAAAGGATGTCATCATATAATCTTACACTTATAAATATTCATTATTTATGCTAAATAATTTGTTCAGAAGAAATTTAAAATTATAACAAATTAGATGCGGGCGAATAGTGGCTTTAATCATAAAAGAAAACTCGGTACAAATTTGGCACACTAACCAAAACTCATACATTCGATTAAATGCTTTTCAAAAGAACTTTTTTCAACTTTCTATCTAAATTTCCTACACTCTGTATGGTTGAGGGAAAAAATAATGCATCAACCAATATGATAGTAATCAATGAATTTTATGCTATAAAATGTATCTATAGAAACTGTACCCCAGAAACATCATATATCAAAGTGTATTTAAACGAATTATATAAGACTTGAGTTATCCAAGATGACTCCTTTTAGAGAGCTTTGATACGTTTTAACAGAAAGTCCAATGACCAATACACATTCTTGTTACAAAATTTACTACATATTGTTATTTCAAATATACTGTAGAAATGAATTACGGATTCATTTTACCACCAAAATTTAAATTTTATCACACGGGATGTTTCAGATGCATAATCTACACACAGTGAAATAACTATGGTAGCAGACGTTCATGGCAAAACTGTTTTTAAGCCATCTGATCCAGTTTTTACAGCATAATAATAAATATGGAGCTTAGGGACCTTCCTGGATCTTGTAGCCCATGATATTTGTCCCCTCAAACAGTGTGCAAATATTTACATTGCCTTCCCTATAGTAACACATTGATAAGAATGATACAAATCTAAGAAAAAAGCAATTTTTAAATTATACAAGTTCACTCAACAGCCTCAAAGGAGAAGGGAAAAAATGTTATTGCGGGTTTATTAATTAAAACTCACGAATGTTAAATTGATCTACTGATACCTACAAAATTTACTTCGCTAATAATCAACGATAAATTTAGAGACATTATCTCAACTTAGGACAATTTTTATTGACATTTTTAATTTCTTGTATATTCAAATAGAAGAAAGTAATTGGATCAGTAAAAAATTTCGACCTCCGTATTTCGATGGATTTATGTTTTGAGATTCCAGAACACGATTTGACCTTTTTAGAAAATGCCTGTCTAGCTGTTTGTCTATGTGTGACGTGTGACAAAAAGTTTCAACCAACTTTAGTTCCAGAACTAATGAACAGAATTTAAAAAATAAATAAATAAATAAAAAAGTTGTATTTTGTTAATTAGTGACTATCGTTTAAAAGGTTTTCATCCTATTTTATCATGATTTTTAATATGGCAACATAGAACAAAATTTCGTAAAAATGTACACAACAATAAGGATTATTTTTAACAAATCACTGTGAAATTAATTAGAATAGTCAACCAGGATAAAATTTCTGTATATTCAGAAATATCGCTTCTATGCCCTCGTGGGAAGTAAAATTTCAATATGAGTATTTCTCAAAAGAGCTCGTCAATACCTTTAAAGGAGTGATTTTAACAATGTATCGGTGATGATCTGAAATTAAGTTAGATCCCTCCCCCTTAAAATAAATAAATACCCCCCCTCCCCCCAATTTCGTCTACAGGGCACACAATTGATTTTCTTTAGACATGTAGGATTATGATTTTTGAGATGAAATTAGTTTGCATGGAATATTCATCAAAATTATCATGGTAGATAATTTTGATTAATAATAATTTTAGTGAATAATTTACATTGCATGAGTTTGTATAGGAAAATTCAAAATATAGAAGAAAGTTTTGTGATGGCGCCCCACCTAACTAGTTCTCCGGATGTAATTACACTATTAAGTACATATTAATTTAATTTTTATTGGTTGATTACTATCACATGGTACTTTTCCTGAAAAGCTTAAAACATACCTGCTGCATTCTTTATCAGTGAAGTCATATCATAAGTCGGCAGCTAGTATTAACGAACTTTACGGACGTCCAACCTCAGCAGGACGGTTGAGCAATGAACCCTCTATTAAAGAAAGCACTTACAACAGTATCTCTCCATAAACTCATTATAGCTTATTATTTATTCATTTAAATAGGAAGTGGATGAATATATTTATATCATTGAAAATCGTTGCGGCAAATAGAAGATTCGTCATGACGAAATCTATAAGATGAATGACTTAAATATAAAAAAAATTTAATGGTAATTTCATATTTCAAATTTAATTATTAATTAAACTCAGTATTATTACAATAATAAAAACCTTTAAGAAAGAAAAAATAAAAGAAAGAAATTAAAAGAAAGAAATTATTGTAATTGAGATATACTGCACATAGTGAGAAAGTCCTCTTGAATTAAAAAAAAAAAAATAATAATCTGCAATAAAAATAATTTTATATTTTAACGTAATCCAAAATAATATTTTTAATCAATAGAGTAATGTCATACTAATCAACACCCCCCCCCCCCCAAAAAAAAAAAAAACAATGTTTGTATAGACATTTATTATTATTATTATTATTAGTTTTAATTTCGAAAATTGATCAAAAATTTCTTCGTTTCCCCATTTTTAAAAGTAGGCTGTCTCTTTAAAGATGTTAGCACTTCAAAAATATATATATAAAAAAATAAAAGAAAAGAAAAAAGAAAAGAAAAGAAAGAAGAAGAAAGAAAGATATATGACGTCAGTTTTATATTTTTAAGTGCGTTTTATTATTTTGTGGTCACAAATTAAAAAAAAAAAAAAAAAAAAAAAATCTTGAAAATTTTAATACTATAATATTATTCAAAAAATTACAATTTTGAAATAATGGTAATAAAATAAGATGCACATAAATATAAAAAACGCTGCCACCCGCGAAGTAAAGAAATTTTTTTTTTCTTTTTTTTCTTTCCCCCAAGTTACATTAGATTAGAAAGTTTGAATAATTAGCAAAAATCACAAAATTTAAATAAAAGTGTAATATAAAGATTTGGCCCGTCATGATGTAATAACACATGCTTGCATTTTTAGAACTTAAGTGTCAACATCCTCATGCCATAAAAGAAAACATGTAAAATACGTGACTTTCAAGAAATTAAAACAGAGATTAAAAGCGGGAATTCTATTCAATAAAGTAAAATTATGGGATTTTTTAGCTACCGTACACTAAAGAAAAAGGAAAAAAAAAAAAAAGTAGGATTTAATATTAAATTCGTGATAAAATTCCAGAACAGGGGTAAGTAGTAATGCTTTAAAAACCTCCCACAACATGAAAAGATCCATTTAAAAAAAAAAAATTAAATTTTTGAATAAAGTATCATATAATTTGATTCGCCTCAATGAGATAGCATGTTTGCCATCAATCTTTATGACCGACTGTCAACATCGTCACGACGCGGCGTGAGGAGAAAACATTCGAAAGTACGGGCGTTGTAGTCTACTATCAGATTATGTGAAGATGACACTTGACCGAGTTATAAAAGCAACCATCATACAAGTAATATTTATAAAAAGAAGAAGAAGAAAAAAAAATGGGGAAGTTTAAAAAGACGATGTAAGGAATCTTTTGCAACAGAAAAAGACTGATGACCTTCAGAGATTCGTTGAAGAAGGCTCAGCAGATGTAAACCTATTAAATTTGTTCCGCCTACTTTATTTCAAATTTTTATGGTATCATGAAATACAAGAGAAAAATTAGTACTCGGGAACCACTGTCTTGTTTGTGGAAATTACTTCGCCTAATAAATATAGCTTCCCCCCCCCCCCAAGCTTTACATTCGCATCGTATATCACTATATGGTCCCTATTTTTTCTTAATGTTATTTTTAATGTCCTAATAAAACGATACTTTTTTGTGCATGAAAAGATAATAGTAGGACAGAAGATCACGAAAATACTATTTATATGCAAGCTAAAGAGTAATAGAGACAGAGTTGTAAGTAAAATGCGAAAAGTGCATTTATTTCACTTTTTGGATTTTTTTAAAGCTCAAAAAAAGAATGTTTCAAAAAAAGGAGGGGGGCGGGGGGCTGCGGAGAAACAAAAACAAATTTAACAGTGAGTATTTCAAATGTGAAAAATGAATTAAAAAAAAATACTTTAAGTAATAAATGAGTTTCTACAAACAAATTTTCCCACAGGTATAGAACAGTCTAGGGACTTGCCTGCCAATAACAAGTCCCTTTTAAAAACATTTTATCGGTTAAAAAAGATAAATTTTTATAAAACAATAACAGTCACTTATGAATATTATAAATATAAACGAATTCTTACATTTGTCAACCTGCATAAAATGAAGCAGACTGCGCCAACCGTTTTCAATATGCTTATTCTCAACGATATATTTAAATTTTGTGATGAAATTTCGAAAAATACTTTCCAGGCAGCATCGCTTTATGAACAATTTATAACGCTTAAAAAATACATTAAAGCATTATTTAAGTAAGAAACAAAGTGAAAACAAATATACAGATATACAAGTGAAGCATCCGGAATTCTATAACCCGGCAGCACCCATAAACCGGCACTGACCCCCCCCCCCTCCTCTTCTCTGCTTTTTTTTTTTTTTTTTTTTTTTTACAAAAATCTCCGCTCAACTCGTTATTTGTAGCATGCTTGCCAACTTTTATGGTTCGTTAGTACAGTTTACGGATTTTCATTTAATTTTATTGATTTACGGGCAGACTAGCGTGAATTTTTTACAGATTAATCAGGATGATGGCAAGAATTCCGAAAAAGAACAATAAATTTTTTGTCTCGTTATGGCAAATCTAAAAGTTATTAATAAAAGAGATCGTTCCTATTCCTGATGCCGAAAGTCAAAATAACACGACCACCCGAAATCTCGGTCAACAGTTTTTAAAAGGACTTGAATTGACATATTTAACAGAATGTAGCATTTTCAAATTCCTGATTTTATTTGTTATTTAGACAGTTTTATTAATATCATTTTTTTTAATTATTATAATTTGTACAAAAATAAACGATCTGTATTACTGTTTTATAATTGTTATTAAAAAAAAATTATTTCAAGCGTTATTTTAATTATTTTCGTTTTTGATATGAGTTTGCACATATTTTTTAAAACTAATTTTTAAAAAATATTTCTTTAGATGCTGTGACTGATATATGATTTCGATATACATTTTCAGAACACCTATAATCCAGAAAATTCCGTAATCTGGCAATGTCTATTTCCCGTCGATACCGGATTACCGATGCTTGCATTTATGTCCTTAATCAAGAAAAATATCTTTATGTACGCGTTGGCCAAACTAACCTGCATCTATTTCCAAATGACAGCCATCTGAAAATTTCACACTCAATACATATAAAAACGAATTGATGAACCGATCTGCATGGAACTTGGTATGTACATAGTCCATATAAGGGTCTGAACCAAATTAATTAATCAACTTGATCCGTCATCTTGTTTCAAAGTGGTGGCCACTTGAAAATTGCAAACTCACATAAGAAACATATTTATAAAGCCTATTTGTATGAAATTCGGTAAGGTCTCAAACAAGTATATTAATCAACTTAAATAGCCCTTTTGTTTCAAAATAGTAGTCACGTGAAAATTTCAAACTCACGTGAGAAACGTATTTATGAACCGATTTGTTTTAAACTCGGTAAGTTCATAGTCCATATCCACGGTCTCAATCAAGTTTATTAATCAACTCGATCCGCCATCTTGTTTCAAAATAACGACTTTGAAAAGAACAGCAAAAATAAATAATAAATAAAATAAAATAAATAAATTTATTGTTCCGACTGGACCAGACTTGTTTTCTTTTGAAAATTCTCGGGAAAAAAAAAAAAAAAGACTCACTTTTATATGCGTTTTTTCATTCCTAGTAAATAAAAGAAGGTCGTTCACGTAAAAAGCAGCAGCTAATTTGCACAAAATAGTTCTATACAAGTATTACATATTTAAAAGTAACAAGAAAAAGTAAGATGTAGGAAATGCGAAGAATAAACGTGAGAAATAAATAAAATCAAGGTATTATATCTCTCTTCATTTCAGATTATACAATCGATGATATCTCACTTTCAAAGTTACTCTAGCGTTACGACTGAACAAAGGTTCAACAACTGATTCCATTACCTTACACAATAAAACATGAATTTTGTGCAATTTGGAGGAATAAAGCCGATTTAAAACAGAAAGGTTATTTATTATTTAAGCGCTTATTTGTTTTAATTAAATATCGTCTTTTTTTTTTTTCCTATGTTAAACCAGGATAAGACGATACAGGAGAACGCTGATTGCCATTATTTTTCCTGAAATTGCACAAATTTTTTAGGAAGTTGAAAAACGCAATCCTTGAACTTCTCCGACTCCCCTTTCCCTTTACTGATTATAGTTCCTGCGAACATTACCAGATAATTATAAAAACCAACATTTCTGTTGACGGGGCTCTTGCTTGAAGCAATCTTAAGATTTTGCTTAAAACTGAAGAACTGATTTTGCATAATCAGTTGAAAATTGATACCTAAATAAGCACGTGTAACTTTTTCACTGGAATTAAATATTTTTTCTAACAAAAAAAAAAAAAAAAAAAAAGAAAAAAAGAAAAGAAAGAAAGAAAGAAAGAAAGAAATTAATTTATTCAAGTTTCTAAAAATTGTATGTGAGCATACAAATCAGCCGCATTACAGAAAATATTCGAACATACAGTTCTATTATAGTTATATTCAGTTATATTCTATTAGAAAGTTATTCATCTAAAAAATCGTAAAGCCATCTATAATTTTACCAGCAAATTCTATCATATCATTAAACGTTATTATATGATTTTAAATTATATGCACTAATTATAAATTTTATCAAATATCTTTTTCATTTCTAATTCAAAATGGAGACATTAAAACTAGTACGTTGCGGCCACCACCACATGACTTTTTCTATATTTTCCCACACAAATTCACTCAGTAAAAATAATTTATTAAAATTATTTTAAAAAAATTATCTTCCATGATAATGCAAGTATAACACTAAATAAATAAAATATATATTATATACATATATAAGTCAATTTTATTCTCAATATTACATTTAAAAAAAAAAGAATTCTTTGTTAAAAATGAAAAAAATCGATAACTTTATTTTAAATTAACGCAGATCGATGGTTCAACCATTCGTTTTAGAGGTATTGGTGAGCTCTTTGAAAGATATCCATCATGAAAATTTACTCCCTTCGAGGGAGGACTTCCCCCCGGGGGTTGGGGGGGGGGCGGAGAGAGGCTCCTACATACACAATTTTTTTCCCCAGTTGACTATCTCTATTACAAATAATTCTTTTAAATTTCATATGATTATTAAAAAATAATTCTCTTTATGCACATCTATACAAAATTTTGTCCTATACTACCATATTAAAAATTCAGAAAAAGCGGGATGGCAACGCAAGCTGTTGGACAATTTTTCCCAAAAGTTGATAGACACTAATTTATGTCAATGTGTAACTACGTACCAATTTGTATGAAATTCTATGCAGTACCTGATATACAGTCGCCACAAAATTTTGCCACACACACAGAGAGAGACATTTTCTAAAAATGGTCAAATTGTGTTCTTTCTACAGCTCTCAAACCGTGTAAATCCATCAAAAACTCGAGGTTTAAAATTTTTACGAATCCAGTACTTTCTTCTATTCAATATAGAAGAAAGTAAAAATATTTTTTACACATAGGTGTAAAAATGTAGAAAGTTTTATGAAAAATTATTCTAAAAAAAAAAAAAAAAAAAAAGTATTAGTATTCTTAAAGTGCTATTGTAATATTGTAAATATAACAAAATTTTCCGGAAGCATGTTAAATAAAGCTTCTAAATTCGTCAACTAGTTAATATTTTTTGAATATCTCTCACGTAAGTCATTGTATCTACATTTAATACGCAGCATTAATTAATAAACAAGCGTATCATTTTATTAGCTATATTTTAATAGATTTTCAATTAAAAAAAAAAAAAAAAAAAAAAAGAGAGATACATTTAAAAATCGAATATTTGTTAATTTTTCAGTTAACATGATATATGTAAACATGAATATACAGTATACTAACTAAATTGAATAACATCATAAACAACTCTAACTAAAACATTTTCTTTATATAAGAAGGATACATTTTGTCTATAGAGTAGAAAATGTATGCTTTAAACTTTATTGCATGAAAAAATACGAGCGCGCAAAGCCTAACATTGAAAAATCCGGAATGATTCCATTCGACTTTCCGAACATTAAGTAATTAACGGTTATTTAAATAAAGTAAGAGAAGTCGTTAAATAAACAAAAGAGAAAATTATAGTAAAGTGTTTGAGTATTTTCCTCCATATGTAGTAATTTAACGCTACTGTACATAACATAATTTCAGACCACAGATCATAATGATAAAGAATTTTTTGTTGTGTCCCTGTAAAAATCTACAAGTGCTAGATTAAAAAAATCTGGTGTGAAACAACCACACGACTTCCATTACCCGATATTACACATATTATATGTATTTTTAAAAAATAATGTGATCCAAATTTTCTGTTGAGAAAGCTGATATAAAGACATGTAAAACACATACTTAAATTTACAGAGTTTACATTACAAGTAAAATAGAGTTTACCAAGTTAAAAAATAACGGGGGGGGGGGGGGGGGAATGATATTTCCGTGATCTAAAAGTTACCTACCTAAGCGGATCACTGTTAATTTTCCTGTAATAACCACGTAATACACAAGAAAAGATATCTAAAATGGATTTATGTAACAATTTTCAAAAAAATCGTTAGAGCCGTTTTTGAGATATCAACTTTTACCAAAACTTGGTACTTATACACAATTATTGACCGGAAAACATAATTACATACAAAAGGATATTTAAAAGGGAGTTAATATGTCGAGTTTGAAAAAAATATGTAAAGCCGTTTTTAAAGGAACGCGCTTGCGAGACCTGAAATTGAGCTATTTATACAGGGCGACTTCTATCAATTTTCCTGAACTAACCAACTATATCATTCGAAAGGACATCTAATAGAGTGTATATATAGCAAATTTGAAGAAAATCGTTAGAGCCGTTTTTAAGATACGGATTTACGGTCCCACTTCCGGTTTCTCACCAAAATTTGGAAAATTCATCTGTACACCAGTCCTGTCTCAATTCTAAAGTTTCGCAGTTCTATCTTTATTAGTTTCGGAGATATGATAGCCAGAAGATTCCACACATACATGCACATACACTGACCAATTGACAGAAACTACTTTTTTGGACTCAGGATACCTTAAAACGTGTAAATCAGGTGAAAACTTGACATCGAATTTTTGGACCAAATTACCTACGGTAGTCGGGTAATGGAAGTAAATATCTATAAAGTTCGTGCGACTGTGACCTAAAATGTATATAAATTTTCTGCTCAATCTGATAAGGCATTTAGACGCTATCGCACATAAAATAATTTGAGCCTGTAAACCATAATGATAAAAAAATTTCTGTGTCCTTTAAAAAAATTAAAAACAACAACAACAAAGTGCTAGATTCATCAAAATCAATAAGGTTCCTGTCACGGTGACCTATAATATACGTAGCAACTTTCAGCTCATCCGAACAAAGTGTTTAGACGCTATTATGTTCACTCACACACATACATACATTGCCGTAAAAATAGCTAAAATGAACTCAGGAGACCTCAAAATGTATAAATACACGAAAATATCAAAGTCTAAATTTTCCATGATCACAATACTTTCCTTACACATTGTATGTCCCGAAAGTAAAAGTTAATGTTGCCGGCTGTACACATGACGTCAGTTTTCATGTAAATATTAAGGTTTGTTTTTAATAAAATACATATCGTTATAATTAATGATAGATAACACAGCCATCAGATAAAGAACAATTAATTATTCATAATTGCATTATCCTGTCAGGAACATCGCTAATTCTAATGAGGTGGACTTAAGAAGGTAACAACAAGCTTCCCCGAGTAAAATAGTGATAAAAGATCAATAATTCTGAATAAAACATGAGGAATCTGATCATGCAAAAAGACTAGCAGACACCTGAGATTATTGTGTGCTCTATCGCGGGTTGAATCAACTGCTATTGTTCATTTGTAGTGAGATCTGGGGGAAGGAGGGGCTACTCAGCAGTTTTACTTAACAGGTGAATTTACAGTATAGGATAATTCAATTCATTAGAATTATTTGCTTCTTTGTGTAATGTTTGTAGAAAATGAATGATAAGAAATTAAATAACATAATTAGTAATAGAACTGCAGGTAAATATAAAGAATTTACATTTTATAATTTTTGCAGAAATGCATTCATTTTTTTTATTTATTTATTTATTTTTACAAAATAAATAAATATATAAATAAATTATTTTTGTAATTAGAAATATGTACATTTCTAAAAGAAATTATCATAAAAACAGTCATTGGCCAATGATATCAATTAACACTCTTTATAAATATTGCAATATATGCACTGTAATGTAAATTTACTGAAATTTTTATCTATTGGGTTGTTCGATAAATAATGTCGTTTTTACTTTCCGAACACTATAGTGAGGAAAGTATTGTAATCATGTCAAAAATCCGAATTTGAGATTTTGTTGTTTCTATACGTTTCAAGGTCCCCTGAGTCCGTTTTCACTATTTTTACGATGATGCACGTATGTGTGTGTGTGTATGTCTGTGAGTGAACACGCTAGCGTCTAAACGCTTTGTTCGAATAAGCTGAAAGTTGGTACGCATATTGTAAGTCACCATAGTACGAACCCTATAGATTTTGGTGAGTTTATAGTTTTTTTACAGGGACACAAAGAAAAATTCTTTATCATTATGGCCTATGGGACCAAAATCTTAAAAGTGCGATAGCATCTAAACGCCTTATTCAATTGAGCAAAAAATTTATACGCATATTATAGGTCACAGATACTCGATCTCTATAGATTTTGGAGAATCTAGCACTTATAGTTTTTTAACAGGGACCCACAATTTTTTTTTTTTTTTTATCATTATGGCCTATGGGGCCAAATTTTTAAAAGTGTGATATCGTCTAAACGCCTTATTAATATGAGAAAAAAATTTGTACACCTGTTATAGGTCACAGTTGCACCAACTGTATAGATTTTGGTGAATCTAGCACATGCAGTTTTTTTTACAGGGACACAAAGAAAAATTCTTTATCATTATGGCCTATGGGACCAAATTTTTAGAAGTGCGATAGCATCTAAACGCCTTATTCAATTGAGCTGAAAATTTATATGAATATTATAAATCACTGTTGCACTAACTATAAGCATTTTGGTGAATCTAGCATTGACAGGTTTTTACAGGGAAACAACTAAAAATTCTTGGGCTCAAAGTTCAGTAGCTTTAAACAAAACATCGTGTAATAGACGAAGAAAAATACTCAAACACTCTATTATGGTTTTCTCTCTTTTGTTTGTTTAACAACTCCTCTTTCTTTACTTTATCTACAAAACTGTTAATGACTCAATGTTCGGAAAGTCGAGTGGAGTCACTCCAGATTTTTTTCTTCATGCTTTTCAAAGTGAATTTATTTATATTAACAACAAACATTAATGAATGATATATTGACTATTTTGTTGGATGACCTTTTGCCATCTTTCGGTAAGTTGAAAAATTCCACGTTCGAAGAAGCCTTGGATTTAGAAGCGAAGGTTTTAAAAAACGACATTATTTATCGTACAACCCAATAGAATCTCTATAAAACAATTTTTCTCAGTTAATAAATACTAATCGAGATTTATCATTATTTTTTTATTTTTTCTTTTCTTTTGTTTTATTTTTTAATAAAAATTAAAAATGAACATTTCGACTTCAGAAAAAGTGTTATATCTATCAATCAATAATATCTTCCGCCAATAGTGAATTATAATATTAGTCATTAAAACGTATACATAAAATAGTTTTTTTTTTTTTTATAATTTTACATAAGACTTGAGATAAATGATTTTCAGTAGTTTCAATGTGGAATTTTTAACAGTGTGGACAGAATTATTCGGATATCTTCGAAAGACGGGTTATCAAATATCTAAAGAAATACTAGATGAGTTTTTCTTGGAACTTCAGTGGTGTAAAGAGCAAAGACACTTTTGGACCAAATTATACTTTAGATTTTAGTGAAGGTTCATTTCAGAAAGTTACCAGTAACAAATTAAATAAATAAAACTGTTGGGGGCCAGTAAACAATAACGTTTGAAATGAATTGTAGCTGTAACATATGATTTTGATACTTATTTTAATTATAAATCTTCCTTTGCTTGAGAATAGCACGTATAGAAACAAAGGTTTCTTTAACAAAATCGAAAAATTTTCACACGTACACAGTAATTACAAATTGAGTAAAAAACTGGCGAGGAGTTAATGTGGAAAAAAAAGTCTAAGGGTTTTATCAAGTTCTTTGCCAAGGCCAGTTTAATGACGCTGTACCCAACGGCTGACAATGTAAGGAACTGTGCCTGTAAATGTTGTTCCACTGCAGTCGCTTTATCAGTGCGCGAAAGCTAAGTACCTCTTCGAACTGCCTAAATCACAGTAGGAAGTTTTTTTTTTTTTTTTTTTTTTACTTATTTATTTTTAAGAAAGAAAGAAACGTTTCATTTTAAGTACTTGTTGCCATGACAACAGAAAGATCAAGATAGAAAATTTACATTTAGATGTCAAACAAAGATGTCAAGTCAGTTAAACAAAAAGTAAATTAAAAACTAGTGGATCACATCAGGAACACCAACGTCCCCTTTCTTTTAATCATTACTAAACAGTTCTTTTTTTAATAAGTTTGTATTTTAAATTAAGGGTTGATCCAGGTTTTAATTTTTGGGGCCCATTTTTGTGAAAAACTAATTATTTTTGTGAAAATCTAAATATTTTTGTGAAAAAAGAAATTGTCGCCAGAAACCTTTCATTTTTAGCAATTACTCTATCTAATGTTTAATATCATTTTATTAAACAAGTTCAGACACTCGTTAAAAATAATACTGTAAACATGAAAAATTTTACATAAGTATTATTTTTATAAAACAAAATTTTGTGAAAGGGCTGTTTTTATAAATCTGAATTTTGTGAAGGGACCCATTTTCTGAATTTTAATTCTGTGAAGAGACCAATTTTAAGGATTTGAATTTTGTGAAGGGACAGCAAAAGTGTCCCAATTTTTGCCTGGATCGACCCCTGTAAATATATGCATTTAAAAAACAAACATGCATATAAGTTTCAGATTACGATTTATAGATATTTATTTTTCTAAAGACTCCCCTCCTTAAATATGTTTTATTTTTTAACAAAAAATAATTAAAAAAGTTATTTAATAAAAGAACTTTATTTAGTACCCAAGACTTATTTTTGACTCCCTTTTACGTATTTCTAAACTCTTGTAATAGACTATTATGTAAAATCCTAAATGGTATAATGCAAATGGTAACGATATATATATTTCCCTTGTCTGAATGAAATAGGACTCGGGTCCTTAAAATAAATTGTAAATAAAAGTATGCGTTTAAGGTCGCACTGAAAACTTCAATAGTGATGCGCATAACACGGTTTAAAAAGTATTCTTGGCAACTACCTCAAATAATAAACAATGTATTCGACTGTTTTTATGTAGCCCTGTATATTTTCCACGTATTCCACACGCATCATACGAAGCATTAAATTTGTTTTAACACATTCATCGTGGCAATGGCACGCGTTCATCCTAGTAAACAAGTAAGTTAATTAATTAAGATAGCAATTAAAATAAGTTCATTTAATAAATAAATGTACATGCAGAAACCGTTTAGATAAACAGTGTATAGAGGACGCGTTACTTCGTCCCAGGGTTTCGGACCCGCCCACAAAACCAAAAAAAAACTCGGGCGGATTTTTTTTGGATTTACCCACTTAAAAAAAAAAAAAAAAAAAAACTAATAAAACCCACACTCAAGTGGGTTTTATTGGGGTTTTTTAAATCAAAGAAAATTTTTCACTTTAAAAAAATAATTTATTATTTTTTTAGTTATATTTTCTTACTTGACATTATTATATATAATAAATATTATGTAGGATAATAATTATATGTATAATTATTATATTATATAATTTAGGGCTGTGCCGATTAATCGATTAGGTTAATCGATCAATGCTTAGTCCCGATCAATTTTTTTAATCGAGTTAATCGGATCGATTAATTCGATTAAAATTTTTCAAAATCCGATTAAAATTTTCAAACTACGAATTAAAGTAAAAATGCTGTTCTGCCTATAAAATATTTTTTCACATATTTTCTTAACAAACATTCTAAGAAACATCCATCAAATAATGAAAAAAAAAAAAAAAAAAAAAAAAAACCCATAAATAAATAAAAATAAAACCTCACAAAAGAAGATGTTGCACTTTTGTTGATAGAGAAAATGGGGAGGACAGATATAAAACAAAATGTCGCTTCATGTGCATGCTGGAGCAACACCACCTGTCTGTAGGCTTTTACAGAAAGTATTGGCTAGGGCAATAGTATTCTCAGAAACAAGAAGCTTTCAAAAAAATGGAAATGCTAAAGATAAAAAAGAAAAGAAGAGATTGAGTTTTCCGCTATCCCTCTGAAGGGAAAAATGTCAACAGAGTTTCACAATATCTTCAAGCGTTCATTGTCTGTTCAGAATTGCTGATAGTAACTATCGAAGTAGAAACAGAAAATAACATTCTATGTTCTAGTCCGAAGTGATAAAGAAGAACTAACTTGTTAGATAAATCCTTGTCGAATCATGTTCTTAGACTGACTAAGAACACGATTTCGACAAGGATTTATTTAAGAAAACAGTATTAACTCTACTTTTTTTATATAGGAATTTTTGCTAGTATTCGGATACTTTTGTTACCGACTGTACACAATATGAGAGTTTTATTCAGCATTGAAATAAAATTATATATATAAATTAAAAAAAAAAAAAAATGAAAACCGATTAAAAATCAGATTAATGAACTACGATTAACCCAGTTAAAACTCTTAATCGATTCCCACCCCTAATAATTATTATTATATCTACAATCCATACACTTATTAAGAACTCGGAAATTTTAAATATTCTAAAAAAATCACATTTTAATTAATTTAATGATATAGCTAATTTTTCAACCAAATTTAGAGATTTTTTTAGATTTAACCAATGATCACATTTTACAGCCACTTTTTTTTTTTTTCGAATAACTTTTGTTAAATTGGTTTTAAATTCGCGATTTTAAATAAAAGCGTTTTAATATTCCAATCCAAAATCCACATAATCTGGAAGGTGGATGATTGACGGAGAGCAAATTTTAAAATATCAATAAAAAATGAACTGAAAAAACACATTTTAATAATAATAATAATGAAAACTAACAGAATTTTAATATATATGTCTAAGGACCATTTCAAATAAATCAGCATTCTAATTAAAAATAAATAAACGCCTCATTGAAATTGGTCTATTCGTTTGTGAGTTACAGTTACAATGACACAGTTAGAAAAAATTTAATTTGAAAAAAAAAAAAAAAGTAACTTCTTTGTTTACTAACCAAAATTGGTGAAATTTGAACTGCAATTTGGTCTTGTGTTGTACAGGCTGTATATTATATGTTTGTGTTCGTGAGAGAAAATTAAAAAAAATCGAAAACTGCAATTTTTAATCCCACTTCAAAAACATATGACTTAATGAGTAACAGATTTTTTTTTCCCCTCTCTCCAAACGGTTTCCACACAATCTTCCGCTGTTGCCACCTAAAATTCATACTTTAGTTTAAAAAAATCTAATTATCCAATCGATAAGCTGTTTAATGCATCGGATTTAAAAAAAAACGCCTCTTTCGTTTGGTACCTTATTTGTAACGATACGACTGATATTTCTAATTTATTTTCATCATTTTAAGTAAATGTACTTTTTTTTTCTGTCGAAAAAAAAAATTGGCAACAATTAAATTATGGATAACTTGAGATTCACAAACATACCGTAGTGAACGACAGTAAGTACATAAGAATTTGGGAAAAAGCTTTAAACTTTAAAAAAAAAAAAAAAAAAAAAATCTGGTGTGTCACTCACACAACTTTCTCTTACCCTGAAATTTAATACTATAAATACAGGTTGCAGATTAAGCGGTAAGATAACGAGTACTCGAGAACTGTTATGTAAACCTGTGTTAAACAATTCAAATTAGGCCCCGGAAGAGTTTTATATGATAATAAGTTCTGTGTGAGGGGGCTACCGCCCCCCAAAAATTATTTATTAAAATTATTATTTAAAAAAATTATCTTTTATGATAATGCAGACGATTTCCATATTAGAGAAGTAGTTTAACACTAAATATTCAAAAAAAAAAAAAAAAAAAAGTCCATTTTATTCTCATTTTTTTTTTTTTTTTTTTTTTTTTTTAAAGTAAAAAAAATCGATAACTTTGTTTTAAATTATCGCAGATCGATGGTTCAACCATTCGTTTTAAAGGTATTGGCGAGCTCTTTTGAAAGATACCCATCATGAAAATTTACTCCCCTCGAGGGGGGAATTCCCCCCAGGGAGGGGAGGCGAAGCTCCTACATACAAATTTTTTCCCTGTTGACTATCTCTATTACAAAATATATATATTCGTTTCATTTGGTTTAGTGCAGTCTATAGATGTTAAACTGTACTTAAACCTGCAATTCCCCCCCCCCCCATAGACGTAATGTATTTGAATACTTTTGAGTGTCTCTGTACACGAACCATTTGCTTGATCTTAACGAAAAGTTTAGTGTAGCATCCTTATATGATACACATTTAGAATACCAAGTTTGAACTTTTTGCCATAATTTGTTTTTGATATATGCTGATAACAGACAGACACACACACAGACAGACAGACATACACACAGACCATTTGCTATAAACATGCTTTTCGTATTCAGGGGACCTCGGAACATATAAATATAACAAAAACTCGCGTTCGAAAATTTGACCCGAAAACAATACTTTCTCTACGTTATGGGTAAGAGAAGTAAAAAACTGCCCTCTTTTTTTGGTCAGAGGTTAATAAAAGAAAACTTATAACAAGTTATATTTCTCTTGAAAAGTCTTCGCGATAGTCAATATTAGATGAAAAATTATTGCATTTTTTTCCCCCTTCCCCCCAATTCTCCTTTTCTTTCAGTCGCTGCAATAACTATAAACGCGTGCGCAAATCATATCATTTGTTATTTAATACTACTCGATAATTTTTCATCGCATGATTCACTAATGAAAATTGCAATACCTTTTTCTACATGATACATGCATGATCACGCATTGTAAATTCTGAAATGCTACTCTCTCGTTGCACAGCGAAGGTAGCCGAAGAGTGTATGCGAATTCACAGTAAACGTAACATGAGAATGCACATTACAAAAAAAAAAAAAAAAAAAAAAAAAAAAGCGCATTTGTCGATTGCAGTGGGACAAAATGAACATCTAATTTACCATTCATTCGGGTCCCAATCATCAAAGTATTTAAAAACGAGCAGTTAATAACGTCTTAAAAACGCACTTACATCCGGTGCTGAGGAAGTTCGTGCATGGTCAGAAGTTATCTTCCGGTATTTTGCCAACGTTTCGCCTGACCGATTGGGAGGACATTTTCACTGTCGAAGAAATTGCCGGGAGCAAAATATATTCAGAAACAAAACTGTCCTTCGAAGAATGCCATTATAGGAAGACACTTAATAAGAAATTCAAGAGGATGCTACGAGCGAAAAGCAAAAAATAATAGCTTCAATGCCATAAAAGTATCAGTTCGTGATATAATACTAAGAATTCTAAGTTCAGCCGGTCACTTCTTATACATTTTCCGTTTTTTTTATACTTCATTTTCATTTTGTATTCATAAATCAATAATATTAGAACAGGGTGGCTTATTCGAACTTTTCCAAATTGCCTGATTTTTCCATGATTATTTTTCACAATTTTCCCTGACTTATGCTGTTTATGTATTTCCTCAAAAATTTCACAAAATTAGTGAACAATTCGACAATTTACAATAACGAGCTTTCCTTATTTCCACAAAATTTGTCAAAATTCTCTGACTTCATCGGATTCACTTGAATTCCCTAACTTTTCTATGATTCCCTGACTTATGGCCACCCTGTAGAATGAAATGTCTTCATTATTATAAGTGTAAGAGCATATAAAGCTTCAAAGTCACTAAAATTGTATCTACTTCTTGAAAAACTTGCATTTCCCCGATCTTTATAAAAGAACGACTGTTTGGCACGTGGAGAAAGTATAAAACAATTGCAATTGTCAGGAAATCAGCATATATAGTTACGCTCATCACTGACTGACTCTGTCACACTTAAAAAGGCTAAGATATTTCCTTGGATTCTGTGTGTGAACGCAATTTGCCACCTAATTTTCATACTAAATAATAAATTAATTTTAAAAAATCGAATTGTCCGATCGATAAGCTGTTTAATCCGACAAATTCAGAAAAATCGCCCCTTTCATTTGGTACCTTATTTATAACGAATTTGATTAATTTTTTAAAATTAATTAAAATATGAAAATAGACATTTAAATTTTGAATTGTTGCTTTTTTTTTTTTTTTTTTTTCAGTTAAAATAAAATATGCTTTCACGTGACAAAATTATTATAAAATATTAAATTTGCTCATGCATATGAAAAAATGACGGCTATAAAATAATAATAATAATTTTAAATTGTAAAAGTAGCGAAGAGATAAATAAAGTGCGAAATTTTCGCACGGGCTTGCTAGCAAATAAATTATTTGAAGTGAGAAATAAATAAAATGAAACGATCATTTTTCAACGGGCGCCTTAGTCGCCCTACAACTAAATAGTACTCGAACAAATAATCAACAATTTAAAAAAATTAAGATCTCGCTTAAAAAAATAAAAAAAAAACGCAATGCATTTCTTAATCCTTTAACGTTTATTGGTTTCACACTGAAACTATACATATATATTTATGTATGATGCCGTGTCTAACAGTCAGTTTTAAGAATAGTTTAGCAATTATTAAAAGAAAATAGGTAGTAAATATTAAAAGAGTTAAAACTTGCACAATTTAATGAGAAGTCGTATACCTCGTACAACATCGTCACACTATTTTTGAAAGCAGACGAGTAAAAATGAAGATTTTAAAACAATATGAATCTTTCACCACGCTTTATGGGATCGAAAAATTATTCTCTTTAAGAGGTCTTCATTATAAATAATTACTTAATACATTTTTGCAGTGAATACAGAATTATAACATTTTATACATATTATTATAGTCCCTGCCGTAAATGCAGTATTTAGATGAGTATAACTTTTTTTTTTTTTTCTTTGTTTTAACCCTTTATCTACTGACGGTACTTTAAAGTACCATTACTTTAAAAATAGTATAAAATCGAATTTATAGAGGAAATGTCAAAGATATTTATAAGAAGGGAATAGTTGTAACTCCCTTTAATCTCACTACAAAGCATTAGACGATACATATAGCCATTTTTGTTCCATAAGGGATTTTATGGAGTGCACTTGCTGTTTTTGCTTGATATTTTTCACGATCTTCATATGTGTTATAATTAAATCCTATATTATTTCAAGAATATCCCACTAATCTTAGAAAAAGTATGAGGAACATAAAGAGCAAATATTTCTCTACACTTTTTTTCATGACAAAATAACCTTTTCGACCTCTATGTACCAGTGGTACACTAAAGTATGACCTCACAAAATTTTCATTAACTATTATGATGAGGTGATATGGATAATTTTTAACATATATATGTTTAAATAATGCACTTTAGTAACTAAAAATATATGTTTCAAACACGATTTTTGTCTGTATCATAATGCAGTAGATAAAGGGTTAAAACTTCTTCGGCCCTGACGTCCTAGCATTAGAAAACATCCTTACATTACTCCAAATTCCTTATTTTCAAGAATTTTAAATACTACCATTTTTGCTCATTTGATGGTAGGACTTCAGAAAGCAGAGAAAATAATGGAAGAGTCTAGTCCTTTTCGGTGAAAAAGTAAATTCATCTTTTCTACTACACTCTACAAATGCATTTTTTCTACTAAAATTACTTCACTTTGCGAGAAAGGTGCTGTACTTTTATGTTTTCACGCACAAAGAAATTGTTTCAAAATGTCTCATACAAAATAATTGTAATCTGTACACAAAATAAATTTTCACTTTTTCGTTGATTATAACTTAGTCCCTTACTATTAAAACACTTTTTAATTAATTTGATAACTGGCAGAATATTATAACATTTCATAATTAAGATACTTACATACAATGTACAATATCTAACCATTCATTGATTTTCGTATCTTCCCGATTCATAATTCAGAGCAAAAGGAGTTAACTTGCATTTTTGAAATGCTCAGGTAAATGCTACTCAACATGCGAAAACCCTGAAAACTGCTACTTGTAGGCAGCATGAATGGCAAAGGGGGATTTATTAACAATTATCATAGAGATATTATTAAAAATATTTATAGCTATATTAAATGATATTTGAAGATTTCTTAATATATTATATAAGGCAAATTAAACATTCAAAAAAAGAATTTTCTATAAAAACAAAATAATTTAATATTAAATTCAGAGACAGTTAAATGTTCAAAAACACTGAATTTAGAGGTACCCCTGAAAAGTTTTACCTTGAATGCTTTAAAAAATGTATTATTTAATTGTTTGTCTTATAAGAAATATCAGATATTTAAAGTAGTATCCCATTAATAGAGATTTTTAACCTAATATTGATAACACATAAGATTGATCAACAGTATGGTAATTTAGAAAATTATAAAAATGTGAAAAAATCTTTTTATTTCATTAACAAAAGAATAATATATGGATATTAATTCTTACGTTCGGCATTAAACTTCAGAATTTAAACCTTTTTTTTTTTTTTTTTTAAATTATCGATGAACCCACAAATATTTAAATATGTTTATAATAGATTGTTAAACTCTACAAACAATAAATAAATAAATAAAATAAAAGGGGGGTGGGGGAGAAAAATAAAAAAATAATTAGCAGGAAGCATTTTAAATATCCCCCCTTTCTTTTTCTTTAATTTAAATAATTTTTGAGAAATTTTAACATACTCAATACTGTTATAGTTGCACATGTATGCAATTTTTTCATAACTATAAGACTGCAATTTATATATTGCTGTCTTAAAGTTACGCTTTATTTAAATGCTTTATGCTTAGAGAGTCTGCTTCATTAAAAACTTGAATTACAATTTAATTTTTCTGTAGAATTAGAAGACTAATAATATATACCATCCACTTAAAAAAAGGTACGTTTGTACAAGTCTATTATACGTACGATTAAAGTAACGAAATAATGCATGTACAGTCGAACCTCGTTAACATGAACACTCTTAACGTGAATTACTTTTAACATGAACTGCTTCCACAGTCCCCGTCAAAAGGAAGATTAATTTCTGAGTTACTGATTACATGAACTACTGATAACATGAACATTTTTTTTTTATCTCCCTTGAGATTCACGTTAACGAGGTTCGACTGTATACTGTTTCCTATATACCGACGTCAAAAATAATTAGAACGCAATATCCTCATATTCTGGAGGTGTATATTTTTTACCATGTTTTTATTAACTTCTATTATTGTTTGTTTGTTTGTCCGGTACAAATCTTGCAATCGAATTTTAACAAAAAAAAATTTACGAGTTCACTTTCTTTCGACATAAAAATAAATGCATTTAATTAAACGTGAACATCAAAAAAATTATAAAAAGATAAATTATGAATCTCACAAAAATTGACGTCACTATCACTTTAATAATTTTATGCACATTGATAAGAGCTCTATGATTCATCAGAAAATTTAAAACACGGTGTATAAAAAGTTTTTTTTTTTTTAAATCTTATAATTATTTTATTTCACTTCTGTCTTGTAAAAAACGTCAAATCTTTTACACACACACACACACACACACACACACACACACACACACACACACACACACACACACACACACACACACACACACACACACACACACACACACACACACACACACACACACACACACACATAAGACCGAAATTAAATATTTAATTATTGAAGAAGAGGGGATTATGTGGATTTTTATTTAAAAAAAAAAAAAAAAGTGCATTTAAAAATTAGAATTCTGAATTATTTTTTATTATTATTTTCAGATTCATTAAGCTGCAGTTTCTATTAATAATTATGAAAAAATAACAAAAGCGAATAAGTAAACAATCTGGATTAGTGCACAGCTCGTTTAAAAACTATAACATCCTGTTTAAAAACTCGTAGATTTCAATCAAGGTAAAAATCTGAGATCTGCACCCAAGATCGACGCCCATACTTAACTTTCAAACTGCAAACAACAGGGAATCTACTTCAAATACGTTGTATTTATTTTAGATTTGTATTCAATTATCTAATTAAACTTCTGATAATGAATAGGATTGGAATTAAGTTCTCGAAATGGCATCAAGATGCAGCATTACATGCTGCTGAAACAGCTTGACTTCCTCTAAAAGTGCATTTTAGAAAAAGAAAAAACAAAATTTATTTTTTAGCATTAACGTGAAGATGAAAATAGTACTGCCTGAATAACTTCCATCTAATTTTTAAAATTTGTCATTCAAATGCAGAATCATCACAAAAGTGGGAAATCAATATTTAAAAAAAATTAAACGATTTCCCATCCCGCTTAAGTTTTAAAAAATCGGAGGACGGGGCAAGTAAAAGATAAGAAAAGAAATGCCAAGACTCAAAGATTTAACTATAAAAGAAAGAATATTTATATAAAAGAAACGATATATTTCTTACATTATGTCTTGTATTAAACGTTATACTGTTATATCGCTCTTTATTTATCCCTCTCAAAAAATTTTATGGTTTTGTTAGTCTACAAATACTCTGTTTTTTGAAAGAGAGAGAAAGAATACGTTTTTTTCTTCACTGGGTCATTGAAGATCAGCAATAAAAAAGGGATATCCTATAGGGAGAAAAAAATAAAATAAAAATAAACGTTAAACATAAATATAGAAGATGTTTCCTGGAAGAAACAAAAAAGAATGGGGGGGGGGGGGAGGGAAAACAAAGCATACGCTTTTATTGAAGTGAAAACTTCTTTAGACGCGTTGAGCACTTTTGGGTGAACAAAAATCATTGAACTCGCGTCATCGTCAGCAAACGCTTTCCATCCTTGTATGATACAAATAATGTATCATACAATTAACTTGCTAATGTGAAATGTTAATAATTATATACTGTATATTGTTTTAAAATCTGGTGCGGCTCTACACGACTTCTCTCATCTCCGGGCACTGTCTCTATTTCAGTTAGACCTCACAAAACCACGAGAAAGCCCAAAGCTGCCATTTTTCTCACGTTTTTACAATCTGGTGCGGCTCTACATGACTTCTCTCATCTCCGGCCATTGTCTCTTAAAGATTGCAGCCGGAAACGTTGCAGTTAGACCTCACAAAACCGTGAGAAAGGCCAAAGCCGCCATTTTTCTCACATTTTTACAATCTGGTGCGGCTCTACACGACTTCTCTCATCTCCGGACACTGTCTCTATTGCAGTTAGCGCATTAAATAAAATTGTAATATAATTTTTGTAGTAGTAGTTTATATTAATGAATAAAAAAACACTTCATTTAAAAGTATTTCCTGCACAATAAAATATTTCCTGACGATTCAAGAAATACACACGTAATTGTTCACGTTTTCACTTCTGTCGGCACTCCCGGAGTGCAACTTTATTATTATTATTATTTATTTATTTTTGGTCATTAAAAGGGGGGGGGGGGAGAGGGAGAGGGGAATAACCTATATAAATTAATTAGAAAACTTTTAAATGTTGAACATTAACCGGACTTCAAAACACATTTAAACCTTTAGCTTGAATAAGTATGGATACCCCAGCAATATTAACTCGCTTTCTTCTTTGTCCAGTACAAATCTTGCAATCGATTTTTAACTAACTTCCCGAAAGAAAATTTTAGAATTTGAAACTTTTAGAATAGCTCAGAACACGATAACAATGATCACTTTTAATACTTTTATTCAATTAATAAATGTCTGAAAAATTCTTATAATTGCTCTCTTTATTACGCATTTGATAATTTTCTTTCAAGGTAATGGGATAATTCATAAAATTTTTTTGAAAAAAAAAAAAGTATTTATTAATACATAGAATTGTCAAGATTATGTGATTCAACAGAAAATTTAAAAACGTGGTTTATAAAAAGTTCGTTTTATCTTGTAATTATTTTGTTGCATCTTCATAAAACTTCATCTAATGTTATATATATATATATATATATATATATATATATATATAAATAAAGAATGAGAACGGAAACTAAACAGTTGAATACAAAAACCCACAAAGGCCAATTAGGTAACTTAGTTTAAGTATTCTGTAATTCGTAATTATGATTTTTTTTTTTTTTTTTTTTTTTTTTTTGAGGTTAACTAGTTCTTGTTAGAACCATCTAAAGCTACATACTTGATTTAAGTAAGTATACCTGCGCAAAAAGCAAATATATGTGCGACGAATGAAAAATCATAAAATGACTATCTAAATTAATGAATAATAATTAATAGTAGGCACATAAAACTTCCAGGGATCATTTAGAGTGACGCTATAAATCGTCCCTAAACAGCAGAAATCATTCCAAGAAACCAGGGTGTGAAAAAAACATGATTAAAAAAAAAAAAAAATCAGATTTTTTAATTAAAATCGGATTTTTTTTTTATTAAAATCAGATTTTTTTGTTTTATTAACATTATTCGACTAAAAATAAATGTTAAGAAGTTAAGCATGAAAATTCTTTTTTTAATTTAAGTGTGAATACACATAAGAAGCAATAAATATAAATAAACTAAATTAAAAATATATATATATGATGATATTAAAAAATAAAAGTAAATTTATAAAAAAAAAAAAAAAAAAAATGTAATATTAGCCAACATAGGTACATTCTACTCCCCCCCCCCTTAAAGGAAAAAAAAAAAATAATAATAATAAATAAAAATAAAATAAATACATGATTAAGTGTAAATAGCTTAAAAGCATATAAGATCAATATTTTTTAATGTTTTTATTATTATTGTCATTAAAATGTGCATATTAAAACATCTTGAATATCACATCATGAAATTTTTTGAAGAGAAACTTTTTGGAGAATAATTATACAAATAAAGGAAATCCAATGTGTATATAATATATATATATAATACACACACTAGTTTGTACAGTTTATTACCAATAAAATACATATAAATTCTAAGATTTTTTCAAAAGATTAAAGTTTTAAAAAATTAAGAAAACTGAAACAACTAGCTAGGCCATTACCATTTCATTTCTAATTTTATAAAAGCCTAAGTAAAAAAGGAAAAATTGCTTAGAAATGCCTTGACCAGTTAAAAAACATAGTGATCAGAATTAGAAATAAGAAAAGTTAAAAATGAAGGACAGACAAATCAAATGCTTCAGTTCAGATGATACAATATTTATTTTCCTTAAAAAAAAAAAAAGAAGCACTTAAGGCAGAGAATTTACGGTTCTGTATTTAAAAAAAAAAAAAAAAAAAAAAAAAAAGGCTGCAAATGAAAGTAGTTAGCTTCAAAATAAGAATAGAAGATAAAAATAGAGTTATGGAAAATTAAAAGTTTCATATTTAAAATTAATAAACACAGATTTTTTATTTTATTTTATTTTTGGAGGGGGGGGGGGGGGAGGTATTTGATGTAAATAACAAGTAGGTTCAAGTTTTCTTATATTCAAAGACTATATAAAACTACATATTGCCCCAAATTATAAAATTTTATTTTTGATTTAAATCAATGATTTAAAAAAAAAAAAAAAAAAAATCGAAGTGATTTTAATCAAGCTGATTTAAATCGGCGTACCCTGCAAGAAACCATAAAAAAAATATAAGTGTCATTTTGTTAGCTGTCCTCGAATGAGGACATTGGGCGCTAACGGGTTAAGTCCACTGTCGCCTTAATAAACATTGTTTTGAAGTATGAAATAATTATTAAACATGTTTTTATAATCATTAATAGGATACCAGATCAGATTTCATCATTGCACGCAAAATTCAATTAGAAATATACACAGGGTTGCCACTCAAATAGGAGAATGAAATTCCCTGACTTTTCCAGGTTTTCCAGAAGCGCTCTAAGAAAATTCCAGTCTAGCCATATATTGTGCAACGGCTGTGTTGATGGCAAAATAATTAAGGTGCTAGTTTAAAACACAAAAGTTACATATTACTTTGACCTAAGGAGAGATTGCCCTCGATGGGGGGTCCTTCTAAGAGGGCTTGTTAAAAAAAACGGCAGAAGCTAAGAAAAAACATGAAAAATGACTCTACATTTAAGGAAAAATTATTATTATTTTATTATTATTATTATTTTTTTTTATTATTATTTGGAGGAGGAGGGGGCAATCATTGAATAAAAGTCCCTTACTTTTCCAGATTCTGGCTAAAATTTTCAAATTCCCTGACTATTCCAGCTTCTCCACGTTTTTCAGGTAGCGTGGCAACCCTGTATACATTTCGCAAAAAACTGGACGTGACAGAACTTTTTTACTGTATTTTTCGATTTCAGCGAGTAAAGATCTATAGGTAACGTTTGGAACATCTTATACAATTTTCTGTTTGCAGACCTGTATAACAACGGCGGCTCGTACACTGAAAATTGGTGAAGAGAAAAAATGCATTTTACACTGTATTCATTTATAGAATATAAACTTATATTTAAATAAGTATTTTTATAGTTAATTTTAGTTAAGATCATGCTTAATAAAAATTATGTACGGAAATATTATTTTTGAGCTCTTCACTTATTTTCGGTTCACGAGCCGCCACTGCTGTATAATTATTTACAGAAAAGTGTATTCAAATGAACTTTCGAAACACGTACACACGTAAAAAACACACATACGAAATCACCTAAATTTTGAAATAACAATAGACAGGTTGTGGCAGCAATTGCATCAGTAAGGGAGAAAAAAAAAAAAAAAAAAAAGATAATAAAAAAAAAAGCGGCACTTCAAGAACAATTTCAAATAATGATAAACTACCGACGTAATTTCACAGGTTAGTTCAGAGGAAAAGTTATTCTAGGAAATATTACAACTCTACGGAATAATTCAATTACGCAAAACAGGAAACGCAACAGTTAACATCAGGTGTCAATATCTGTAAAATCGAATATCCTTAACATGATGTAAAATGATAATTCACGGCTTTTTTTCTCCCGCGTTATGACAGAACGTGAGTTCAATCGCAACGAAATGGAAAAATAGAGAATATTTATTCTGTAACTGATAAGCAACTTGGGGAATAAAATATGGTTGAGGAATTCATTAATTTATAAATATGTGATAGAATATGCATTTTTCCCTCAGATGGAATTCAATAGGCCGATGAAATGAGTTATCAGGATCGTGTCTTATTCACATTAATATCATAAATGTAAAATAACTTAGCAAATGCGTGATACCAGCTGCATTTAATGAGCTTTAAAAATATTTTATTAATAAAGAATTATATTTATTAATGAGAAATAGTTATGATATTTTTAAGCTTAAAAATGCATTTACATTCAGTTTATTAGTTGGAGATTTGCTAAATACAGTCGAACCTCGTTAACGTGAACACACTTAACGTGAATTACTTTTAACATGAACTGTTTCCACAATCCCCATCAAAATTAAATTAGTTATATGACGATTAGTTACTGATAGCATGAACTACTGATAACATGAACACATTTTTATTCCACTTGAGATTCACGTTAGCGAGATTCGACTGTATAAGGTATTTGGCTAAATTGAAAAATTACCAATCAAGAGTTCACATGTTTTTTGAGATACATATCATTTTAACGTCAAATGAAAATGGAGAAGTCACATATACAGAAACTGATTTATACAATCAGTAGTGGACTGTGACATCATTTTGCTCAGTTGCAATTCTACTTACACTTTAAAAACTTTTTAAGCATCATAAACTACAACTAATTAGCTTTAAAAAAAAAATTCTGTCTCTTCTAATTTAACTATGTACCACTTAAAGATTCCCCCCCCCCTCCAAAAAAAAAAAAAAGTGATTTGTGAGTTCTGTTTGCCCCTATGGTTTGGAGCAAGTGTAAGCTTGGCCAACTATACGCATATATGGTACATTAAGAGACATGTAAGTCGAGTTTCCAGATAATGAAAACGTTCATGAATCTGGGACTTTTCGAAATTTTTTAAATATCTCAACTCGTTACAGAGTTGCAAACTTTTACGTACAGCTCCAACAAGCACTTTCCATCTCAAATTTTTTAACACTCCAACGAAACCTTAAAAAAAAAAAAAAAAAAAAAAAAAAATCTTGAAAATTAAAAGACAGAATTGAAAGAGCAGTGTAAAAAAAGTCTGGAGTGGCTCCACTCGACTTTCTGAACGTTAAAGTAATTAGCGGTTGTATAAATAAGCTAGAGTAAGACAAGTCGTTAAAAAAATAAAGGAGAAAATTATAATAGAGTGTTTGAGTATTTTTCTCTATACATTATATTATTTAATTTTATTTTATTGGTATTCAAATAATTTGAGACTATACATCTTAAGGATAAAGAAATTTTCGTTCTGCCCCGTAAAAATCTGTAAGTGCTAGATTCACAAAATTCTATACAGTTCGTGCGATGGTGACTTAAACATGTATGTAAATTTTCAGTTCAGATGCTATCGCACTTTAAATAAATTGAGCCCATAAATCACAATAATAAGGAATTTTCCTTCGTGTACCTGTAAAAAACTATAAGTGCTGTATTCTTCAAAATTTATAAATTTCGTGTGACGGTGATCGATAACCTGTACATAAATTTTCAGTTCAATCGGATAAGGCGTTTACACACTATCGCATTTTGAAGAATTTGAGCCCATAGAGCCCAATGATAAATAATTTTTCGTTGTGTCCCTGTAAAAAAAATTAAGTGTTAGATTCATCAAAATCTATGCAGTTTGTACGACAGTGACTTGTAATATGTATATAAAATTTCAGCTCAATCGAATAGGGTATTTAGACGCTATCGCACTTTAAAAAATTTGGGCCCATAGGCAATAACGATAAAGAATTTTTCTTTGTATCCCTGTAAAAAAAAAAAAAAAAAAAACCTATATGTGCTAGATTCACCAAAATCAATAATAGAGTTTGTGCTACGGTGACCTATGGCATACGTATCAACTTTCAGCTCATTCGAACAAAGCGTTTAGATGTTATCGTGTTCACTCACACACATACACATATAGAATACAAACACACATACATCGCAGTAAAAAAAAAAAAAAAAAAAACAAGGAACTCGCGGTACCTGAAAACGTGTAGAAAAACTAAAATCTCAAAGTCGAATTTTCGACATGTTTAAAATACTTTCCTTACATATGTACGTTTAGAAAGTAAAAAGTAAGTGACGCTGTTAAATTGAATGGGAGAAGTGTAAATACACTTGTTATAATTGCCCGACATACAAGATTCTGAGGTAAGTGTAACTATAGGTGACAAACCAAAACGCTTAAGAAATAGAACAAATCTGAAGTTATAGTCGAAATCTATATTTAAAACTTAGTTTCTTTACCAAAAACTGCGGATTTTACTTCACATATACAGGAATGGCAAAACTTGATATTTTGAGAGGTACTCTGTCTGAGAAAGAAATGTAAGCAATTTTTGAAACTTCTAAAACTACCACAGCTTTATATTCGATGCAATTTCCTGAAACTAAATCAAACAAGTTTATTCACCTTACCATATGAGTTACAAATCACTCATATGAGGTTACACTCAGCCCACTTCAACCTTAGAAGAAATACAAAAATATTAAACTTTCGCCCTTCTAAGTATCGTAAGTAAGTTTTTATTAAACAGGAGAGAACTTTGTCATTTTTTTCTAAATTGCATATTGAATATGTACCATAACCAAACTATACATTGTGTAAAATACCCTTTCGCAAACCTAATTAGATTTGTAAATAATTCCATCAACGGCTTAATTTTATCCATTTCCTAGTGAATGATTCATGGGGTCATGTACTTTAAAATAATAGTACTACGATAATTTTCTATGGCAATTATTGGATTTAAATATTTAAAACGAAGCCATAGTGCGGCTTAATATGTATTAATGTGCTGTTTATTTCTTGTAAAGTATGTTTTTATCTGTTTTTAAACATATGTAAACCGAAGCCATAGTATGCATTTGAATGTACTTAAAACAAAATCCAGTTTATGTTAAGGCGAATGAACAACAGACGTGCATATGTATAATCAAATGATGAAAACATAACTGTTTATTATTTGCGATATAGGACTTAAACGAGCAGACGGGTTAGATAAGGACGATAAGACCAACGTGTTTCAAAATGTGCTAAAAATAAGACTCTTGTAAATAATAAATTAAAACTTCCACGGAGAACCAATGCAAATGTATATTTTGATATGGATCACGAAGTTAGAATAATAACGGTGCATTAATGTTTTGCTAAGTGGTTAAAAATATCCTACTATTTATTATTAAAAAAAAAAAATCAAGATTTTTGATTATATGCTACTTAGTTATCTGGCACTCGTCATCGGACATTTCTACAATGAAGCTTACCTTTACCTTAAGCAGACGTAATAATGCAAACACAGCCTTTATCACTTAGAGTCTGACATGTTAAGTTAAATAAAACAGAAATAAAATAAAAACTTAAGTAAAGCTACACCATTTTTTTTTTTTTTTTTAAATAATAATTTTTATTATATTTTCGAGTAATAACAGATATAATCTTTCTTTTCTTATAACCTATTTTTACATATTTCTATATTTTTTAATAAAATACTTTACATGTGGCAGTAAATATTTATTTCATTTATAATATTTTTCTTCATAATTCTGTGCTTTCACACTTGGAAGTTGCTATGGATAAAACCATTCCTCAGGTTATCTGATATAAGACAATATCTGTTCCAGTGGGGGGTCTTTCTACTGTAATCAATTCTACACAATCTAGATAGACTTTTGTATTGCCAGTCGAAAATAAAGGAAATTAAAATATGCGTTATATATATATATATATATATATATATATATACAATATATATGTAAATATTTAGCAATTTGCATACAACAAGACAGAAATAACACCTACTTTACATGCAACATTCATTCTACACCCTTGAAAACGTAATGAATTTGCATGTTTCAATTTATGGATGTTTGATGTTCACAATCTCTTTTTGAATTTTTCTGTTTTATCTTTTTCAATGTTTTTTGTTTTCATCTATTCAATGTTTGAAAAGGTTTTCAATATATATATATATATATATATATATACATATATATACAATATATATATATATATATATTTACAAAATTCACTTATGCCAATTACCTTAAACAAAATAGCTTGTAATCCTGTCATAAAATAAATAAGATTAACAACATTTAACAATTGCGCAAAGTTTGCTGAAGTTTAACAAAATGTAATAATTTGTTTTTAATACGTAATAACTTGTAATTGTAAATGAGAACTCTATCACTTTCTTTTAATCCCTTGTTCACAGAATTCATCACGTATGATTACAGAAGTTAATAACTGCTTATAACGGTTCACGAGTCAATTATTTTGAAAACGAGTCAACCTCATCGCCTTCGAGCAAAACAATATGAGAAACTGGTAAACAAGCTGGTTTTGTGGTTTTGCATGTTTTCAATAATGTTTTTTGGTAAAAACTGTGGAATATATAATATATATATATATATATATTTAAATGAAAAATAATTAAGAAAGTTTATTTTAACTTTTAAATGCTCTTTACAGTTCATATTCTGATTTGCAATTTTATCGGGTTTTAGGTATTTAATCAAAAACTTAATAATAATACTTAAATCTAATTGGCTCAAGTGCTTAAAAAACTAAGGTCACTTTAATATTCTAAGGCTAAGTGATTTATTAAGTTAATGGGTGGATTAAAAGAAATGCTGTCAATCATAGGATACACGGGTTTCTCTTTAAAATAATCGGCCTTATTATGAAAATGGTCTTAAAAGATATGACTATTTTATAATAAAAAGTAAACATGGGTTATTATTATGAATTTTCACAACTAAATAAATTTCATAGCTGTGAATAACAGGTGTTAATCCATTCTCTCTTTCGACAAATTAAAAAAGAAAGAAAGAAAGAAAGAAGAAGTTATTCTAAATAGAAAACACAAATAATTAAAGAGAATTTTGCAAGAAATCATTTTCTGAAATTCCCCTTTAACATAGTTTTTTTTTTTTTTTTTTTTTTTTTCATATCAAAATTTTAATCATAAAATTTTTTTAATTAAACCATGAAACATATAAAATAGTGCGAGAAAAACGAAAAAAAAAAAAAAAAAAAAAAAAAAAGGAAATTTAATTCATGGTAGTAAACAACAACGGTCTCATTAAATACAAACAGGGTGTCTCATAAGACTGTAGACATTTTAAAAATTCATAACTACTGAATTAATTGATATAATTAAACGCAGTTAACCAGAAAAAAAAAAAAAAAAAAAAAAAAAAAAAACATTTTCGTGAAGGGGGATTTTTTTTTTCTTTTGGTAAAGAAAAAAATATATAGTTAAATTTTTTGTAGTTAGACAAATAGTTAAATTTTTCGCACGGTTGTGAAAGAAAAATATGCAAATGAAAGTCCTATAAACTGCACAATTTCGCAATTAGAACAGTTTATTTCTTAAGTAGGGGCTGAACGTATAGATGCTCAGACAGACAGAGAGACAGACAGACAGACAGACAGAAAGAAAGACAGACAGACAGACAGACATCTTCCTTTATTATTATAGATTTTGCCTCCTACGTGTGCATACATGAAGTTTTAATTGCGATGTTGACTTAGTGGATAAAGCGTTATTGGCGAAGATGTTTTCCCTCAGGTCAGGTAAGAACCGCCGATTTAAGCTGCAGTTAGCAGTGTTATAACTCGTTTGCGAACTGTAATTTGTGGTGACGACGGACACGTAGAATAGGATGTATATGCCTGTAAACAACTGCATGCAAATAAGTACAGTTTTTCATGAAAATGTGTGATATGGTCACGCACAGCGCCCTCTATCGACAAATAGCTTAATTATTATTTTTTCTTTACCAAAAAAAATAAATAAATAAATAAATAAATAAAATAAATAAATAAATAATACCCTTCACGAGAATAATTTTTTCGCAAAACCGCATTCAATTCATTCAATAGTTATGGAATTTAAAAATGTCTACAGACTTATGGGACACCCTGTACAATATAATTAAAAACCATTGAAAATTATCGAGTTTACACATTTTTATTATAATTGGGTGGGGAAATAAGAGAATGGGGGGGGGGGGAAGACTTGAATAATTATTCCTTAACTTAGCTCATATAACGAACGTGTTTGACATCACACTTTTCAGAGAAGTCACAGTCAGGAATGTCTTTAAATGGCAGTTCATTTCATGGTTTTTTTTTTTTTGAGTGTGCTAAATTTAAGTACACTGTTTGGCAATAAATAACAAATAGTGCAATTCGAGCAATTTCCAATTATAGTCCAAATATATCCAAATTCTTCAGTGCGGTACTGTACACGAAGGATAAATGTTTTCCATGCTATATTCTATGTCAAACACGCTTTTATGCATATAAGAATTACATGTTAATTTCAATATGTTGAGAGCAGTGTATAAAGACTTTAAAAAATGTATTAACGTGATATTACGCATATAAACGTAATATATTTAATTGTTTTTGTAGTATGTTCCGGTGCACAAATCATTTCTCCGATCTAAATAAAAAAGTTTCAAGTAATATCCTTATATAAAAGATTTAGAATACTGAGTTTGGACTTTCTGTTGATATTTGTTTTAATTCCTATTATGGGAAACTTGGGTAATCGTGAAAATTTTCGACCTCGGTTTTTTGACTTTTTTACACGTTTTCAGGTGTGAGGAAACTGAAAATATCAAAATGGGTATGGTGTCCGTCTGTTGGGTGTCTTAATTTGTTAGAACGTTAGTGTGTTAGCCTGTGTACACGATATCTCACGAACAAATGATCGCAGAGAGGTCGAACCAGTTTTAAAATATTATTTATGACACTGGCAAGAACACTATTCATTTGAAACATTCTATTTAAAAAACTTCAGAAGTTATTCGAAATTTACGATTTTCTTAACATGGGAGAATAGCGCAACATTTCACTTAAACGTGCCTGAAAAGAAATATTTTCATCTTAAAGATGTAAGAACAGCTCTTAAATTTCAGTTTTGATGCGGGGATGAACATCATTAAACATGCTACTTTGAAAATTTCGCAAGTTGTTGGAAATTTACGAATTTCTTAACATGGCAGAATATGGCAAAATTTCGCATAAATGTCGGTTTTGAGGGATATTTTCATCGTAAAGATGTCAGACTACTTTTAACATATCATTTAAGATAATGGCAAGAATTCTATTGATTTGCAACATTCTATTTTTAAAACTTCGTAAATCATTCAAAATTTACGATTTTCTTAACGTGGGAAAATAGGGCACTTCACTTAAACGTGCATTAAATGGAATATTTATACGAAAAATTAAGTTGTGTCATTTTTTTCTTGCCGGGGTGCGATATGTTAATTTTGCTTTGATAGTTTTTAACAATAATTAGATTTTTAAATCCAAGGAACGTCAAAAATGCATAAGAGCAAGTATTCGATTTAGAAAATTTGACACAAAAACTATCCTTTCTTTACTATGGATATGTCAGAAAAAGTACTACGTACTAAACACAATATTAAATAAAAACCTTTAAACTTTTCCGAATTTCCTTCTTCCGCTTTCACCTTTAATCATACACATACGGCAATCACATTTTTCCAAGGAAAAGGAAAAACATGATAAATTTAATGAGTACTCCTGAATCACTTTTTCTAGTTTACGTTTCATCAGTTTATCAGTTTCTCTAGTTCAGTTTTTATGTCAGCGGTAAAATACTGTCTTGAAAGGGAAAAACCTGATAATTTTAAGGATGAAAGTTTAGAACAAACACATCATCATCCTAGTAAACGCCCCCTGTGAATTGTGACATACGTTTCATAAAGCATTAGTGTCTTAAATGGTGAAGTAGAAATGTTTTAAATAGGTCTTAAACATGTTATATGTCGGATGCTGAGTGGGAAGACAGTAAAAACGGTGGTGACGAATAGTTATTTTAAGACGATGTTCTGATTGCTGCTGACTGGTGATGAATTCAATTAGGGGGAACTGCAATTCACTGAGATGAATTGATAAGTCTTTATTGATACAGTGGTGTGGTTTCATTCACTTACCCTGTTATCATGTCATTCACCGACGATAAAAGAGAGAAGTATGAGAGGGGAAAAAAGAGAAGATATCAACTGTATCTCAAGGAAAAAGGAAATAATAACACAATTTATCAATGGATAGTACGCCTATATCGATTTGTATTTCTTTAATTTTAAAAAGGTTATTATAAAGTTTATTAAGTCATTAAATTTATTAAGTTAATCTTCTTTTCTCTTAGTCCGTTTATTCATCAAAAGAGAATAAAAATAGATCTATACAAACACATCATAAATTATAAAGAAAAGAAATAATTAATTGTACGTGAACATTTGAAAAAACAAATTGTTGCAAAATTTAAAAAGAATTAAAAAAAGATTTCGATTTTTAATTAATGTATTTTATATAACAAGTATTTAATACAAACCACAAAAAAAAAAAAAATATATATATATATATATATATATATGTATATCTTAAACAATATTAAATGTTGCTTAAAAATTTGAAGCGTTATGAGATGTTGAGTAGCTCGGTTTATTTTAAAATGTTACCCCGCATATTTCAGAATATGTTTCTTAATACTGAATATTTTTTAATAAGATGTGCCATAGTTGTGATACTATGAAATTAGATATCTTAACCAGAGCTAGATTTGGGACCGAAGAAAAGAAAGAGTTACAATTCTACATATATAAAAAGTGCATAAATGTAGAGTAAAAAAGAATATCAGAGTAACACTTCTTATTAAGTGTAAAAAAAAAAAAAAAAAAAAAAAAAATGCTCATCAGAGTATTAATAAGAAAAATGCTCATTAGTCAAGAATAATTCATTAAACATAAAAACTTCATTACATAAAACTGAATAAAATAACTGCCGAAGATGAAACTTGATAACCATCGCATGTGTGTGCAGTCAGCAAGAATAAACACAGAGATGAAAAAATAATATACACAATTGTCTAAACAATAATATGTCTTATGTGTGTGTGCATTTAGTTCGTTTTTTCCATCTTTTTAACTCCAAAATGAAATTAAAAAAAAAAACACTTTTTGGAGAAAACAAGAGTTGTTATATGACGGTTGTAAATTTTCTGAAAGTGAAAACGGAATTAAAAAACATAATATTAGGTAATGAGTAATTTTGTAAAAAAAAAAAAAAAAAATCTTCATAGAATAATAATTAATGAAACAAAAATCAAATGCCAGCGAAGTTGCAATTCTGCCATAGTTACTCTTCCGATTTTAAAATTCTGATGGCTATTTACAAAATTGGCGCATATTACACGGAAAACATGATTTTGTTTTTATAACTCGTGACTAATTTTAATAATGTTTGGCCAACTGGCAAATACTTTAAAGTATAGGCCTTATTTTTAATAGTAGACTAACAATCTCAATTTACAAAAGTAATAACCCAGTTGGTATAATTGCTCGTCTAACAAAAAGTAACTATAAACTTAGAGTTATAATAGCGCCTTGTACGATAAATTAAAATTAATCACTGAAACTTATTCACACGTTGAGCGCCACGCAAATTCTTAAAATTCATTAAAATTCTATAATGATTCCTCCTGCAATAAATAAAATTTAAGCAAATTTTTAATAAATTTTCAATCATTAAATGTAACATTTTTAGTTTTATATCCGCCACCGATGGTTGACGTGGCTTTATATCATGTTTGACACTGTCAGCCACCGATGGCTGACAGGGCGCTTAACGTTTTAATTTTTTATTGGTACTGCTTTTACTTTCGGGGTAAAACTTTCACAGAAATGTTTGAAGTATAACATGTCCTGTACACTCCTAAAGTTTCAAGATGATTCCTTCAGTACTTAGTGCTGACTCTAGGCTAATTTGGCAGGGTGCTCCACCCTGCTGCCCTTTCAAACCCATTTTAGCACCCTGTGACCCTTTTAAAAACATTTTGGCAACATCTAGCCTTTTCTAACTTTTGAAATGTTCAGAGGCCTTTAGATACTTTTCTTTCTGACTTTTCAACTTTCTTGCAATAGTATTACAGCATTCCTGGAAGAACACATGCATAATGCTTATATATACACGTAAAATTATTAATTTACTTTTATCATGTACAAAAATTACAACATAGAAGGCCGCAAATTATGCAAATAATGTCCTTTTTGAAAATAGGTTGCCCTTTTCATTGAATTCTCCCCGGCGGCCCTTTTATTCTAGAGTCAGCACTAGTACTTAGAGATAGATATATGACAAAATGTCTAGAATCTAGAATGGCTGACATGGCGCTCAACGTGTTAAATGAATAATATTTCATGTTACCAAATAATACTGAATGAATGATATAAATGAACATGAACAGTCGTGATCAAAACTCGTATATCCATTCAAGTACTCAAATAAGTGTCAATTTCCTTAGCCTTTCCTTACCTTTCACTTACTGAAATTAAAACCAAATTGTAGGATCTTCGCTATTATTATTTGATACTACGTTAGACAATGAAACCTCGACCTACTGTTTACTTACTAACTTTTGAAAAGGAAAGAAGACTGAGGAAGAATAAGGTAAAGACACAGATATCAAAAAGGTGGGGCACTAGGAAGAAACAAATGAAAGGGAAAAAGATCACTACACAATAGATGGAAATATTACTTATCTAAGAAAGAAACTACCCAAGGATATATGACAAATCATCAAGAATAAAAGACTTCCAACAGTTCGTGGTTAAGATTATTTTTCACTCTAATTCTGAAAAATAATAAACCAATCAGATGCTCTAATGAGAAATTATAAGAAAACTAAATAACTTTAAACATTAATGAAATTTAACCACATGCACATAAGAGTTTAACCACATGTACATAAAATAAAAGTTTTTAACCACAACTTGAGGTAACGAAAACAATGTGTAAAACCACCTCTAAGGAGAAAGTAGAGCGGCAAAGTCTGAAAGCCACGATTAACTTTATCTTTTTTAATGATACATAGTAAAACTAAAACTATGATACATATTATATTCATTATTAAATAAAAAAGAAAGACAAATAATAATAATAATGAATTGTCGATGAAAATGCATAAGGATTTATTCATAGGCAAAGTACTGTCAAACAGGGCCATCCCGAACATAAAAGGGAAACCTGAACAAAAAATAGGGTAAAATAATAATTACTACTATACTATTTATTGCAGTCAGTTTAAAAATACGTGACTAAAGGTATGGGTTTTGACATATTTATACATAAGTTAGGATATATATTTACAATGTGCGAATAAAACATATTTATTACATAACCTGTTTTGCTGTATTTGAGACCTATAAAAAGTAGACAGTCGGAGCTCATTGAAGGTATTGTATTTGTATACCATGGCTGAAAGTACTTGATTTATACGAGTAATTCACATTTTAAATAGTCATTTAGCAGTGTATTTATGTTTAGAGCTATTCTGATTACTTAAATAAAATGGTGTACATTTTTATCTCATTTTGGGGCAATACTGAACAAACATTAAATACAGGGTAATCCTGAGGGAGCTGACAAGGATGTCTGAAGGTGTCACAAGGTAGATAAAACGGATATCATTTTGAAATTACCAGAACCTTCAGTTTGATAGACCTGTTACAAGCTTAAAATTCTCTGTTGTTTTTCAGTGGATGATTCAATGTTCAGTAAACAGTCTTTTGTACAGCCGAATCTCGTTAACGTGAACATGCTTAACCTGAATTACTTTTAACGTAAACCGTTTCTACAATCCTCGTCAAAATGAAGATTAGTTTCTAAGTTACCGATAGCATGAACATAATTTTTTATTCCACTTAAGATTCACGTTAACGAGGTTCGACTGTATTGTGTTTTTTGATCTGCTTATATGCCTAAGATTATCAGTATCTTTTACGGCATTATACACTCAGCAAACACTGTAATTTTGTGCCCAAAAAATGTCAAATACCTATACTTGATTCAGTGTTTAATACACGGTGTTCAGTTATACTTTAAATTTGGCCGCTATTAAAATTTGTACTTAGAAATTTCATGTATAGTACAGCGTTCTTCTGCAGGTTTTTGTGTGTATTCATTTTGTTCAACATTACCCAATCAAAATAGGGGGCGATCCAAGTTTAATTTTAGGGCTCATTTTTGTGAAAAAATATTTTTTGTAAAAAATTTATTTATTGTAAGGAGGAAAAAAATATTACGTAATATTACCGTGATATATTATAAATAGGGATGTGGTTTTTCCGGAAAATTTTCAAAGTCTCTAAATTATGAAAGTTTTGTAAAATAAAACTAATATATTAAAACCTACAAGTAAACAAAACTATTTAAAGTAAAAATGTGAATAATTATTCAATTCAAAAAGAAATTAATAGAAAAACATAGAAATTATGATTTAATGGTTCCCAAAATTTATTTCTTGAATTTTTAATAGGGTAGGTGCTCCAGTGATTGACATGCTCCAGTAATTGACATCTTTACCAAAATAATTAATATATATATATAAAAAATATCTAAATACATGTTTTACATATAAGAATTTTAACATTGTATATCAAACACAGGTTGCCAATAGCTGGTAAAATGAAAAAACTAGCAGTGTCAAACACTGGAGCATAGGATGCTAATTACTGGTAAAATGAAAAACTGACAGTGTCAATTACTGGAACATTAGGGTGTCAAATAAAAATTCATTAAAAAAAAACGTTATTATCAAATGCATATATTTTAACATATATGTGGTTCTGAAAGGTCTTTCATGCCATAAATATTAACTTAAGATTTCCAAAAATAGTTTCTGATGACTAAAACATTAAAAACATCAGAAATTGCTTTAAAAGAGTCAATCACTGGAGCACTTACTCTACTCCATTCTGAAGTTATAAAGAGAAAGAAAATTTAACAAAGTTCTTTTTTTGCACTTTATTATACTTCAAAATAGAACATTTAAAAAAAAAAAAAAAAAAAAAAAAAAATGAAAAACAAGAACAAATTTAACAATTGCAATTTTTCTGAAAATAAACATAGAATTAAAAAAAAAAAAAAAAAAAGATTAAATTAAAAATAAATAAATAGATAATGAGCAATTCTGATAAAACAGTATACGCTTTGACTGTCAACGGCACAGAATTTTTACAAGATAATTAGAACAGTATATGCTCAGACCATGTAAGGGTTTATTGCATTAAAAATATTTTTATTTTAATATATATGATTAAAATTTATCATGATATCTATCATTTATATATATATATATACACACACACACATATATATATATAATGATTTATTAAGCGTAGTAGAAGCCAAGCAACAGATACAAGATCACTGAAACCACAAAGACCAATAAAAATGAAAAATTTCTTTATGTAGGAGAAGCTCAGAAAGGTGAAAAAATTCATCAGGGGATGAAATACTATACGTACATATATTATATTTTCTATTTCTAAACAACATAACTTGCAAACACAAAATCATATTTTCTAATAGTTGGTAGTATTGGGTAATGAATGTAATTAATCTTCTATACAAAAAAAATTATTCTGGAAATTCAAGAAGGAAATTTCTTTTTCATTTCTTTTAACTTTAAATGTAACGCCCACTTATGAGATTTTTCAAGTACTACTAAATTTTAGATATTTTAAGCAAATAAAGAAATGCTGAGTTTTTCAACTGAACCTGCAGTTACGAGTTATGACATCATTCATTTTATCTATTACACTTCCTTAGATTTTATTCAAAATCTAGCTCTTCATTTGATTAGGCAATAAAATGTATTCCTTTTGCTTGCATAAAAAACATTTTTTTCCCCCCTCACTTTAGAAATTAGTTTTAAAAAAGTGATTTGAAAAATAAAATTATGTTTTTATATAAGGGTTTTCTGTAAAGTTTTCAACAATGCCAATTTTATGGTTAATGCAATTTTTTTTTTCTATTTGATTGAATATTTAACGAAGATTATGATAATGTCCCAACTTTCTGAATCACTCTCTGAACCAGAGACCATAAGGTGACAAATCAAAATTGCTGCCTGACTTTGAAAAACATTGCCGTATCATCCATTTATCAAATAAATATTTTGAAAAACAGATACAAGCTCAGCAGTACAGTAGTGCATTAATTTCTGATTAGCGACTACAGATCTCTTGCGTTATAATAAATAACCTCCTTCTTGAGCAAGTTGCTTAAACCATATAGCTTTCTAAATAATGTCTTAATCAAAAACTTGCCTATCACACTAAATCTGACATTATTGTAACTAATAAATGTACTGTGACAAAAAAGAAAAGTTTAAATATGTCATGTAAAAAATTTTACTAAAAAAAATTGCTTTTTGGGCTTTGAAAACTTTCCAAAAAAGAAAATTTTCTATGGAAAATTTTCCGCCCCACATCACTAATTATAAATAATGTTATCACCTTGCATTTAAGAAGTCATTCTGTGTAATGTTTAATATATCAAATTAACCCCTTCCACTCCAGGGACGTACGTGCGTACGTCCTAGTGTTAATGGCCATTAATACCATGGACGTACGTGCATACGTCCAAAGAAAGTATACGATACTATTTCAAAATTATAATCTGGTATTTCAGACATTTACACTACAGCTAGCCTGGAGTGGAAGGGGTTAATAATGCTTTATTGGACGAAGTATAAATTATTTAAAATACTAAAAGCTTTTTTTTTTTTTTTTTTAAATCATTTTTGTCAAATAAAATTTTGTGAAAAGTCAGCCACAAGACTGCAAATTTCACCTGGATCGATCTCTGCAAAAGTAGTCAGCTTGAAAAACATGAATAAATCACTCAGAGTTCGGGATGGTACCCCAAAATCGGATAATTTTGAACACAACATATTTTAATTTTTTGTACATAAATACATGAAATACAGCAGAAATACACATACGGAATTCTGTTTTCCTAAAAAGAAAGAAATTGAAAGAAATATTCAGTACAAAATTATAGTTAATTAACAAAGTCCAAAACCTGTTCGGGATTACCCTTATTCGATGATAATAAAATAATTGTCAAAAATAGCAAATTCCCTCATTCGTTTGCGTCAATTTTAAGCAAATGAAAGTGCAAATATGAGAATGAAAAAGATTGGAAATTACGCCCGGCTTAATTAACAGGTATAATTTGTCCGTTTCCGAAAGGCATCGGCTCACATTACAAATGATAAATTACACTAATTTAGCAGGTGAAAAAAATAGCACACAAACGCGCATGTGATAAACACATTAAAAGAGTATTAGTTTTCATTTCAACTTTCTACCACACAATAAATTACTAATGCATTTTTCCATAGTATTTACCGGAATAAGGAATGTTTCAAATTTTTAAATATTTCACGTAAGCGAAAGCAAGAGAAATGAAATACGCCCAGCCCCCCTTTCTTTTATTTATTTATTTATTTTTCTTTTAGCAACAAGTTTTTAAAAAATCTGATGTGAAACAACCACACGACTTCCATTACCTACTCTCACACGTATCATACGCACTTTTTGGAGATAATGTGATCAGAAGACATAAAATTGACCTAACAAATTAGACACCTAAAAATTTTCCGGTAAGAGGAAGGTGGTACACGTGTTAATACATATAAAACAGAGTTTACAAGCGAGTTAATAAAATAAAATAAAATAAGGCAGAGCCATTTTTTGAAACGTTAATTTCAGAGATCTAAAACTTACCTACCTAATCAGGGTGACTCTTAATTTTTAATTTAACACACATACCTACATTTTCTAAAAATCATCAAATCATGTTATGGAACTCTCCACACACGTGATTTTATCGAAAAGCGGAAATCAAAAATTTTTACGGATCCAAAACTTTCTTTTTTTAATACAGAAAAAGTAAGAAGAAAAGAAAATACCTTCCTTAAAAAGAAAAACCTCGAATCTAGACATCAGTATTAGCACATAATAAAAAAGTCACGAACGTAAGTTGATTGTAAATCATAATTTAAATTTCTGTGATGTTTTCCCTAAAACCTTTTCAAAATATTTGACTCACTTCTCAAGTAATTTTTAATGATTTCCTGGTGAGACTTAAACATGTCAGAGTTAATATGCAATTTCACTGAATATTATTTTCCCATTAATGAAATATAATCCATTACATCGTGCACCATGAATAAAAGGGGCAGGAGAAAAAAAAAAAAAAAAGAATAACTTTGTTTCACGGTTTCGAAATTGAGCTTAAAAACGTGGTTTAATTTTTTACAACAAAAAACACTGTTCGTACTTTTTAAAATACACTATTAAATCATAAAACATACATATTATGAAATCACAAAATAAGGATCTGATGAACTAAATCTTTTATAAGATGAAATTTGTTTAATAGACTAGCAAAAAAATACTGAAATAAAAATTAAATAACGAAATAAGATGAAAATAAAATTAATAAATAAATGTTAGATCACAATGCATACATTATGAAATACTTTCTATCATTAAGAAGTGTTACAATATTGCGATAAGATCGAGTTCTTCTATAATGGCCAAAACAATATTGTTACGAAAATGTCGACTGTCTATTACGTGAAAAAAGTAGTTCGTAAAAAAAGGGGGAAGTAGATTCTAGTCGATGAACGTATTTTATTCAACGTAAATTCTCGAAATAGTTCACCAAAACTGTCAATCCAACAAATATTTTCGAAACAACTCAACAAAGTTGTCAATTCAGTAACGAATATTCTCGAAGCAATCCAATAAATCTGTCACTCGTAACACAAAAATCCCTATTCAACGAATATTCTCGAAACAGTCTAATAAAAACAATCACTTGTACCACAAAAAGTAGTTTTACAACAGCGTTAAACACGACAGAGAGCAGAAATTTCAGATCAATGATCAACTGCTTGAAGCGCTGTTTCTATGAGACGACCACTCAGAACAACAGTCTGAATACAACTGACTCCGAGAGTTAAACTGCTTAAATTCGTTATCTTGTCGGCCGGAATTTGGCGAAGGTTCTCCATAATTCTGTGCTAGAATCCAATGGAAAATTCCAGAACTCAGCGCCCATTGAAGACAGAGCTCCGAAACCCTAACCTACCATTTTTCGCCAAAAATTCGTCGCCGTTTATCTCCAAAGCTTACTTCAATGAAAGTGAATGGAATGTAATTTTTTCCCCCACTTTGAAAGTAAATCTACTTTTATTGTAACAGCACAATGCATCATGTAACAAATTAAAAATTCAGTATAATTATGAAATCGCATAATATTACTGAAAATGCAGTTAATTTAAGAAATAAAATTAATGAGGTCTCACACACGGACGAATGAACATGAATCTTTTCAGATAAAAAAATTTACATTATAAATTTGATACGCGCTCATTTTTATGTTTACTGTGTTTTTTGAACACTTTATCTGCTTCCTCTTTTTCTTTTCTTTGTGCGGACATTAAATATAAAGTAGAAATTTAAATATCGAATTATTAAAAATAACAAATTGCATTGTCAATTAAAAATCAACACCGAACGAGTACCTCTGACAATATCGCTAGTTTAATATTTTGTGTGGCCCTGTAAAATAACAATAAATGTTAAACGTACTATTTTTTATAAAGAATATGACGTAATGAAGCTCAGTGACATATATTACGTTGTACTAATTGGGGTAATTAAACATAATCTAAACCCATTTGCAATAGAGAACATGTTACAATAAACTATCTATTATGATGTTAACTATATTTTGTTTGGAATATAGTGAATTCTCTTTTAAAGTCTACCTCTATTGTAGGAACACATTCCTTTCACGGTTATTTTTTGGTCAGTCCCAAATTTTTCCAATAGGTCAAACTAATTTTTACCTCTATTAAATGCCAAGTTGTATATTTCTGTTCGGATGTACAATTGTACAATGTAGAATTGTATACTTCTATTCGGATTAGGATCCACATGTTGTGAGAAAAAATATTATTTTTCTCTTGACTTGAACTTATTATTGTCCATTATATACCTGAACTTAATCTTCATGTGTGTAATAATAATATATATATATGTAGAAAAAAGATGTAAGATTTCATATCTCAATATGCGGAAGTCCACCAAGTTTTTAAAGGGGCAATTTTGTATAGTACTGTTACTTAACTAACATATTTAAAAGCTATGGTTTCTAAATTGGTAATGTTGATTTTAAACGGCAAAATGAAAGTATCAAACCTAACTAAGATTAAAAATTGAAAGTTAAAATTAGTATTTTCTGCCAGGATAACGTATGTGGATATGTATAAATGGAAACCTCTTTTAAACTCTGAAATGATGCTAAAGTTGAATAATTTGTACCGATACATAAAAAACAAATTCTTGAAAAATTCTCCCCCCCCCACCCCCACCCTCTTTCTTAATAAAATAATAATAATAATAATAATTCAAGATTCAAACCATTGTTATTAATAATTAGAAAACTATATAAACAAAATAATGTAAATTCGGAGAATTATAACCATTTAATTTATAGCATTTGTTTCCCAAATTAAGATTTTTTTAAATATATTCTTTAAGGGGATATTTCACCTAATTTGACCGGCAGGTTTAATCCCATGTTATTCTATTAGAGCAAGAGCCCACGACGGCCAGACCTTCGTTATTTAATAAAAGCTGAAAATTCTTCTGTGCGTGTCCCCTATACAGGTAAGAACGACCAGGGACTATAGAGTTTGGGTAGTGGTTACTTGGGCAGGTAACAGGTAGTAAAGGTGTATAAAATAGTACCTTAAATTCGTTAAAGTATAAAGCTCAATTTTTTTATATTTTATTAGGGATAACTTTAGAAATCTCGTCATCCATTGCCGGACACTTATGTCAGTTGCTACCCCCTGCCAGACACCCCTAAATTTTAATAAATTATAATTATACTTTCGTTACAGTATAAAAGCTAAATTTTATATATGTTACTTGGGAACCTATAAAAAAATGTTACCTCAATAGCCGGACAGTTTTAGTGGTTTTTACACCTTGCCAGACACATCGAAAGTCCGCTGTAGGTGCGAGCGCGAGGTAACGACTGTTCTAGCGGGTGCGAGTGAGATAGGGTGCTTAGTCGACTGCGATCTTTCACTGCGCATCATCTGTCTTTTAGTGATGTATTGAAGAATTATGTGTAGCTACAACCACGTTTTACCATTGATATTTGTGTCGTTTTTTTGTGAAATAAAAGTGTAATTTTAGTAAAAAGTGTTATCATGGGAGACACATTAATTTGTTTTGTGTGTAATAAAAGTGATGGTAAGATAATATTGTTCTCGGAGGAAACTTTAAAAAAATGTCAAACTGTTTTGAAAATCAGAAAAAAACATAACCTTAAATATAAAGACATTATTCTGCCTGATGAGTATACAGAAAATGGTTATCACCGGGGATGTTATAAAGCATTTACAGGACTTATGAAAAAATACTTAACTTCTGAACCTGAAAATTGGACAAAAAACAGTAAAAAACAAAAATCAGCCAGTGTTTCTACAGACAATACCTCAACAACCTCGTCGTTGATACCTAAGTTGACCACAGAACCATCTCATTTACAGTCATCCTCTACAGAATCTTCAGTAACAATGCAATCAAGTTTAACTTCTGAATCAATAGGACTTCAATCTACAACTTCTCAAGAACATATTGAAGTTTTTGAACCAGATCTTAGTGAAGATAATGATTTAACTCAGGATGGAAATATTCTAACCGAGAAGGAAGCTAATAATATCGACTACCTAATTGTTTGTGTGTTTTGTGACAGGAAACATAAAAAAAAACGTTCACGAATGCTTCCACTTCATAAAGCTGATACCAACCAATTTAAATCTAGCGTACTACCCAACATCGAAGGTCAAGAGAAGTATGCAGAATTATTGAATAAATTAAAAAAATTTTCTGGTCCAAAAATATCATATCATACAGAATGTAGAATTAGTTTCAATAATGAAATATCATCTTCTAAAAAACCATCCAGTAAAAGTGATTGGCATTTTCATCGGGAATATCAACAATTAGCTTTTAATGAAATAAGTGGCATCATCGAGGAAGACGTAATTAAAAAAGGGCGCTGTTATTTATTAGTATATTTGCATGAAATGTACACCGATGTATTGGAAAGAATATTTGAAGAAAATTCTGTTGAAGTGAATTCTGTTTTTACTGCACATCATCTCGAAGAAAAAATTTTGAAAAAATTTTCTAAAGATATTAAATTTTTTACTATTTGTAATAAAAAAATTATAGCAGCCAAATATTTACAAACAATAGACGATAC